>OW386560.1:9807666-9850452 GCA_936435175.1 Glyphotaelius pellucidus | reverse complement strand
GTGAAAAACGACCATTTAGCGCCTAAAACGTCTAAATGGCTATTAACTGTCATTTCGGGCTTAAATCGTCAAAAAGGCTCAAAATCGTGAAAAACGACCATTTAGCGCCTAAAACGTCTATATGGCTATTAACTGTCATTAAGGGCTTAAATCGTCAAAATGGCTCAAAACCGTGATTTTCGGTCTTTTAGCGCTTAATACGTCTAAATGGCTTTTAACGGCAAAGAACACAGTGAACAGGAATACAAGTGTTAAGTAAAGAACACTAAGTGTAAAGAAAAGTAAGCATTATACATGAAAGCAGTATACATGAAAGAAAATAAAATGATGTTATTATAGATTGATATCTAGCAACTTTTTGACTTTGTTTGTACCAATTTCTGCTTTACTGTGAGATTCATTCCAGGTTTTGCCTTCAAATAATAAAACTGTATCATCTGCAAAGGTAATTATGTGGTCTGCGAAGGAACTATTACATATCTCATTTATATAAATATTAAATAAGAGTGGTCCTAGAGTACTTCCTTGAGGTACACCATATTTAATATTGGCTGGATCGCTTAGTGTACCGTTAATATCCACTCTTTGGCTTCTATTTTCTAGGTAACTAACCAACCATTTGAATAGTTGACCATGTACTCCAATTCGCTGTAGTTTATTCAACAAAATTTTATGGGAGATAGTGTCAAATGCTTTGGCTAAATCTCAAAAGACTGCAATGCATTTAATCCCTTTGTCTTGATTACTAGAGATGATTTTTGTCAAATTAGCAATAGCGTTTTCAGTGCTTAAACCATTGCGAAAACCGTACTGTCTACTAGAGAGGATGTTGTTAATTTCAAGATAATGACTGAGACGGTTCTTTACAATTTTCTCAATAATTTTTGAGACAGAATTGAGCAGGAAAATAGGTCTGTAATTGTTTATCTGTGATTTGTCCCCATTCTTGTGCAGTAATATAACAATCGAGTGTTTTAAATGATTAGGGATTTACCCGTTTTAAAGCTTAGATTTGAAATGTACGCAATCGGTATGGCTATGTATGATTTAATAATTTTTAGCAGATTTTATGAAATCTTATCGGGACCACATGCTTTTGATGACTTGAGGTCGTCAATTATCTTCATGACTTCGTTTGATGATGTTTCGATTGAGGCTATTTTGGGACCGAGATTAGGGATAGGTAAATTGGCGAGATCAATTTCCGTTGTATTACATTTAACGAGAATTTTTTTAGCAAGTGTGTCTCCTACAGATGTAAAATAGCTATTGGCAAAGTTTGCCATGTTTTTGGGGACTTGAGAGTTTGAATTATTGATGTATAAAGAATTAATTTCGGAAGATTTATTAATTTTAGATTTGGTTACACTGCGAAAAGTTTCCCAAAAACGTTTTGGACTGCAGTTATTTTCGTAAATTAGTTTTTTATAAAAGTTTTCTTTCTAGGATTTAATTAAATTCTTACACAAATTTCTATATTTTTTATAATAAGATTGTAATACCAAGTTATCTGGATGCCTTTTAACCTTTTCATGAAGATGGTTTCTTTTGTGGATTGAATTGACTAGACCCGGGGTGATCCATGGCGTGAGTTTTATTTGTTTATTTGTTATAGGTTTATTGCTTGTGTGTTTGGATATATACTCATGTAGTTTGGTAATAAATTCCTTCATTGCTAAGTCAGTATCTGATTGTTCTAGGACATTTTTCCAGTTTTCGGAACTCAGGTCCTCAAGTAGATTATTGAAGTTAGTTCGAGCAACGTATTTAATTTTAGCTAAAGTTGGAGGCTTGTTTTTGAAACAAACAGATCTACACATAAAGTGGTCTGAAATAGTAGTGTGTATAACAAATGTGTCGATAAAATTAATATTTTTCACATTAATGTGATCTAGACACGATTTACTCGAATTCTGTTCACGGGTTAACGGGACGCTGTTAATTGTCTGAGTGAAACCGTTTTCCGCAAGCAGACACAAGTAATCGTGTATTTGACGGTGGTGTTCATGGATAGTATTAATGTTTAAATCTCCTATAATGATTTGCTGTTCTACTTTTTTTGAATTGTTGATGATTGATTGTAATGAATTCAGGAAGGAGTCAATATTTTTGAAAGAAGGTGATCTGTAGATTGCAAATATGTACATGTTGTTATTCAATACTATTTTCATACAGTTTGATTGTAATAATGAAATTTCATCTACTTGAGCTTGTATGCCGTTCTTAATGTAGATAACAATCCCGCTAGATTTGTTGGGGTTGATTTTAGTGTGGTATTCAGAGTAATTGTGGATTGACTTGGAGGTGTAGTCTTTATTTATCCAACATTCAGTTAATATTATAACATCAAAAGAGGAATTAAATTGATCAAGAAAAATTGTAAAGTCATCAAGATTCGATATGCTTCTGATATTTTGATGTATGATTTTTAGTCTATACGAGCCCCAGTTATAGTTGTTTAGTTTATTCAGATCTAGAATTACATTCATGTTAATGCTAATACCGGAATCATTGCAATTATCTAAAGGTAACTGAATCATTATTGTGTTTTAATTTAGAATAATAAAATGAATAATAATGAGTGTATAATTTGAGTACATAAAAACTTGTCAGAGATGTTGGTATGTCCAGTGAAAGAGAAAGCGAAGGAAATTATGTTAACATAATTATCAATCTTACAGTGTATATTAACAATAAAGTGAATTACAGCTAGGAAGATGCTTTTGGTGGTACCTTGTTACAGTACTTATATTCGAAACAGAGGAAACTGAAGCATAGGAACTGAGTGTATTATTATGGTTACAAGAGATGCTGATGGTGGTAGTCTCGTATAGAAACATTCGATGCAGATGATAATTATGAAAAAAGCTATCTTGAAGGCTATAAATACAATAGAAACCATAAAATGGCCAATAGCAAGGTAAGTACAGATTATGAAGAGAGATTTATGAGAAGAATATGTTATCATGAAATAAATACATACATCAACATAAGAAATACATAGAAATCTGGTTAGAATAGTGCGTAGGCATTTTCTGTGACATTTTTCTCCAATATATAAATAATTGTTATAAGTATGCTGGTGTCTGTTGGCAAAGTATATGTGATAACAACAGATAAGGCAGATAAATACATATAGAATACAATACATTGCTTACATAACATCCTGTTGAAGATTGTGTAATTACTTTTAAATGAATAAAAAATGAATATAATAATTACCGACTTATCCATTTTAAAGGATATTAACATAATAATGTAACTCAGGGCACTGTGAATACTTATGCTGTAAATAGGTTGGTACGAAAAATAAGATTGAAAAGAATACGCAGCTACAATAATCTGCGATGTATACAAATATATGCCCACTAACGGGATATAGATACATTCATTTGTTTTTTTTTCCAGATTTATATATTTTTGTTATTGGTTTTGGGGTGTTATGCCGTGTTTCGCTACCTCCTTCTTTAGCCAACGTTTCGGACAGCGTTACAGTGTCCATCATCAGGGCAGATGAGTAAATGATATTAGTGAGAGTGTTTACTTATGTGTGTCGAATCGATACCGTGCTGCCAGCTCCATTTCTCTACGAGCTAGTGTTAGAAAACATTCAGCATGGTTTTTTTGCGTTTAGCTTTGGTGTAGCCGTCAATTACTGGATACCAAGAACTATTGAGCTTAACTCCGTCGTCTCTGTTAATATTGATGGGGTTTTTATGGATTTCAATTGCCTCCGTAATTAGGCGTGCTCTGTAAGTTTTGGGTTTTCCCAGGACTTCAGGAACAAATCCAAAGTAATGGCCGGTTTCGATTAAGTGCTCGGCGATTGCCGATTTGTCAGGGTGGCCAAGTTTACAAGCACGAAAGTGTTCCGAAATCCTTTTGGAGATCGTCCGCTCTGTCTGGCCTACATAGACCTTGTCACATCCGGAACAGCTGAGTTTATATACTCCATCTGTTTCCATAGGAAACTTAGTCTTTGCCGACCTCAGTAGGTCTTGGATTTTTGTCGTGGTTCCGAAGACCGTCTTGATGTTCTCTTTTCTCAACAGCCTGGCAATTCTGTCTGTTACATTATAGACGTAAGGCAGGAAAACGCAGCCTTTTGACTCTTGTTCACCCCTGTCTTCGTTTCGTGCTGACACCAACAAGATTGACTTGAAGACAAGGGAACTAGTTAAAGCTTCCAGTGTTAGGAAAGAGGATCGATCTGGGCTTTTCGTAAAAGCCTCCAGAACTCCTGCCCTATACGGTATCTTGTAGTGCTATTGGTCATTGTCCAATGCGACCGATTGTCAGTGCTATTGGTGCACCGACGTACAAACTTTCCCAATACCTATCGAGATTGTTGCAGATGCAAACTGGGAAAACTGAATCTTGGATTAAGGATTCCACAGATCTAATCAGTAAGCTCAAGAAGGTAAAGAAGGTAAAGACTGATGAAAGAGATATCCTTGTCAGTTTTGATGTAGTGTCTCTTTTTACAAATGTTCCTCTAGAAGACTCCATGACTTTGCTCAGGGAGATTTATGAGGATGACATTTGCAAACTTTTTGAACACTGCCTCAAAACAGGTTATTTTGCTTTTCAGGGTGAACTTTTCGAGCAAGTGGAGGGAGTTGCGATGGGCAGTCCATTGTCGCCAGTTCTAGCCAACTTTTTTATGGAGAAGTTTAAAGAAGTGGCACTCGACACAGCTTCGGCTGTTCCTAAAGTATGGTAGCGCTATGTCGATGATGTCTTCGCCATCTGGCCTCACGGAACAGAGAAACTGAACGAATTCCTGGACCATCTCAACTCACTACACAGCAAAATTAAATTCACGATGGAGCTGGAAAATAACCAAAAAGTCCTGCCTTTTCTGGATGTGGAGGTGATGCGAAAAGAGGATGGTAGCCTAGGACACACAGTTTATAGGAAACCAACACATATCTCCACGCTGATTCGCATCATCACCCCGCTCAGAAGAGAGGTCTGATCCATACTTTGGTAACCCGAGCGACCAGAATATGTGAGGAGCCAAAACTCGGATTAGAACTGACCAAACTCACCGATGCACTGGAGCGTAACGGCTACCCAGCAAGGCAGACAAGGCAAATCATAAGAGCCAAATCAGCACGAAACGAAGACAGGGGTGAACAAGAGTCAAAAGGCTGCGCTTTCCTGCCTTACGTCCATAATGTAGCAGACAGAATTGCCAGGCTGTTGAGAAAAGAGAACATCAAGACAGTCTTCGGAACCACGACATAAATCCAAGACCTACTGAGGTCGGCAAAGACTAAGTTTCCTCTGGAAACAGATGGAGTATATAAACTCAGCTGTTCCGGATGTGACAAGGTCTATGTAGGCCAGACAGAGCGGACGATCTCCAAAAGGATTTCGGAACACTTTCGTGCTTGTAAACTTAGCCACCCTGACAAATCGGCAATCGCCGAGCACTTAATCGAAACCGGCCATTACTTTGGATTTGTTCCTGAAGTCCTGGGAAGACCCAAAACTTACAGAGCACGCCTAATTACGGAGGCAATTGAAATCCATAAAAACCCCATCAATATTAACAGAGACGACGGAGCTAAGCTCAATAGTTCTTGGTATCCAGTAATTGACGGCTACACCAAAGCTAAACGCAAAACAACCATGCTGAATGTTTTCTAACACCAGCTCGTAGAAAAATGGAGCAGGCAGCACGGTATCGATTCGACACACATAAGTAAACACTCACCAATATCATTTACTCATCTGCCCTGATGATGGACACTGTAACGCTGTCCGAAACGTTGGCTAAAGAAGGAGGTAGCGAAACACGGCATAACACCCCAAAAACAATAACAAAAATACTTTTTGGCCGTGAAAACCTAAAAACATATACATTTCCTGTAAGTATGAGATTACATAAAAACTCGCTGAATGTATTTAAAATATATAGGCTTAAATATAATACTTTTTTATTCATGTTGCTGTTGGTGGTGTGACTCATAAAACAAAAACAAATAAAATGCGATGTAATTAATAAAAATATGCCTTTTAACGGCCATTTAGGGCTTAAACCGTCAAAAAGCCTCCAATCCGTGATTTTCGGTCTTTAAGCGCCTAAATTGTCTAAATGGCTAAAAACTGTCGTTTAGGGTTTAAATTGTCAAAAAGCCGGTGAAATATGGCCAGTTAGCGCCTAAAACGTCTGTATGGCTATTAATTGCCATTTCGGAATTAAATCGACAAAAAGCCTTAAAACCGTGAAATACGGCCATTTAGCGCCTAAAAACGTCTAATGGCTATTTACTGTCATTTAGGGTTTAAATCCTAAAAAAGGCTCAAAACCGGTATTTTCGGTCTTTAAGCGTCCAAAATGTCTATATGGCTTTTAATTGCCGTTGAGGGGTCAAATCGACAAAAAGCCTCAAAACCGTGAAATACGGCCATTTATCGCCTAAAACATCTAACGGCTATTTAGGGCTCGAATCGGCCAAAAGCCATACAACCGTTACTTTCGGTCTTTTAGGGCCTTAATCGGCTAAACGGTTTTTACGGCCATTTAGGGCTCAAATCGACAAAAAATCCTCAAAACCTTGAAATACGGCCATTTAGCGCCTAAAACGTTTAAATGGCTATTAACTGTCATTTAGGGCTACAACTGTCAAAAAGCCTCAAAACGGTGAAATATGGCCATTTTGCGCCTAAAACGTCTAATTGGCGATTTGCCGGCCTCTGTGTTTCCTACCTCCTACAATATGGGTCTCTTCAAGACCCATGTTCACTTCCTCTCCTCAAAAACACCCTCCACACAGCATCCTCAAAGATGACGTAGGCCCTGAGGGAAATTATTTTTTCCTCAGGGCCTCCTGTGTGGAGTTAATGAAAAAAAAATAAATCTGGAGCCAGTGAGACTATGGCATCCCCAATTGAGGTGTGTTGAGGCTGAAGGTAGTGGGGAGGGGAAGAGGAAGGTAGGGAAGTCCCCGGTTATTCAGATCTGGTCACCAAACACGGCTAAAGCCATTTCAATCAACGTTTCAGTTCTGAATGGTGGTCTTATTCCAGGGCGATACTGTGAGTATCTTCCACTGTGGAACATGCCGCAAATATACTTTATATTATGTTTAAATTAATAAATTGTGAAATAGTACAAATCAGTCAAATAAAATGTATTTTCTCACGCCGGGATTCGATCCCGCGACCTTTGGATTGCGAGTCAAGAGCCTCACCCCTAGACCACCCCTTACCCCTAACCTAGATCTCTCCAGCCGCTCTCTATCGCCCTGCTCAGCAGTTGGAGGGATGGATTCTTACGTCTGTCACTCCTGGATCCCAGATTCCTACCCACCCCTCATACACTTTTCCTTTCCTATCCTTAAAAATACCCTGCATTCAGCATCCCCAAAGATGACACGGCCCTGAGAGAGATTATTTTCCTCAGGGCCTACTGAGGAAAATAATAAAAATAACTGGAGCTCCCAATATGATAACCCTTGAGGGAAAATAAATACCCTTGGCTCATATCATATTTGGTTTGGCTATGTGGAGGGTCTTTTTAAGGAAACGAAGGAGACGGAGTTCTGGGAAGAAAATAGTATAAGGAATGGGTAGGAATCTTGGGTTCTGTGTACAGGTCATCCGCCGCCAAGACCTAGAAAAACCTCATCCCAAGAATCCGGACACCCTTGCTAAGTTACCAAACGTAACGAACCGTTTTGGGAGACCTACGACAAGGGGGTTGATTTTCCATTGAGTGGTTCCCGGGTGGCGGTACCCATTCCCGCCTTCAAAATTGAATTTGTATTGAATATACAAATTAAAATCTAAACAGGCCATCCGCCGCCAAGACCTAGACAAACCTTGCCCCATGAATTCAGACACCCCTGCTAAATTATCAAACGTCACGAACCGTTTAGGGAGACCTTGGCTTGGGAGACAGGGGTGTTGGTTATCATTTTATTTGCGGCACGTTCCAGAGTGGAAGATACTATCAGTATCGCCCTGATGTAAGACCACCATTCAGAATTGAAACGTTGCTTGAAATGGCTTTAGCCGTGTTTAGTGACCAGATCTGAATAGCCAGGTACTTCCCCACCTTCCTCTTCCCTATCTCCTTCCCCTCCCCACTACCTTCAGCCTCACAACATACCCCAATTGGGGATGCCATAGTCTCACTGGCTCCAGACGGGAGCAGTTGGGACTCTTGTGCGGTATTAACTGTAAAAAAAAAAAAAATTGAATGGTTCCCGGGTAGCGGTACCCATTCCCGCCTTCCAAATTAAATTATTATTGAAAATGCAAATTTAAATCTATACAGGTCATCCGCCGCCAAGACCTAGACAAACCTCACCCCATGAAACCGGGAGTCTCTGCTAAATTACGAAACGTAACGAACTGTTTTGGGAGATCTAGATAGAGGTGTTGGTTATCCATTGAATGGTTCGTGGGTGGCGGTACCCATTCCCGCCTTACAAATTGAATTATTATTGAATATATAAATTAAAATGTATACAGGTCATCCGCCGCCAAGACCTAGACAAACCAAACCCCATGAATCCGGACACCCCTGCTTAGTTACCAAACGTAACAAACCGTTTAAAGAGACCTGCGACAATGGTATTGGTTATCCATTGAATGGTTCCCGAGTGGCGGTACCCATTCCCGGCTTCCAATTTGAATTTTTATTGAATAAACAAATTAATATCTATGTAAGTAGTTCTACAAATTTAAGTTTACAACAATTAATAAGTATCAATCTGTACAACGAAAGATTAAGAGAGTGCTACTACTTATACTAGAAAGTCTAAAAATAAATGAATTTGCGCCGTAGATTATATTTTGTGCCGGTTGTAGCGCTTCGCTAGACAGGTTATGAGCGATTGAAACCAAAATAGGCCGACGGTGCCTTTCTATCGCTTGTTCCGCCCTCTCCCTCGCACGTTAGGCTCAGGCGGAACGTGACAATTAGTCATGCTTTTTCGAACATGCACCGTTACGGTTACATGACATCGTTACGGTAACACCGGTGACGCCGTTACGGTTACGTGACACACACCGGCGGTAACGGTGTCACCGTAACGGTGTTACCGTAACGATGTCACGTAACCGTAACGGTGTCACCGTGACGGTGATACCGTAATGGTGTTACCGTAACGATGTCACGTAACCGTAACGGTGTCGCCGTAACGGTATCACCGTAACGGAGTTACCGTAAAGGTGTTACCGTAAAGGTGTTATCGTAACGATGTCACGTGACCGTAACGGTAACACCGTAACGGTGTCACCGTAACAATGTCACGTAACCGTATCGGTGCCACCGTAACAATTTCACCGTAATGGTGTCACCATAATGGTGTTACCGTAACGATGTCACGTAACCGTAATGGAGTCACCGTAACGGTGACGTCGTTACGGTGTTACCGTAACGATGTCACGTAACCGTAATGGAGTCATCGTAACGGTGACGTCGTTACGGTGTTACCGTAACGATGTCACATAATCATTTAATTCTCCTATTCCAACAACTACTCTAGATGAAACTCTTGATATTTCACAGTGTACCATAAGTATATCTGATGTAATTACTAAAGTTAAATCCTTAGATATCCACAAATCTGCTGGACCGGATAATATCCCTACAATATTTATCAAAGAATGTATCAAAGTAATTGCTCTTCCATTATCCAAACTTTTTAATCTATCTTTATCTATTATATTTGTCTCCAATTTTCAAAAAGGGTGATAAAAGTGATGTTTGTAATTACAGACCTATATGTATTCAATCCACCATACCGAAACTCTTTGAAAGCCTAATACTTGACAAACTTTTTACACAAATAAAACCTGTTATATCACCTCACCAGTTTGGATTTATGCCAGGTAGAAGTACTCTTTCCAACTTAATTATTTATGAAAATTTTATAAACAATGCTTTTAAAGAAAAAAAAACAAGTAGACACTGTTTATACTGATTTCAGTAAAGCATTTGATACAGTTTCCCGTGAAATTTTAATTTGGAAATTAGGAAAGCTTGGTATACGCGGCAATATATTAGCCTGGTTTAAAAGCTATCTTACTAGAAGACAACAAATAGTTAGAATTAAATCCTCCCTGTCAGAAAAAATTAATGCAACAAGTGGAGTTCCACAGGGTTCACACCTTGGCCCAATCTTATTTATCTTGTTTATAAATGATCTTACAAAAATATTTCATGATGTATCTATCTTATTTTTTGCTGATGACCTCAAATTTTTTAAAATTATTGAAAATATTTATCATTGCAACATTCTTCAAGATAATATCGACAAATTGTTAATTTGGTGTATGGAAAATAGACTTTATTTAAATATCTCAAAATGTCAAATTGTTAGATTTTCTAGAATAAAAAATCCAGTGATATTTAATTACAACATTGATAACAATGCTCTTCAGACATTAATGCAAATTAAAGACTTGGGCATCACTTTTCAATCAAATCTTTCATTTGTTAACCACATAACAGAAATCTGTAATAAGGGCTTAAAAATGTTGGGATTTATAACTAGGCTAACTAGAAACTTTAACAAGTGTATTAAAATGTTACATTTTGCTTATGTTAGAAGCCAACTTGAGTACAATTCTCCTGTCTGGAATCCTGATTATAATATGCACGTACAAGCTGTTGAAAGAATACAAAACAAATTCTTACGTTTTCTAAATTTTAAAATGGGTATTCCAGCAAATATGTCAAACTACAACACAATTTTAAACGATATGAATATGCTTAAATTGTCAGACAGAAGAATTTTCACTGACTTGGTATTTTTATATAAAATTCTAAATGATTTAGTTGATAGTCCGGTATTACTTGAATTGATAAGCTTCCGAATTCCACTTCGTAATACTAGAAGTCAGGATTTATTTCAGTGCAGAAATTCTGGGACTAACTACCATATGTATTCCTCCTTCCTTATTAATGGAGGGAAACAATTATACCAAGTCAGTGGACATCTTCAATTTATCTTTGAATAAATATAAAATATTGTTATTGAGGCAGTTCAGTTATGTACAATAAAATGTTTTTTCTATGCTATATATGTAAAAGCCCCGAAAAAGGGCGTTTATTTATAAATAAATAAATAAATTACAATTATAACATTATTATTAACAAAACTAATTTTACCGGTTGACAAAAATCTGCAAGCTCATTCTGTTGTTTACGACCCGACCTTTCGGGTGTTATAAATCTCCCCTTGTGTAACGCGACTTGCCGTAATTTGTATAAAATTATTGTAAATAAAAAATGACCGAGTTAATTCGAGTTATTATTCACACACATCTCCATACACACGATTGCAGTTCGACAATTGAAAATGATCAGCTGCCGATCTGAGAAGGTCAACAAATAGCTCACCATAATAAACAATTC
The DNA here is from genome assembly GCA_936435175.1 of Glyphotaelius pellucidus. Lineage (NCBI taxonomy): Eukaryota > Metazoa > Arthropoda > Insecta > Trichoptera > Limnephilidae > Glyphotaelius > Glyphotaelius pellucidus. Next base: position 9,839,072 of record OW386560.1, on the reverse strand, counting down.
CTTTTCTAAACCCTCATCCCACTCCTAATTGTCCAATACCGACTGATTTTTATGTTTAACATCATCGTTTACATCATCATCGTGATTATGTGACATCGTTACGGTAACACCGCTACGGTGACTCCATTACGGTTACGTGACATCGTTACGGTAACACCATTATGGTGACACCGTTACGGTGAAACTGTTACGGTGACACCGATACGGTTAAGTGACATTGTGTTACCGTTACGGTTACGTGACGTCGTTATGGTAACACCGTTACGTTGACACCGTTACGGTAACGTGACGTGGTTACTGTCCAACCGTTACGGTAGCACCATTACGGTAACACCTTTACCGTGACACCATTACGATGTTACCGTTACGGTGACACCATTACGGTGTTACCGTTACGGTTACGTGACATCGTTACGGTGAGGGGGCAGGGGGGGGCGGCAAAATTTCACAATAAATCATCAGTATAAGTTACGTTACGTTACGTTAAGTTACGTTAGTTATATATAGTTACGTGAAGCATAAACTTTGTACCCCTTTTTACGAAAATTATGCGGTCGGAGGAGTATGAAATTTCGCACACTTATAGTTTATGTAGAGAAGGAGTGCGGAATGCTAATATTTTTAAAAAAATTATTTATTAAAAATAGAATAAATCAATAAAAAACATTACAATTATGGTCGAATTTCAACCATCGGGCGACCACAAGCAATAATAATATCTTGTTAAACGTTCAACCAGTTCAGTTCATATTTTTGCCGCACTTGCGATTCGGACAGATTTAAATGGGCACGAAATTTTTCATAACTTATTCTGTGACAAGACCGGAGAAACCCCTTTCTTTCAATGAATGTATAATAATGCCATCTTGATCACTGACTGGCATTACCGTCTGTAGAGAATTGCGAGTATTCCCAAAATTTCGTTTCGCGCTTGGTTTTCTGACTTTTTATGACATTCATTGAGAATGATTGAGGGAGTTCCGTGTTGTTCTGGGTGTAGTTTCAATAATAACTGAAGACTCGCGTGCTGATAAACTTTTAGGTCAAAACCTGTTTCACGTTCCGAATGATCTGTTAAAATTCCAGTAGCGGATTAATCTGCTGACCCATTTCGAAGAAAAGCCTTCTAATATTTCGAGTGGAGTTAAAAAATTCGTTTCAGATTTTGTTTTGTTTGTTTGAATATTTTGTGCCTTTGTATTGCAGTTACTTAAAAGCTATTCTTCTGTATCGATTTTGCTATTGTGGTTTCTTGTAATATTTTGTGCTTTAGTGTTTTATTTAAATTGTATAATTGTCCTGCTGACAAACTGCCTTGTTTAGCAGGTGCTTAAAATGAAGAATACAAATTTAAAAAAAAACATTCTTCAAAATTTGTAATTCGAAGGAAAACCATAGGAATTTTATGAGAGTAATACTAATTAAAGCTAAGGACTCGCATGCAGATTTTCTCTTAATTTAGAAGCAGTTTTGTAATCAGAATGCAAAATTCCAGTTGTTGAAATATCGGCTGACACATTCGGAGGAAAAAATTCTCTTATTGGAAGTGCAGTTATGAAAATCCATCCGAAGCCATTTTCATGTGCTGAGTGTAGTTTTCATTTGCCGCGTACAGATGTAATCAGTTTTGTCTTCAGAATGTAAAATTTACATGACATTGTTACAGTAACACCGTTACGGTAAGACCGTTACGGTGACATCATTACGGTAACACCATTATGATGTTACCGTTACGGTGACACCATTACGGTGTTACCGTTACGGTTACGTGACATCGTTATGGTAACGCCGTTACAGTATCGACGTTACGGTGACACCGTTACGGTTACGTGACATCTTCACGGTAACACCGATGACGCCGTTACGGTTACGTGACATCGTCACGGTAACACCGGTGACGCCGTTAGGGTTACGTGACATCGTCACGGTAACACCGGTGACGCCGTTACGGTTACACACATTACGGTGACACCGTTACCACCGGTCAATCAACTAGAGCAATCTATTTATTTCACATAGAACAAAACGTGATTATTGAAGTGAAAACTTCTTAAGCACCGTTGTGATTTGAAACTCGATGAAACGGAAACCAGCGACACTAAAAAGAGACAAACACTTATTTCTATAGGATTTTGCCTGCGAGAAAATTAGATAGCAAAAAAATATTTATTTATTTCACGGCTACTCGGTTCCAATATTATATGATAAAACATCGGTCTCACCCGAGTCTCCTCCAGTTTAGTGGTATAAAGCACCTGATGAACCTAAGCGGCCAGACATTCAGCGGATTAAGGATCGAATACTATGAAATATATTAAATTTTAATTTTTGTAAAATCAATATCCATTCTTCAAACCACTCCAAAATGAACAGGCAAAGAAAATACAAAAGAAATCGACAGCTAGTAATTCCGAAGAGGAAAACACAAATACTAATGACATGAGCAAAGTAATGACTGCAGCAGCTGGAATCAATATAAAACACACCGATATAACTGACGTCATTCGAGTTCCAGATAGACGCAATGGGGCTCCACCTAAACTTCTTGTTACCTTCTCCGAAAAAAAACAAAGAGATTACCTCCTTGAAAAAAAGAAAGACATTAATTACGAAGAAATCAAGGATCTGACCACATCTCAAATTTTCATCAGGGAAGAACTGAGCCCCTATCATAAGGAGATTTTATGGAAAGCTAAACAAATAGCTAAAAAAAAAAATTACCAATTTTTATGGTATAAACTAGGAAAAGTTATGCTTAGGAAACAGCAACATGAAAAAATTATTTACATAAGGCATTTAGATGACCTGGTGAGAATAATTTAATCTTCAATAAATATGAATCTTTACCATCCACTTAAAAATTTAGTTAGCTAAAATGAATGAATTAAAATTAATTAAAAATTAAATTAGCTAAAATAATTACTTCCGAACCAAATGTTTTAACAACTGTAAATAATTACTTCAAAATTCTACACACAAATATAAGAAGCATAAATAAAAATTTTGATGAATTGCAAATTCTGTTAAAACATATCGGACTCCGCTTTGACATTTTAATTCTAACTGAATGTTGGATAAACGAAAAATTTTCACCGATGGAAATTGGAGGATATACTACCTACTCAACTAAATAAACTATTAACTAGCAATAAACAAAATGATGGCGTAATTGTGTATGTAAAAAATGAAATAAAAGCCGAAGTAAAGGAGGCTAAAATAATAAATGCTAATTGTCTTAAAATTAAAATTGGAAAGGAATCAACTATAGTAGCAATCTATCGATCACCTTCATCTTACAATTTGGATCCTTTTATTAAGTCCTTGGATGATGAACTCTCTACAAAAAGAAACTAAAAATATTTTTCTTATTGGAGATCTAAACATCAATATTCTGGAAAACGGTCATCCCCAAAAAAATGAATATCTGCCTCACACGGTCTTAAAAGCCTTATAAATGAACCCACTCGAAAAGTTAACAGTTCCAAAACCTGCATTGACCATATTATGAGTATTTATAACTAAAAAACATACGCAATCTATCATATACGAATCGACAATAACTGACCATTTTACAACAATCCTATCTATAAAACAAAACAAAGAAAGGAAAACTCAAAATAGACCGATGATAATAGAAAAATGTGAAACAAACTGGAATGCCGTTAAGCAAAACTTGCAATGTACTGATTGGAAAAAAATACAAAATATTGACAACACAAATGAGGCATGGAATAGCTTCATTGATATAATCCAACACAACATAGTATCCAATACCAAAAAAACTGAAGAAAATTTCACATAAGTATATACAAGCCTTGGATCTCACAGAATATTATAAACTGTATCCGTAAAAGAGACGAATTACATAAAAAACTTAAAGAAAATCCCTATGATATACACAAGCTACGATACTATAAAAGATATAGAAATATTTGCAAAAACATCATAAACACCACAAAAGAATCCTACTATAAAAATAAAATAGAAGCATGTAACGATGATCCCAGAAAATTGTGGCAAATTATAAATGAAGTGACCCATTCTAAATCCACCAGTAATACATCAAAAATCGATGAATTGAACATAAACAAGGTTCCCACTCTATATGCCGAAAACCCTGACAAAATTCTTAATCATTTTTTTACAAACATTGGATCAAATTTAGCAAAACAAATTACAAAATGTGTTCATGATGCAAACGAACCAAATGAAGCTTGTAATGCGGAAAGGGAACTTAATTTCAAACAAATAACCGTTGACGAAATCAAAAACATAATTATTTCCTTAAAACCAAATGTATCATCAGGGGATGAAGTAATCTCAACCAATGCAATAAAATATCTTAGTGAAGAAATTACCTTCCCACTGACCCACCTTATCAATCTGTCTATAACTAAAAGCATATTTCCTACGTCTCTTAAAGAAGCTATTGTCATACCCATACATAAACAAGGATGTAAAAATGATATCAATAACTATCGACCGATAAGCCTTCTAAGTACCCTGTCTAAAATATTGGAAAAAGTACTAAAAAAACAACTTATGATGTACCTAGAAGATAATAACCTATTCTCGAAATACCAGTATGGTTTTAGACAAAACTTGAGTACTGCCGATGCCATAGACGATATCAAATATTGGAAATATTAATACGATCACGGAAAGCTTAGATGGGGGAAATAAAACCTTGGCAATCTTTATAGACCTGCAAAAGGCCTTTGATACGATAGACCATAAAATCCTTTTCAAGAAACTTAAAACAATTGGGATGTCAAACAACTTTAAATCTGATAATAAGTTACATGTCAGAACGTTCAGTGTGTAAGCTGAACGTTCAGTTGAAAAGCGTAAAAGTAAGCCTCTCCCAATCAAATATGGTGTGCCGCAAGGAAGTGTCTTAGGACCTCTATTATTTTTGATATATATAAATGATATATGCAACATAAACACCAAAGGAAAAATTATTAGTTTTGCCGACGACACTGTAATTTTATTTAATGGAAGTGATTGGGTAACCACTTACAAAGAAGCTGAACACGGGCTTGTACTCCTGCAAAAATGGCTGAAGCAAAACTCACTTAACTCAATGTTAACAAAACTAAATATTTAACGTTTTCTATAACGGCCAAGGTCAACCAGCTGAGGATTATGCTCTCAAATTACATGATTGTCAAGGAAGAAACCTAACGCAATCATGTCACTGCCCCACCATAACACACTCTAGAAATATAAAATATCTCGGCATTGAAATCGATGAAAATCTTCGATGGGACTCTCACATAAATAGCATTACAAAGAAATTAACAAAGCTCGTGTACTACTTTAGAAACATACGCAATATACTAAATAAAAATGATCTATATAAAGTCTACTACGCTCTTTGCCAATCACGCTTAGAATATGGGATTATTGGATGGGGATCTGCCTCAAACATTCACATGAAGCAGCTCGTCAAAACGCAAAAAGCAATAATAAAAATAATCCTGAAGGTACCTTTTTTAACTCCATCAAAAGAAATTTAAAAAAAATTCAATGTGTTCAGCATTATAAAACTGTACGCAAAAAATGCACTACTTAAATTTAAAGAAAAAAAAGAGTACCTTGATGACCAACACACCTATACTACAAGGACAAAATCATCAAATCTACAAAACATTCCAAAATTAAATACAACTTTTGGTCAGAAAAATCATCATTTCCATGCTACAAAACTATACAATGCCCTTCCAATCGAAATTAAAAACACCATGGAGATACTAAAGTTCAAAAAAGATATCAAATTATGGCTAACTAAACACGAAGATGAGGAAATCATAAAAATTATAAAATAACACCAGCTTACAGATAAAAAACATAAACACTTCTATTCTGTGGAAACGAACAAATTAGATAAGAAGAAATATATGACCAACACCCATACAAACAACCTTCAGTCCGCCTCGGAACAGGAAAACCTAGTGAGGAGGACTGAGAACAAAATACTTCACTCTATATGTTTTTAATTTACCTCATATTGTATTTTTTACCTTACTTGATATTGTCGTTAAATAAAAAAAATAAAAAAAATGTATAGGAAAAGGTCTCCTACAGTTCGACGACAAAAATATGGAAAAAATCATCCTCCAAATTGATAAAAAAGCGCTCCGTAGTCTTCCCACTCTTGTCTAGTTTTTTTTAACTCGGACAAGAGTTGCATTGGAAAAATATTTGTGAATTTATTTTCATTGATCTCCATTTTTTACCTGAGCTCGAGACAGGCGCTGAGAAAAATAATTTCCCTCATATCCACATACGTAGTCTGCAACTAAAATTTTATAACTGCACTTCGAATAAGATAATGTTTTCCTTCAAAATGTACTGGAATTTTATATTCTGATAACAAAGTTGGTTTTAAAATAAGAGTGAATCGGTACACGATGAATCTGAATCTTGTTATTTAATTTATCTTAATTTTCTGATCACCAAACTGTTTTAAATTAAATCTGTATGCGGCGAATTAAAACTACACTCATAGCACGAAAATGATTTTTTTTCTGGCAGCACAAACATAGTCTTCAACTAGATTTTATTAACTGCATTTCGAACAAGAAAATGTTTTCCTTCGAAATCAGTCAGCAGATGATTCCACAATATGAATTTTACATTCTGACAAAACTGATTACATCTGTACGCGGCAAATGAAAATTACACTCAGCACATGAAAATGGCTTCGGATGGATTTTTGTAACTGAACATCGAATAAGAGCATTATTTCCTTCAAATGTGTATGCAGATATTTCAACAACTGGAAATTTGCATTCTGATTACAAAACTACTTCTAAATTAAGAGAAAATTTGCATGCGAGTCCTCAGCTTTAATTAGTATTACTCTCATAATATTCGTATGGTTTTCCTTCGAATTACAAATTTTGAAGAATGTTTTTTTTTTTAATTTTTTATTCTGCATTTTAAGCACCCGTTTAAGGCGCTTAACAACCGAAAATCACGGTTTTAAGGCTTTTCGACGATTTAAGCCCTAAATGGCAGTTAATTGCCATTTCGACGTTTTAGGCGCAAAATGGCCATATTTCACCGTTTTGAGGCTTTTTGACAGTTTGAGTCCTACATGACAGTTTATAGCCATTTTGACGTTTAAGGCGCTAAAAGACCGAAAATAACGGTTTTGAGGCTTTTTGTCGATTTGAGCCCTAAATGGCCGTTAAAAGCCATTTAGACGTTTTAGGCGCTTAATGGCCATATTTCGCCGTTTTGAGGCTTTTCGACAGTTTAAGCCCTTAATGAGAGTTAATAGCCATTTAGACGTTTTAGGCGTAAAATGGCCGTATTTCACGGTTTTGAGGCTTTTTGTCGATTTGAGCCCTAAATGGACGTAAAAAGCCATATAGACGTTTTAGGCGCTAAAAGATCGAAAATAGAGGTTTTGAGGCTTTTTGACGATTTAAGCCCTAAATGGCAGTTAACAGCCATTTTGACGTTTTAGGCCCTAAATGACCATGTTCACCGTTTTGAGGCTTTTTTCGATTAGAGCCCGAAATGGCCGTTTAAAGCCATTTCGACATTTTGGGCGCTAAAAGACCAAATAACGGTTCCGAGTCTTTTGGACGATTTAAGCCCAAAATGACAGTAAATAGCCATTTAGACGTTTTAAACGCTAAATAGCCGAATTTCACGGTTTTTAAAAATTTTGTCGATTTGAGCCCTAAATGACAGTAAATAGCCATTTAGACGTCTAAACGGCCGTTAAAAAACATGCTTAGGAGCTAGAAGGCCATATTTCACCGTTTTGAGGCTTTTGACAATTTTAACCCTTAATGACAGATAATAGCCATTTTGACTTTTTAGGCGCTAAATGGCCGTATTTCATGGTTTTGAGGCTTTTTGTCGATTTGAGCCCTAAATGGCCGATAAAAGCCATTTAGACGTTTTAGGTGCTAAAAGACCGAAAATAATGGTTTTATGGCTTTTTGACGATTTTAAACGATGCCTAAATGGCCGTGTAAAGCCATTTAGACATTTTGGGCGCTAAAAGACCGAAAATCACGGTTTTGAGCCTTTTTGACGATTTAAGCCCTTAATGACAGTAAATAGCCACGACTAATCGTTTTAGGCGCTAAATAATCGTATTTCACGGTTTTGAGGCTTTTGTCGATTTGAGCCATAAATGGCCTTTAAAAGCCATTTAGACGTTCGAGGAGCTAAAAGACCGAAAATCACGGTTTTGAAGCTTTTTGACGATTAGAGTCCTAAATGACAGTTAATGGCAGTTATTAGCCATTTAGAGGTTTTAGGCGCTAAATAGCCGTATTTCACGGTTTTGAGGCTTTTTGTCGATTTGAGCCATAAATGGCCTTTAAAAGCCATTTAGACGTTTTAGGCCCTAAATGGCCATATTTTACCAATTTGACGCTAATTGACAGTTGTAGCCCTAAATGACAGTTAATAGCCATTTCAACGTTTAAAGCGCTAAATGCCCGTATTTCAAGGTTTTAAGGCTTTTATAACGATTTGAGCCCTAAATGGCCGTGAAAACCATTGAGCTGATTAAGGCCCTAAAAGACCGAAAGTAACGGTTTTATGGCTGGATTTAGCTAAAATCGTCAAAAAGCCTCAAAACCGTGATATTCGGTCTTTTAGCGCCTAAAACGTCTATATGGCTATGAATTGCCATTTCGGAATTAAATCGACAAAAAGCCTTAAAACCGTGAAATACGGCAATTTAGCGCTTAAAAACGTCTAAATGGCTATTTACTGTCATTTAGGGCTTAAATCGTAAAAAAGGCTCAAAACCGGTATTTTCGGTCTTTAAGCGTCCAAAAAATGTAAATGGCTTTTAACTGCCGTTTAGGGGTCGAATCGACAAAATGCCTCAAAACCGAGAAATATGGCCATTTAGCGCCTAAAACGTCTAAATGGCTATTAACTGTCATTTAGGGTTAAAATTGTCAAAAAGCCTCGAAACTGTGAAATATGGCCAATCGGTGCCTTAAACGTCTAAATGGCTTTTAACTGCCATTAAGGTCTAAAATTGTCAAAAAGCCTTAATACGGTGAAGTTTGGCCATTAAGCGCCTAAAACCTCTAAATGGCTATTAACTGTCATTTACGGTTAAAATTGTCAAATAGCCTCAAAACGGTGAACATGGTCATTTAGGGCCTAAAACGTCAAAATGGCTGTTAACTGCCATTTAGGGCTTAAATCGTCAAAAAGCCTCAAAACCTTTATTTTCGATCTTTTAGCGCCTAAAACGTCTTTATGGCTTTTTACGTCCATTTAGAGCTCAAATCGACAAAAAGCCTCAAAACCGTGAAATACGGCCATTTTGCGCCTAAAACGTCTAAATGGCTATTTACTCCAAGGGCTTAAACTGTCGAAAAGCCTCAAAACGGCGAAATATGGCCATTAAGCGCCTAAAACTTCTAAATGGCTTTTAACGGCCATTTAGGGCTCAAATCGACAAAAAGCCTCAAAACCGTTATTTTCGGTATTTTAGCACCTAAAACGTCTAAATGGCTTTTAAAGGCCATTTATGGGTCAAATCGACAAAAAGCCTCAAAACCGTGAAATACGACCATTTAGCGCCTAAAACGATTAGACGTGGCTACTAACTGTCATTAAGGGCTTCGCTTAATCGTTAAAAAGGCTCAAAACCGTGATTTTCGGTCTTTTAGCGCCCAAAATGTCTAAATGGCTTTAAACGGCCATTTAGGGCTAAAATCTACAAAAAGCCTCAAAACCGAGAAATATGGCCATTTAGCGCCTAAAACGTCTAAATGGCTATTAACTGTCATTAAGGGTTAAAATTGTCAAAAAGCCTCGAAACTGGGAAATATGGCCAATCGGCGCCTTAAACGTCTAAATGGCTATTTACTGCCATTAAGGTCTAAAATTGTCAAAAAGCCTTAATACGGTGAAATTTGGCCATTAAGCGCCTAAAACCTCTAAATGGCTATTAACTGTCATTTACGGTTAAAATTGTCAAATAGCCTCAAATCGGTGAAATATGGCCATTTAGGGCCTTAAACGTCTAAATGGCTGTTAACTGCAATTTGGGGCTAAAATCGCCAAAAGCTTCAAAACCGTTATTTTCGGTATTTTAGCACCTAAAACGTCTAAATGGCTTTTAAAGGCCATTTATGGCTCAAATCGACAAAAAGCCTCAAAACCGTGAAATACGACCATTTAGCGCCTAAAACGATTAGACGTGGCTACTAACTGTCATTAAGGGCTTAAATCGTCAAAAAGGCTCAAAACCGTGATTTTCGGTCTTTTAGCGCCCAAAATGTCTAAATGGCTTTAAACGGCCATTTAGGGCTAAAATCTACAAAGCCTCAAAACCGAGAAATATGGCCATTTAGCGCCTAAAACGTCTAAACAATCATTTAGGGTTAATAGGGTTAGGGCGCTATTCTGTCATTTAGGGTTAAAATTGTCAAAAAACCTCGAAACTGTGAAATATGGCCAATCGGCGCCTTAATGTCTTGCCTTAACGTGTAAATGGCTATTAACTGCCATCAAGGTCTAAAATTGTCAAAAAGCCTTAATACGTTGAAATATGGCCATTTAGCGCCTAAAACCTCTAAATGGCTATTAACTGTCATTTACGGTTAAAATTGTCAAATAACCTCAAATCGGTGAAATATGGCCATTTAGGGCCTTAAACGTCTAAATGGCTGATAACTGCCATTTGGGGCTAAAATCGCCAAAAAGCCTCAAAACGTTATTTTCGCTCTTTTAGCACCTAAACGGCTTTTAACGGCCATTTAGGGCTCAAATCGACAAAAACCTCAAAACCATGAAATACGGCCATTTAGCGCCTAAAACGTCTAAATGGCTATTATCTGTCATTTAGGTTTAAAATTAAAAATAAAATCAAAAAGCCTCAAAACGGTGAAATATGGCCTTCTAGCTCCTAAGCTTGTTTTTAAACGGCCATTTAGGGCTCAAATCGACAAAAAATTTTAAAACCGTGAAATACGGCTATTTAGCGTTTAAAACGTCTAAATGGCTATTTACTGTCATTTAGGGCTTAAATCGTAAAAAAGGCTCAAAACCGGTATTTTCGGTCTTTAAGCGTCCAAAATATGTAAATGGCTTTTAACTGCCGTTTAGGGGTCAAATCGACAAAAAGCCTCAAAACCGAGAAATATGGCCATTTAGCGCCTTAAACGTCTAAATGGCTTTTAACTGTCATTTAGGGTTAAAATTGTCAAAAAGCCTCGAAACTGTGAAATATGGCCAATCGGCGCCTTAAACGTCTAAATGGCTATTAACTGCCATTAAGTTCTAAAATTGTCAAAAAGCCTTAATACGGTGAAATTTGGCCACTAAGCGCCTAAAACCTCTAAATGGCTGTTAACTGCCATTTGGGGCTAAAATCGCCAAAAGCCTCAAAACCGTTATTTTCGGTATTTTAGCACCTAAAACGTCTAAATGGCTTTTAAAGGCCATTTATGGCTCAAATCGACAAAAAGCCTCAAAACCGTGAAATACGGCCATTTAGCGCCTAAAACGTCTAAATGGCTATTATCTGTCATTTAGGTTTAAAATTAAAAAAAAATCAAAAAGCCTCAAAACGGTGAAATATGGCCTTCTAGCTCCTAAGCTTGTTTTTTAACGGCCATTTAGGGCTCAAATCGACAAAAATTTTCAAAACCGTGAAATACGGCTATTTAGCGTTTAAAACGTCTAAATGGCTATTTACTGTCATTTTGGGCTTAAATCGTCAAAAAGACTCGGAACCGTGATTTTCGGTCTTTTAGCGCCCAAAATGTCTAAATGGCTTTAAACGGCCATTTAGAGCTCTTATCGACAAAAAGCCTCAAAACGGTGAACATGGTCATTTAGGGCCTAAAACGTCGAAATGGCTGTTAACTGCCATTTAGGGCTTAAATCGTCAAAAAGCCTTAAAACCGTCATTTTCGGTCGTTTAGCGCCTTAAACGGGCGCTTAAAATGCTGAATAAAAATTTAAAAAAAAAACATTCTTCAAAATTTGTAATTCGAAGGAAAACCATACGAATATTATGAGAGTAATACTAATTAAAGCATGCAAATTTTCTCTTAATTTAGAAGCAGTTTTGTAATCAGAATGCAAATTTCCAGTTGTTGAAATATCTGCATACACATTTGGAGGAAAAAATGCTCTTTAGAAATGCTAAAAAATTTGTTTCAGATTTTGTTTTGTTTGTTTGAATATTTTGTGCCTTTGTATTGCAGTTACTTAAAAGCTATTCTTCTGTATCGATTTTGCTATTGTGGTTTCTTGTAATATTTTGTGCTTTAGTGTTTTAATAATGTAATACTAATAAAAGCTAAGGACTCGCATGCAGATTTTCTCTTAATTTAGAAGCAGTTTTGTAATCAGAATGCAAAATTCCAGTTGTTGAAATATCGGCTGACACATTCGGAGGAATAAATTCTCTTATTCGAAGTGCAGTTATAAAAATCCATCCGGAGCCATTTTAATGTGCTGAGTGTAATTTTCATTTGCCGCGTACAGATTCAATCAGTTTTGTCTTCAGAACGTAAAATTTATGTTGTGGAATCATCTGCTGACTGATTTCGAAGGAAAACATTTTCTTGTTCGAAATGCAGTTAATAAAATCTAGTTGAAAACTATGTTTGTGCTGCCAGAAAAAAAATCATTTCATGCTTTGAGTGTAGTTTTAATTCGCCGCATACAGTTTTATTTTAAACCAGTTTTGTGTTCAGAATATTAAGATAAATTAAATAACAAGATTCAGATTCATCGTGTACCGATTCACTCTTATTTTAAAACCAACTTTGTTATCAGAATATAAAATTCCAGTTATGGATTCATCTGCTGACACATTTTGAAGGAAAACATTATCTTATTCGAAGTGCAGTTATAAAATTTTAGTTGCAGACTACGTATGTGGATATGAGGGAAATTATTTTTCTCAGGGCCTCCTGTGTCGAGCTCAGGTAAAAAAAATGGAGATAAATGAAAATAAATTCACAAATATTTTTCCAATGCAACTCTTGTCCGAGTTAAAAAAAACTTAAGTAGACAAGAGTGGGAAGACTACAGAGCGCTTTTTTATCAATTTGGAGGATGATTTTTTCCATATTTTTGTCGTCGAATTGTAGGAGACCTTTTCCTATACATTTGGTCATGTCATTAGTATTTGTGTTTTCCTCTTCGGAATTACTAGCTGTCGATTTCTTTTGTATTTTCTTTGCCTGTTCATTTTGGAGTGGTTTGAAGAATGGATATTGATTTTACAAAAATTAAAAATTAATATATTTCATAGTATTCGATCCTTAATCCGCTGAAAGTCTGGCCGCTTAGGTTCATCAGGTGCTTTATACCACTAAACTGGAGGAGACTCGGGTGAGACCGAAGTTTTATCATATAATATTGGAACCGAGTAGCCGTGAAAATAATAAATATTTTTTTGCTATCTAATTTTCTCGCAGGCAAAATCCTATAGAAATAAGTGTTTGTCTCTTTTTAGTGTCGCTGGTTTCCGTTTCATCGAGTTTCAAATCACAACGGTGCTTAAGAAGTTTTCACTTCAATAATCACGTTTTGTTCTATGTGAAATAAATAGATTGCTCTAGTTGATTGACCGGTGGTAACGGTGTCACCGTAATGTGTGTAACCGTAACGGCGTCACCGGTGTTACCGTGACGATGTCACGTAACCCTAACGGCGTCACCGGTGTTACCGTGACATCGATATTGTAACAGCGTTACCATAACGATGTCACGTAACCGTAACGGTAACACCGTAATGGTGTCACCGTAACGGTAACATCATAATGGTGTTACCGTAACGGTCGTACCGTAACGGTGTTACTGTAACAATGTCATGTAAATTTTACATTCTGAAGACAAAACTGATTACATCTGTACGCGGCAAATGAAAACTACACTCAGCACATGAAAATGGCTTCGGATGGATTTTCATAACTGCACTTCGAATAAGAGAATTTATTCCTCCGGATGTGTCAGCCGATATTTCAACAACTGGAATTTTGCATTCTGATTACAAAACTGCTTCTAAATTAAGAGAAAATCTGCATGCGAGTCCTTAGCTTTTATTAGTATTACATTATTAAAACACTAAAGCACAAAATATTATAAGAAACCACAATAGCAAAATTGATAAAGAAGAATAGCTTTTAAGTAACTGCAATACAAAGGCACAAAATATTCAAACAAACAAAACAAAATCTGAAACAAATTTTTTAACTCCACTCGAAATATTAGAACGCTTTTCTTCGAAATGCGTCAGCAGATTAATCCGCTACTGGAATTTTAACAGATCATTCGGAACGTGAAACAGGTTTTGACCTAAAAATTTATCAGCACGCGAGTCTTCAGTTATTATTGAAACTACACCCAGAACAACACGGAACTCCCTCAATCATTCTCAATGAATGTCATAAAAAGTCAGAAAACCAAGCGCGAAACGAAATTTTGGGAATACTCGCAATTCTCTACGGACGGTAATGCCAGTCAGTGATCAAGATGGCATTATTATACATTCATTGAAAGAAAGGGGTTTTCTCCGGTCTTGTCACAGAATAAGTTATGAAAAATTTCGTGCCCATTTAAATCTGTCCGAATCGCAAGTGCGGCAAAAATATGAACTGAACTGGTTGAACTTTTAACAAGATTTATTATTGCTTGTGGTCGCCCGATGGTTGAAATTCGACCTTAATTGTAATGTTTTTATTGATTTATTCTATTTTAAATAAATAATTTTTTTTTAAATATTAGCATTCTGCACTCCTTCTCTACATAAACTATAAGTGTGCGAAATTTCATACTCCTCCGACCACGTAATTTTCGTAAAAAGGGGTACAAAGTTTATGCTTCACGTATTAATATACTGATGATTTATTGTGAAATTTTGCCGCCCCCCCTGCCCCCTCACCGTAACGATGTCACGTAACCGTAACGGTAACACCGTAATAGTGTCACCGTAACGGTAACATCGTAATGGTGTCACGGTAAAGGTGTTACCGTAATGGTGCTACCGTAACGGTTGGACAGTAACCACGTCACGTTACCGTAACGGTGTCAACGTAACGGTGTTACCATAACGATGTCACGTAACCGTAAAAGTGTAACCATAACGGTGACATCGTAACGGTGTCACCGTAAAGGTGTTACCGTAACGGTGTTACCGTAACGGTTGGACAGTAACCACGTCACGTTACCGTAACGGTGTCAATGTAACGGTGTCACCGTAACGATGTCAAGTAACCGAACGGTGTCACAGTAACGGTGTTACCGTAACGATGTCACGCAACCGTAACGTTGTCATCGTAACGGTGTTACCGTAACGATGTCACGTAACCGTAACGGTGTCACCGTAACGGTGTCACCGTAACGGTGTCACCGTAACGGTGTCACCGGTGTTACCATAACTTTGTTACCGTAACGGTGTTACCGATACGATGTCACATAACCGTAACTTTGTCACCGTAACGGTGTCACCGTAAGGATGTCACGTAACCGTAACGGTGTCACCGTGACGGTTACGCGACATCGTTACGGTAACACCGTTACGGTAACTCCGTTACGGTGACACCGTTACGGTTATGTGACATCGTTACGTATCCTGAACACAACATTGGTTTGAATTAAATCTATATGCGGCGAATTAAAACCACACCCAAAATGGAAATGTTTTTTTTTTTATTCTGGCAGCACAAAAGTAGTCTGCAACTAGAATTTAATAACTGCATTTTGAACAAGAGAATGTTTTCTTTCGAAACGGGTCTGCAGATGGATCCAGAACAGAAATTTGACATTCGCCCTTGAAGTGATTTTTCACAAAAACGGCGCTCTACAAATTATCCAATTATTATTATTATTATTCTGAAGACCAAACTTATTAAAACCTGTATGCGGCGATTTAAAGCTTCACTAAGCACTTGAAAATGGTTTCTTCTTGATTCTTGCAGCTGCAGCACATAACTAAAAACAACTAGAATTTTATAACTGCACTTCGAATAAGATATTTTTTCCTTCGAAATATGTCAGCAGATGGATCAACAACTGGAATTTTGCACTCTGAACACAAAATTGGTTTTAAATTAAGAGTGAATCTGCAAGTGAGCCCCAGCTTTAATTAGTATTACTCTCACGACATTCGTATGATTTTTCCCCGAATTACGAATTTTGAAGAATGTTTGAAATAAACAATTTTATTTCCCTCGAAATATTAGAACGGTTTTCTTAGAAATAAGTTTGCAGATTAATCCGCTACTGGAATTTTGACACATCATTCGGAACATGAAACAAGTTTTAACCTAATAGTTAATCTGCACGCAAGCCCTCAGTTTTAATTGATACTACACCCAGAACAAGAAAATGGTTTCCCTCCCCTTTTTGCACTTGAAACACATGTATGGTTGATTGATCCATTGGAACACACAATTATCGAAGCATCGCCCACGGACCTCCCATCATAAACAACCCAAGCGCAAAACAAAATTCGGGGAATACTTGATGAAGCTGAATTGTCAGATTTAGAAAAATTTTGTGTATACAATGTTTAAAATATATATTTACACGAAATATTATTTTTACGACAAATGAAAAGCGTTTTAGTAATAGGTTAAATAATGTATTTGAAGTTCCACTGTGTAAAACTAGGCTTGCGCAAAGACATGCATATTTTATTATACCAAAAATATATAATGCTCTCTTTAAGGCTACAGAAATTGATTGTAAAAATATATCCTCCTACAGCAAGTATAAAAATGTATTAAAGTGTTGGATAAAATTCATTCAAATATAAACATTTACTTACTGTAAAGTCGGTCAGACTTGCTGTAAAATCTGACCGACTTTACAGTCGGCTACCTTAACAAATTTTTAATAATAATCTTTATGAACATGTCCTTTGAATTGTATTACATTAAACACTGAACTTATTTTTTATGTATTTAATTTTATTTTTTATTTTTCTACAAAGATAACGTACGTTTATGATTAAAAATTTTGACTGTCTTAAAAACACTCAAGTATACCGACGAACTGGCGATGCCTATGTGGGATTTTTTTGGTTAATCTGCAAATTGTATTATATTTTATTTTTTTTATTATTTCTTGGGCATTAACTATGTAACAATTTCTAGACATTTTGTTTTAGAATAGTTTCATTTTCCAATGTACATTTGCTACTTAAATTTTTTAAATTTTTCCGCGACCGGTTTCGATACAACCGTATCATTAACAAGCAGGATTAAAACTAACTTAAAAATTAAATGCAAGTACCAAAGATTAATTATGTGGGGGTAGTGGGAGAGATGATTTTGGGGGAGGGGGAAAGCGGTGGGAGGAGTCAATTTTACACGGCAACATAGTAAAGGAAATTTGAAAGGCACTATTATTTTATTCACTAAATTAATTTTCGATTTAATTTTTTTGTTTTTTTTTATTTTATTTTATATTTTATTTTTTTATTTCAAAATAAAGAAATTATTGAACATTCGTCACTGGTCACTCAACCGAGTAACCAACCAACCCCTTATGGCGAACAGCCATATAATCAACAAAAACTAATTTTACCGGTTGACAAAAATCTGCAAGCTCATTCTGTTGTTTACGACCCGACCTTTCGGGTGTTATAAATCTCCCCTTGTGTAACGCGACTTGCCGTAATTTGTATAAAATTATTGTAAATAAAAAGTGATCGAGTTAATTCGAGTTATTATTCACACACATCTCCATACACACGATTCCAGTTCGACAATTGAAAATGATCAGCTGCCGATCTGAGAAGGTCAACAAATAGCTCACCATAATAAACAATTCCTTTTCTAAACCCTCATCCCACTCCTAATTGTCCAATACCGACTGATTTTTATGTTTAACATCATCGTTTACATCATCATCGTGATTATGTGACATCGTTACGGTAACACCGCTACGGTGACTCCATTACGGTTTCGTGACATCGTTACGGTAACACCATTATGGTGACACCGTTACGGTGAAACTGTTACGGTGACACCGATACGGTTAAGTGACATTGTTACGGTGACACCGTTACGGTGTTACCGTTACGGTTACGTGACATCGTAACGTGTCACGGTAACACCTTTACGGTAACTCCGTTACGGTGATACCGTTACGGTGATACCGTTACGGTGACACTGTTACGGTTACGTGACATCGTTACGGTAACACCATTACGGTATCACCGTCACGGTGACACCGTTACGGTTGCGTGACATCGTTACGGTAACACCGTTACCACCGGTGTCACCGTAATGTGTGTCACGTAACCGTAACGGCGTTACCGGTGTTACCGTGACGATGTCACGTAACCGTAACGGTGTCACCGGAACGTCGACATTGTAACAGCATTACCGTAACGATGTCACGTAACCGTAACGGTAACACCGAAATGGTGTCACCGTAACGGTAACATTGTAATGGTGTTACCGTAACGATGTCACCGTAACGGTGTTACCGTAAAGGTGTTTTTTTTTTTTTTTTAACGTGATAACGTCTTCCCCTGACGTGCCAGGAAAAAACGAAAAAACGTCAACTTTAACGTAATATTTTGCAGGTTAATTTTATGCTATCTAATGTAATTTTTACTGAAACACATTCCTTGAATACTAAACTATACATAAGAACAATATTACTTGCGTTTATTCAATGAATTTATACTTTTTACTACGTTTCAAATAACATGGAAAAAACGAAAAAATTTCGCGATGTTTTGACTTTTACGTAATATTTTGCAGGTTAATTTTATGCTATCTTATGTAATCTTTACTGAAACACATTCCTTGAATACTAAACTATACATAAGAACAATATTACTTGCGTTTATTCGATATTTATACGTTTTACGATCATTTCGTCGCCCGCGACGCGAGACTTGACAGCCGCCATTTTGTCCAGCCGAGCGGCGCGCAGCCACGCAGGCCGTGTCATAAACAATTTCAAAGAAATCATATCGCTGCTCTAGGTGGGTTCACGGTATCTTATGACAAGAATGCCCCAAGCGGTTCTGACCTTCTTCTTCACACGTTTTCTTTATACATAAGGGTTAAAATCGCATAACAAAATTATTTTTGTGATTATTTTGGCTTGCGCCGATAGTACACCGGCGGACGAACGGCAAGTTAAGCGATAAATCAGTGCTGCACCGGCTGCATGTTCGAAAAAGCATGACTAATTGTCACGTTCCGCCTGAGCCTAACGTGCGAGGGAGAGGGCGGAACAAGCGATAGAAAGGCACCTCGGCCTATTTTGGTTTCAGTCGCTCATAACCTGTCTAGCGAAGCGCTACAACCGGCACAAAATATAATCTACGGCGCAAATTAATTTATTTTTAGTCTTTCTAGTATAAGTAGTAGCACTCTCTTAATCTTTCGTTGTACAGATTGATACTTATTAATTGTTGTAAACTTAAATTTGTTGAACTACTTACATAGATATTAATTTGTTTATTCAATACAAATTCAATTTGGAAGCCGGGAATGGGTACCGCCACTCGGTAACCATTCAATACCCCCCCTGTCGCAGGTCTCTTTAAACGGTTTGTTACGTTTGGTAACTAAGCAGGGGTGTCCGGATTCATGGGGTTTGGTTTGTCTAGGTCTTGGCGGCGGATAACCTGTATAGATTTTAATTTATATATTCAATAATAATTCAATTTGTAAGGCGGGAATCGGTACCGCCACTTACGAACCATTCAATAGATAACCAACATCTAGATCTCCCAAAACAGTTCGTTACGTTTGTTAATTTAGCAGAGATGTCCGGTTTCATGGGGTGAGGTTTGTCTAGGTCTTGGCGGCGAATGATCTGTATAGATTTAAATTTGCATTTTCAATAATAATTTAATTTGGAAGGCGGGAATGGGTACCGCTACCCGGGAACCATTCAATTGATAACCAACACCCCTGTCTCCCAAGCCAAGGTCTCCCTAAACGGTTCGTTACGTTTGATAATTTAGCAGGGGTGTCTGAGTTCATGGGGCGAGGTTTGTCTTGGCGGCGGATGGCCTGTTTAGATTTTAATTTGTATATTCAATACAAATTCAATTTTGAAGGCGGGAATGGGTACCGCCACCCGGGAACCACTCAATGGAAAATCAACCCCCTTGTCGTAGGTCTCCCAAAACGGTTCGTTACGTTTGGTAACTTAGCAAGGGTGTCCGGATTCATGGGATGAGGTTTTTCTAGGTCTTGGCGGCGGATGACCTGTACACAGAACCCAAGATTCCTACCCATTCCTTATACCATTTTTCTTCCCAGAACTCCGTCTCCTTCGTTTCCTTAAAAAGACCCTCCACATAGCCAAACCAAATATGATATGCCCTAAGGGTATTTATTTTCCCTCAGGGGTTATCATATTGGGAGCTCCAGTTATTTTTATTATTTTCCTCAGTAGGCCCTGAGGAAAATAATCTCTCTCAGGGCCGTGTCATCTTTGGGGTTATGCAGGGTGTTTTTAAGGATAGGAAAGGAAAAGTGTATGAGGGATGGGTAGGAATCTGGGATCCAGGAGTGACAGACGTAAGAATCCATCCCTCCAACTGCTGAGCAAGGCGATAGAGAGCGGCTGGAGAGGTCTAGGTTAGGGGTAAGGGGTTGTCTAGGGGTGAGGTTCTTGACTCGCAATCCAAAGGTCGCGGGATCGAATCCTGGCATGAGAAAATAAATTTTATTTGACTGATTTGTATTATTTCACAATTTATTAATTAAAACATAATATATAGTATATTTGCGGCATGTTCCACAGTGGAAAGTACTCACAGTATCTCCCTGGAGTAAGACCACCATTCAAAACTGAAACGTTGATTGAAATGGCTTTAGCCGTGTTTGGTGACCAGATCTGAATAACCGGGGACTTCCTTACCTTCCTCTTCCCCTCCCCACTACCTTCAGCCTCACAACATACCTCAATTGGGGATGCCATAGTCTCACTGGGTGGGATGGGAGCAACTGAGGCTCTTGTGAGGTATTCGCGTAAAAAAAAGGTTAAACCACCCTCAAACAATCTCTCTCGATCCGGCCCACCATTGCAACGCATTGACGTTGAAATACGGCCATTTAACGCCTTAAACTTCTGAATTGGTTTTATTTTAAATTTAGCGCTAAAATTGTCAAATAGTCTCAAAACGATGAAAAACGACCATTTAGGGTCTAAAACGCCGGAACTGCTTTTATTTTCCATTTAGCGCTTAAATCGTCAGAAAGCCTTATAACATTGAAATACGGCCATTTTGGGCCTAAAATGCCTGAATTGCTTTTATTTTCCATTTAGCGCTAAAATCATCGAAAGCCTTAAAACGGTGAAATACGGCCATTTTCGCCTAAAACGTCTAAACTTTAGCGCAAAGTGGAAAGAAAAAGCAATTTAGACGTTTTAGGCCCTAAATGGCCGTATTTCACCGTTAAAAGCTTTTTGACGATTTTAGCACTAAATGGAAAATAAAACCAATTTTTGGCGTTTTAGGCGCTAAATGGCCGTATTTCATCGTTTTGAGGCTTTTTGTCGATTTTAGCGCTAAATGGGATATAAAAACCGTTTTGTCGTTTAAGGCCCTAAATGGCCCTCTCACAGTTTTAAGGCTTTTTGACGATTTTCGCGCTTCATGGAAAATATATATTCAATTTATACGTTTTAGGAGCCTAATGGCAGTATTTCACCGATTTAAGGTTTTTGACGATTTTAGCGCTTAATTGAAAATAAAATCAATTAAGACGTTTTAGGCGCTAA
This sequence comes from Glyphotaelius pellucidus, assembly GCA_936435175.1. Lineage (NCBI taxonomy): Eukaryota > Metazoa > Arthropoda > Insecta > Trichoptera > Limnephilidae > Glyphotaelius > Glyphotaelius pellucidus. The sequence continues at coordinate 9,817,344 of OW386560.1, read as the reverse complement.
ATGGCCCTATTTCACCGTTTTAAGGCTCTTTGACGATTTTCGCGCTACATGGAAAATAAACTCAATTTATACATTTTAGGAGCCCAATGGCAGTATTTCACCGATTTAAGGCTTTTGACGATTTTACCGTTAAATGGCTGTTTAAAGCCATTTCGACGTTTTAGGAGCTAAATGGCTGTATTTCACCGTTAAAGGTTTTTGACGATTTTTGCGCTTAATTGAAAATAAAATCCAATTTTTTGAGAAAAACTCTCTTTTTTTTTTTTGTAACTTTTGAAGGTTATTCCCATCAACGTAATATATAACCGTCCCGGTTAGACGAGAGGTCTGGGTTCGAGTCCCAGTTGCGACCAATGTTTTTTTCTGTTTTTCTGTGTCTTGTTTTCTTTCATATTTTCATTTAGATTATAAGTGTTATCTTCTTCTTCAATGAAAATAAAATCAATTAAGACGTTTTAGGCGCTAAATGGCCGTATTTCATCGTTTTAAGGCTCTTTGACGATTTTCGCGCTACATGGAAAATAAACTCAATTTATACATTTTAGGAGCCCAATGGCAGTATTTAAACGATTTAAGGCTTTTGACGATTTTAACGCTAAATGGCTGCTTAAAGCCATTTCGACGTTTTAGGAGTTAAATGGCCGTATTTCACCGTTAAAGGTTTTTGACGATTTTAGCGCTTAATTGAAAATAAAATCAATTAAGACGTTTTAGGCCTCAAATAGTCGTATTTCACCGTTTTAAGGCTTTTTGACGATTTTAGCGCAAAGTGGAAAGAAAAAGCAATTTAGACGTTTTAGGTCCTAAATGTCCGTATTTCAACGTATTGAGGATTTTTGACGATTTTAGAGCTAAACGGAAAATTGAAGCAATAAAGACGTTTTAGGCCTTAAATGGCCGTATTTCAACGTTTAAAGGCTTTTTGACGATTTTAGCGCAAAGTGGAAAGAAAAAACAATTTAGACGTTTTAGGCCCTAAATGTCCTATTTCACCGTTTTGAAGATTTTTGACGATTTTAGAGCTAAATGGAAAATTGAAGCAATAAAGACGTTTTAGGCCTTAAATGGCCGTATTTCAACGTCTTAAGGCTTTTTGACGATTTTAACGCAGTGGAAAGAAAAAACAATTTAGACGTTTTTGGCCCTAAATGGCCTATTTCACCGTTTAAAGGTTTTTAATGATTTTAGCGCTAAATGGAAAATAAAACCAATTTTTGGCGTTTTAGACGTTAAATGGCCGTATTTCATCGTTTTGAGGATGAAAATCATCAGAAATAATGCCAAAATGGCTGTTAATAGTCATTTCGACGTTTTAGGTGCTAAATGGTCGTATTTCGTCGTTTTAAGGCTTTTTAATGATTTTCGCCCTTAATGGGAATTAAAAGCCACATTGTCTTTTAAGGCCCTAAATGGCCCTATTTCACCGTTTTGAGGCTTTTTGTTGATTTAAGCGCTAAATGGGAAATAAAAACCGTTTTGTCGTTTAAGGCCCTAAATGGCCCTATTTCACAGTTTTAAGGCGTTTTGACGATTTTACGGCTACATGGAAAATAAACCAATTTATACGTTTTTATACTAATGGCAGTATTTCACCGATTTAAGGCTTTTGACGATTTTAGCGCTAAATGTCTGTTTAAAGCCATTTTACGTTTAAGGAGCTAAATGGTCGTATTTCATCGTTTTAAGGCTTTTTGACGATTGCAGTGCAAAGTGGAAAGAAAAAACAATTTAGACGTTTTAGGCCCTCAATGGCCTATTTCACCGTTTTGAAGATTTTTGACGATATTAGAGTTAAATGGAAAATTGAAACAATTTTTGGCGTTTTAGACGTTAAATGGCCGTATTTCATCGTTTGAGGCTTTTTGTCGATTTTAGCGCTAAATGGGAAATAAAACCAATTTATACGTTTTAGGAGCCTGATGGCAGTATTTCACCGATTTAAGGCTTTTGACGATTATAGCGCTAAATGTCTGTTTAAAGCCATTTTACGTTTAAGGAGCTAAATGGTCGTATTTCATCGTTTTAAGGCTTTTTGACGATTGTAGTGCAAAGTGGAAAGAAAAAAAAATTTAGACGTTTTAGGCCCTCAATGGCCTATTTCACCGTTTTGAAGATTTTTGACGATATTAGAGTTAAATGGAAAATTGAAACAATTTTTGGCGTTTTAGACGTTAAATGGCCGTATTTCATCGTTTGAGGCTTTTTGTCGATTTTAGCGCTAAATGGGAAATAAAACCAATTTATACGCTTTAGGAGCCTGATGGCAGTATTTCACCGATTTGCACCCACTGCTGCACAATCCCGAGTTCGTACAAAAAAGCACTGTGGAAAATGTCAATTTATGACGCCAGAACTCCGGACAGAGAGTACTGTTGAAAATTGCACCAGTCATATTAAGTGCTCCTAATAAAAAAGAAGTGTCAGTGTTCGCTCTTCTGGACGAAGGATCCACAATAACACTTGTCGACACTAACACCGCAACACAAGTCGGAGCAGAGGGACCAGTTCACGGACTGCGAATCCACGGCGCCAAAGGAATGTGCACCTCCGACAATCTCTCGCAACGAGTAAAACTAAGATTAAGAGGTGCAGGCAACAGTAATACATTCCACATCTCTGCCAGCATAATAAGCAACCTCAACCTGCCAGAACAACAGATCCAAGGAAGGTCTGTCGTTCCGAAGCTGCTAATAGGCCAAGACAACGCTCACCTGATTGTGTCAAGAGAAGTGCGAGAATGCAATGTTACTACGCGAATAGTATCACGCACCGCACTAGGATGGATCGCTCATGGGGGAATCAACCCCGGAGATAAAAACACGACCACCACTTTGGCACTACAACCAGAAACGACCGCAGACAAGCAGTTGAGGGAACTGGTAAAAACAAACTTCGCCATTGACTCCCTTGGAGTAATATCAGCTACCAGAGTCAATGCAAGCGAACAACAAGCAATCACACTTATGAATGCAACTACCCGTCCTCTTCATATAGGAAGATGGGAAACGGGTCTACTATGGCGCAATCCAGAAGCCACGCTACCTGGCAATCGGCAGTGTGCACTAAAACAGCTTCTGGGCCTGGAGAAAAAGCTAGAAAAGACACAAATCTAGCAGTGGCCTGCGATGACAAATTAAGTCAACTTATCACCAAAGCAACTGCCAGAACTGCGGTGATCCTCAGCAGTGCAGCCAAGGTCAGCGAGCCCTGCCCCAGCAGTGCAACTGCCAGAACTGTGGTGATCCTCAGCGGTGCAGCCAAGGTCAGCGAGCCCTGTCCCAGCAGTGGAACTGCCAGAACTGTGGTGATCCTCAGCAGTGCAGCCAAGGTCAGCGAACCTTGCCCCAGCAGTGCCACTGCCAGAACTGTGGTGATCCACAGCGGTGCAGCCAAGGTCAGCGAGCCCTGCCCCAGCAGTGCGAGTGCCAGAACTGTGGTGAGCCTCAGCGGCGCAGCCAAGGTCAGCGAGCCCTGCCCCAGCATTGCCACTGCCAGAACTGCGGTGATCCTCAGCGGTGCAGCCAAGGTCAGCGAGCCCTGCCCCAGCATTGCCACTGCCAGAACTGCGGTGATCCTCAGCAGTGCAGCCAAGGTCAGCGAGCCCTGCCCCAGCAGTGCAACTGCCAGAACTGTGGTGAGCCTCAGCGGTGCAGCCAAGGTCAGCGAGCCCTGTCCCAGCAGTGGAACTGCCAGAACTGTGGTGATCCTCAGCAGTGCAGCCAAGGTCAGCGAACCTTGCCCCAGCAGTGCCACTGCCAGAACTGTGGTGATCCACAGCGGTGCAGCCAAGGTCAGCGAGCCCTGCCCCAGCAGTGCGAGTGCCAGAACTGTGGTGAGCCTCAGCGGCGCAGCCAAGGTCAGCGAGCCCTGCCCCAGCATTGCCACTGCCAGAACTGCGGTGATCCTCAGCGGTGCAGCCAAGGTCAGCGAGCCCTGCCCCAGCAGTGCAACTGCCAGAACTGTGGTGATCCTCAGCGGTGCAGCCAAGGTCAGCGAGCCCTGTCCCAGCAGTGGAACTGCCAGAACTGTGGTGATCCTCAGCAGTGCAGCCAAGGTCAGCGAACCTTGCCCCAGCAGTGCCACTGCCAGAACTGTGGTGATCCACAGCGGTGCAGCCAAGGTCAGCGAGCCCTGCCCCAGCAGTGCGAGTGCCAGAACTGTGGTGAGCCTCAGCGGCGCAGCCAAGGTCAGCGAGCCCTGCCCCAGCATTGCCACTGCCAGAACTGCGGTGATCCTCAGCGGTGCAGCCAAGGTCAGCGAGCCCTGCCCCAGCATTGCCACTGCCAGAACTGCGGTGATCCTCAGCAGTGCAGCCAAGGTCAGCGAGCCCTGCCCCAGCAGTGCAACTGCCAGAACTGTGGTGAGCCTCAGCGGTGCAGCCAAGGTCAGCGAGCCCTGTCCCAGCAGTGGAACTGCCAGAACTGTGGTGATCCTCAGCAGTGCAGCCAAGGTCAGCGAACCTTGCCCCAGCAGTGCCACTGCCAGAACTGTGGTGATCCACAGCGGTGCAGCCAAGGTCAGCGAGCCCTGCCCCAGCAGTGCGAGTGCCAGAACTGTGGTGAGCCTCAGCGGCGCAGCCAAGGTCAGCGAGCCCTGCCCCAGCATTGCCACTGCCAGAACTGCGGTGATCCTCAGCGGTGCAGCCAAGGTCAGCGAGCCCTGCCCCAGCATTGCCACTGCCAGAACTGCGGTGATCCTCAGCAGTGCAGCCAAGGTCAGCGAACCCTGCCCCAGCAGTGCAACTGCCAGAACTGTGGTGATCCTCAGCGGTGCAGCCAAGGTCAGCGAGCCCTGTCCCAGCAGTGGAACTGCCAGAACTGTGGTGATCCTCTGCAGTGCAGCCAAGGCGAGCCAGCCCTGCTCCAGCAGTGCCCCAACTCAAGCGCTGGCACCAGCTGGCCCGCATCCCAACTTGTTTGCGACGAGATACGCAACTCAAGTGCCGGCACCAGCTGGGCCACCTCCCAACTTGTTTGCGACGAGATACGCAACTCAACTACTGACACCAGCTGGCCCGCATACCAACTTGTTTGCGACAAGATACGCAACTCAAGTACCGGTGCCAGCTGACTCACCTTCGAACGAGTTGCGACAAGATACGCGACTCGACCGAAGGCAAGCAAGCCTAGTTCTAATTATACATTATAATTTTAAATTCCAGCCCGGCTTTGCAAGCCCTGCCCCAGCAGTGTCAATATAAGAACTGTGGTGCTCCTCATCAGCGCAGCCAAGGCGAGCCAGCCATACCCCTGCCAGAACAGTGGTGCTGCTCGTCAGCGCAGCTAAGGTGCGCCAGCCATGCCCCAGCAGTACCCCTGCCAAACAGTGGTGCTCCTCATCAGTGCAGCCAAGGCGAGCCGGCCTTGCCCTACCAGTGCCCCTGCCCAGAACATTGGTGCTCCTCATCAGCGCAGCCAAGGCGAGCCAGCCTTGCCCCTGCCCAGAACAGAGGTGCTCCTCATCAGCGCAGCCAAGGCGAGCCAGCCTTGCACCAGCAGTGCCCCCGCCAGCACAGTGGTGCTCCTCATCAGTGCAGCCAACGTGAGTCAGCCAGATCCAATATCTCCTCACACGGGGGGAGCTTGGGAAAGATTAGTACAATCAGTTAAGAAAGCCCTAAGCGCCACACTTAAGGAAAGAGCACCAAAAGAAGAAACGCTGCGCACCGCCCTTGCAGAAGCCGAGTTTACGGTTAATAATCGACCACTCACTCACATTTCGGTGGACCCACGTGATGAAGAACTAATCTAATCTAACACCCAACCACCTTTTACTAGGGTCGGCCCCAACTATCCTTCTACGAAAAGAAAGAAGAGAAAGTATGCCTCCGCCGCCAGTGGCGCATCGGGCAACAACTTGCAGACACCTTCTGGAGACGATGGCTGCGCGAATACCTACCTACCCAACGACACCAATTAAAAAAGATGATCTGGTAATCATTATGGACCCAGCACTGCCCCGGAACAGTTGGCCGCGCGGTCGAATCTTAGAAGCCACACCTGCAGCTGATGGACAAGTCAGAACTGCCCGAATTCAAACCAGCACAGGAATATACATAAGGCCGGCAGTCAAAATCATCCTGCCTACTCCACCAACCCCTGATGAAACTACAACCCTGGCAAAGGCCCCCGATTCAGAACACAAGCATCGGGAAAGGACTCGCCCGACGAAGTAGCTGAGTACAGACGAGACTGCACGGGGGGAGTGTATCGAACGAGTCCGCAAAAGCAAATGAGATAACTAAAAAAGACAATATTGGAATTTACGCTCCCACACAGTACCGTACCGCCAGCACCCACAATTACACAGTACCATGCCGCCAGCACCATTTCGCCTCACACCACAACCCCCAAGCAATTCGAGAGCTGCTATTGGCTAACGAGACGAGGGGCGTTTCACGCATCCTCCAAAACGATGTCTAATTGCTATTTTATTCTTCAAAATTAATTTAGCACTTAAAAATACAAACACAATTGATAATGAACACACGCAGCATGAAAATCAAACTCAAAAATACATCTCACACCTCTACAAAAGACTACAGACAGCAATGAACCCTGCCACGAGAATAGCTGCCTATTTACGTCACCCCCACCATACAACCACGGGAGCTGTGATTGGCTAATGATGAACAAAGGAAAATCTAAATCGGGAATATTTACGTCAATGAATTCATGTTCTCAAAAATTTGGAGCTAAATTTTGAGAAATTGGTGATAATTACGAGCTAAAAATAAATATCCTCGCAGAAAAATGGGCACAAGCAAGTACAATCACTTGAAAACTGACGCCTACCATTGATTCTTGCACTTTAATAAAAATGTTTAATCCTTGAAATTCTACTTTGTACCACAAATGTAACATTGTGTCTTTTTTTGTAAAAACAATAAAAATCATGTGAGATTTTGGTTTCGGGGATCGGGATTCTCTTGGTACTGGCTATAATATACAAATTTTACAAATCTTCTCAAAAATCGTAGCAAACAGGGAAAAGGGATAAAAGGACCAACCTACACAAAGAATAGGAAGTGCTATACCCTCACAATCCAACCCAGTTTTGCCCTATAAATGCAGACCACACATCGGTCACAAATCAGTTAAAAATTACCAGCCAAGAAGAAACAATCTCGAAGAAACCAAAGTCTCCAAGTTCAAACTCTTTTCAAGTGTTTTATTTAAAAGTAATAGCTTCAGTTCTACCTTCTTCCCAGTATCCCAGTAATCCCAGTCTCCAAAAGTCTCCAAAGTCTTCAAGCCTTTACAAGTGTTTAATCAGTTATAATAGATTCAGTTTTGCCAATTTTACTTAGAATCATTCAAAAGTATTAAATTCGCGAAAGTCCATTGGCGTACGCCAAAAATCCCTTGGCGCATAAAGATTCCATTGGCGTGCCATTTGTGTCCAGCTCCCTATTTTTATACAGTATATGTACAAACGTCCCGTACAATGCCAAAATGGCTGTTAATAGTCATTTCGACGTTTTAGGTGCTAAATGGTCGTATTTCGTCGTTTTAAGGCTTTTTAATGATTTTCGTCCTTAATGGGAATTAAAAGCCATATTGTCTTTTAAGGCCCTAAATGGCCCTATTTCACCGTTTTGAGGCTTTTTGTTGATTTAAGCGCTAAATGGGAAATAAAAACCGTTTTGTCGTTTAAGGCCCTAAATGGCCCTATTTCACAGTTTTAAGGCATTTTGACGATTTTACCGCTACATGGAAAATAAACCAATTTATACGTTTTAGGAGCCTGATGGCAGTATTTCACCGATTTAAGGCTTTTGACGATTTTAGCGCTAAATGTCTGTTTAAAGCCATTTTACGTTTAAGGAGCTAAATGGTCGTATTTCATCGTTTTAAGGCTTTTTGACGATTGTAGTGCAAAGTGGAAAGAAAAAACAATTTAGACGTTTTAGGCCCTCAATGGCCTATTTCACCGTTTTGAAGATTTTTTACGATATTAGAGTTAAATGGAAAATTGAAACAATTTTTGGCGTTTTAGACGTTAAATGGCCGTATTTCATCGTTTGAGGCTTTTTGTCGATTTTAGCGCTAAATGGGAAATAAAACCAATTTATACGTTTTAGGAGCCTGATGGCAGTATTTCACCGATTTAAGGCTTTTGACGATTTAAGCGCTAAATGGCTGTTAATAGTCATTTCGACGTTTTAGGTGCTAAATGGTCGTATTTCGTCGTTTTAAGGCTTTTTAATGATTTTCGCCCTTAATGGGAATTAAAAGCCATATTGTCTTTTAAGGCCCTAAATGGCCCTATTTCACCGTTTTGAGGCTTTTTGTTGATTTAAGCGCTAAATGGGAAATAAAAACCGTTTTGTCGTTTAAGGCCCTAAATGGCCCTATTTCACAGTTTTAAGGCATTTTGACGATTTTACCGCTACATGGAAAATAAACCAATTTATACGTTTTAGGAGCCTGATGGCAGTATTTCACCGATTTAAGGCTTTTGACGATTTTAGCGCTAAATGTCTGTTTAAAGCCATTTTACGTTTAAGGAGCTAAATGGTCGTATTTCATCGTTTTAAGGCTTTTTGACGATTGTAGTGCAAAGTGGAAAGAAAAAACAATTTAGACGTTTTAGGCCCTCAATGGCCTATTTCACCGTTTCGAAGATTTTTGACGATATTAGAGTTAAATGGAAAATTGAAACAATTTTTGGCGTTTTAGAATGGCCGTATTTCATCGTTTGAGGCTTTTTGTCGATTTTAGCGCTAAATGGGAAATAAAACCAATTTATACGTTTTAGGAGCCTGATGGCAGTATTTCACCGATTTAAGGCTTTTGACGATTATAGCGCTAAATGTCTGTTTAAAGCCATTTTACGTTTAAGGAGCTAAATGGTCGTATTTCATCGTTTTAAGGCTTTTTGACGATTGTAGTGCAAAGTGGAAAGAAAAAAAAAATTTAGACGTTTTAGGCCCGCAATGGCCTATTTCACCGTTTTGAAGATTTTTGACGATATTAGAGTTAAATAGAAAATTGAAACAATTTTTGGCGTTTTAGGCCTCAAATGGTCGTATTTCACCGTTTTAAGGCTTTTTGACGATTTTAGCGCAAAGTGGTAAGAAAAAGCAATTTAGACGTTTTAGGCCCTAAATGTCCCTATTTCAACGTATTGAGGATTTTGGACGATTTTAGAGCTAAACGGAAAATTGAAGCAATAAAGACGTTTTAGGCCTTAAATGGCCGTATTTCAACGTTTAAAGGCTTTTTGACGATTTTAGCGCAAAGTGGAAAGAAAAACCAATTTAGACGTTTTAGGCCCTAAATGTCCTATTTCACCGTTTTGAAGATTTTCGACGATTTTAGAGCTAAATGGAAAATTGAAGCAATAAAGACGTTTTAGGCCTTAAATGGCCGTATTTCAACGTCTAAAGGCTTTTTGACGATTTTAGCGCAGTGGAAAGAAAAAACAATTTAGACTTTTTTGGCCCTAAATGGCCTATTTCACCATTTAAAGGTTTTTAATGATTTTAGCGCTAAATGGTAAATAAAACCAATTTTTGGCGTTTTAGACGTTAAATGGCCGTATTTCATCGTTTTGAGGCTTTTTGTCGATTTTAGCGCTAAATTGGAAATAAAACCAATTTATACGTTTTAGGAGCCTGATGGCAGTATTTCACCGATTTAAGGCTTTTGACGATTTAAGCGCTAAATGGCTGTT
>OW386560.1:9769114-9807466 GCA_936435175.1 Glyphotaelius pellucidus | reverse complement strand
ATTTATTCGTGTAAGGCCCTAAATGGCCCTATTTCAACGTTCTAAGACTTTTTACGATTTTCGTGCTTTGGCAATTTATAACCTTTTTGATATTTTGCGCCAAGCGGCATTTTTTTACCGTTTTGAAATTTTTTGACGATTTTAGTGCTTAATGGCATTTAATAACCTCTTGACGTTTTTGGTGCTAAATTATCGTTTCTCACCGTTTTGAGGTTTCCGCCGATTTTAGCGCTTAATGGCAGTTAATAATCATTTTGACAATTTAGGCGCTTAAATGCAGTTTTTTCACCGACTAAAAGTTTTTGACGATTTCTGCGCTTAATGGAATGGAAGGAAACAATTACACCAAGTCCGTGGACATCTTCAGTTTATCTTTAAACAAATATAAAATATTGTTACTGAAGCAGTTCAGTTATGTACAATTAATATTGTATTTATTACTATTAATATGTAAAAGCCCTGAAAAAGGGCGTTGATCAATAAATATATAAATAAATATCCTCTTTCGTCGTTTTAGGTACTAAATGGCCGTATTTCACTGTTTTGAATTTTTTTGTCGATTTTAGAGCTTAATGGCAGTTAATAGCCATTTCGGTGTTTCAGATGCTAAAAGGCAATTTTTCACCGTTTTTACGTTTTTTGTCGATTTCAGCGCTTAATGGCAGTTAATTATCATTTTGACGTTTTAGGCGATAAAAGGCAATTTTCCGCCTATTTACGATTTAGTCAGTTCACAACCCTTTCGACGTTTAAGGCGCTAGATCAGACATAGTATTCATAGACCTGCCCTAAGTGATAAAAGCGTATTATTTCCCCCTCCCCATACCGCATTTGGAACCGGATTTTGGAACCGTCTCGGCTCGCGTGTGGCTTCGCGTGAATCTAGAAAAGGTGACGTTATCATTCTTGTGCGACCTAGCATCGAGCTCTCATCGTTAGATTTTACGAAATAACACGGCAAAAATGGTGGCACGTGCCATGAAAACATGTAAAAATAGAAGTGAAAAGGAGAATAAACCCAATTATCGTATTACATTCCATAGGTTAGGATTATTTACTTTATTTTAAGCTTATTAAGATCATATGATATGATCAGTTTTAGGAACATAACTTTGACATCGAGATACAATGGCGATGCGATACACAAAGCCGTTAGCTTAAGAATCAGGGATGTGCCTTCGCCTTTTGGGCTTTGATAAAATACATAATCGTATCATTTGGAACTTCTTTTTTTTCATCTGTTATTTCTTGCTGGAACTCTGTCGTATTAATAAAGGATAATAACCCAATCATTTTTAAATTTATTCTACTTTAAGGGCGTAATTACTCAACGAGTTTTGAATTTTACACAACTCAATTAACAACCGTTAATATAGGATAATTGGTTGGTTATCAGTTGTGTAAAATTTAAAACACGTTATTAGTAAGGGGTTAAACGTGGAATAAAGTATGGTTTTATTTATTAGGCGTTTACGTATATTTTGCTTTCTTAATTATGTACTCCTTCGTGGTATGTTTGGAAGTAAAGTGTAGATACAGTGAGCATGTTTGGATTAAATGACACCTACATTTGAAAAATGGAGCAGCGATGTGTTATAAAAAAACATGTTTTTTGTTTTTAATTGAAAAAGTGTCATCGGACGGCAAAATGATATCTAAATTTTGACTCCAAATTCTCTTAGAAATCGCTTATAAAAGCTGTGTGTAATAATTTCATTTGTTTTTGAGTTGTTGTCCTTTTCTATTACCTTCTTAAAAGTGAAATGGTATGTATTTTCTTAAAGATTTCCCAAAAATGAAGACTTGAAGACAATGTATGTGGTGGCTTTAATCCGGTAAAGTGAGCCGACAAGTATTCGTAACCTTCGTATCTGCTCAGAACATTTCAAAGAGACAGATTTTATAATAAACAAACAGGGGACACGTGTGCTACGTGTAGGTGCGATTCCATCGATCTCTTTATCACCTGTTACGGAAAGAATTGTCGTTAGTATATAAATTCTTTAAAGACTAATAATTATTTTTTGTGGTTATTCATTACATATAATTGTTTTTTATACATTTCAGAAATTAAGCGGAAACTTCTCTGAGAAATCATTTGTATGTCTTTCTCTAGCTGATGAAACGACCATGAATATATACAAAGTAATTTATTTCATACAAAGTAACTACACCCCATTAGTCACCGTGAAACAGGCAGGTATGGTGATTAAATATATCTACTAATATATGTAAATGTCACAATTATTGTAACATGTGTTGTATAAATAAATAAAATATAACTCGTAGTCTTGAGAATACTGTTACTGTGTCGGTGTATATAATACTGGTTTACTAAGTTTCTGCTGACATATGCTTAAATGTACCTAAACAAAAAAATGTGTATATAAATATTATACCCAAAAAATAAATAAAAGCACCTTCGTCGTCAAAATACTCCCAAATAATACCCCACTCCTGGCTACGTACGATCCGACTTGCAGAACCCCGATAAGTCGGGAGGTAGAGGGGGGGGGGAATTTTTGCCTACACACGGTGTGTCGATGTGGTGTGAGAATGTGAGAAGTACCTAGCTAAGTAGATCTGGTCACTAAATACACCTAAATCCATTTTAAGCAGTTGGGGCGATACTGAGAGTATCCACAAAAACTAGGAGCAAATAATAATTTAACTGCTACGTATTATTGTAATAAATCACGTTTGAAATAATTCACGTAAATTAATTTTAATTAAAAGAGATAATTATATTATTTTATTATTAATAGGAACAGGGCGGTTGCGACAACCCTAAAATCAGAATGCAAGCGTTTGGCAGACGTGTGCTCGTCTCTGTTAACTGGGGTAAGTAAATTATGAAACATTTGTAAAATTGTCTTAACTAAATACGGCAATAAAATATTCGACTCTGAAAACGACTTCTCAAATGTGTTCATAACGTGGCGAGTAATTCGCGCTCACGTATAAAAAGGTCTATTCATTCAAAAGCACATTTAAGTTTTAATAACTAACTGGTGATATTATAATGCGAGATGCCTATATACTGTCAGATTGATTTATTGACGAATCACATACCGCCACAGTCATCTTCCCCCGCTCGCGTCCCGCTAGAGTTGGTTTTTCCCCTCTCCTGTATGTACTTGTCTACTGTTCAAAGGTTTGGAACTTTGGTTTTGTCTACTGTTCACGGGTTTGGAACCCGTGCTGTATTGTTTATGTTAACAGGTTAGAAAGAGTTCAGGAGCGATTTCTCAAATTCCTCAATTTTAAATCATTCAACATGTACAACTCTTACGACGAAATCGAAAAACGTTTTCGAATCACGAAACTACTCAACAGGAGGCTTGTCGCTGAGCAGACGCTCCTATTCAAAATTATTAACTCAAAAGTTGTCTGCCCGGAGTTGCTAAACAAAATCAATTTCCACACGTCGCGTTTGACTAATATATCGAATGCCCTTTTCTATAGATGCTACACCAATTCCAATCAAAATGAATTTATGCAAAAGACACGTAACTACTATAGCAATAAATTTGCAAATATAGGCACACGTGCTGATGCTAGTTACTGTCGCTACAGAACTTAATTGTGTAACATACTAGGTGCGAATAACATATATTCATGATGATTAAATTAATTGTATCTAATATTTTTATATTACTTGCATGGCAAATTTCTTTTAACTTTCCCTTATAAATCTCCCTCCCTTCCCCTTACCCTCTCTTCTCCCTCTCTTCCCCTTACCCTTCCCAAACCAAATATCTATTTGGCAGTCTATTTCAGTTATAATCACACAAATTTTATTGTTGTGTATTGGTTTATCATTTGTTGAATTCAGATTTGTACTATAATTATTTTTTAAGTGCTGCTTAGTTCTGTTTTTTCTTAATTTTTCTTAAATATTCTAGTTTACATTCAGTTAGTCTTGTTTCTAAATACCTAACTGTGAACATTAATATTTGGTTTGTCTTTTATCACCCTCTTATGTTTATTATATTACTCAGACTGTTTACGTTCCTTAAATAAATAAATTAGCTTCTTATTTTTGTTTTGCATGAATTTACAGCATTTTGAAGATGGTCAACGAAATTATTATAATTTTGGTTTACATCATCAGACGAATGGGTAAATTTACAAATTTTAAGTGACATAATTAATATTTGATAATTTATTTTGTAAGCATTAGAGAGGTTTGGGGATCTGTTATTGGGGAGGTTTTTCACGGAATTTTCATAATCCAATATAAGTTTATTATGGTCACTAAGGGGATCATCAATATTTGAGATTATCCCGGAAACATTTGTTCTATTTGTGATAATGTGATCTATCAACGAGCTGGTGTTGTTTGTTACCTTTATGGGAAACATTGTGTTACACACATAAAAGATGTACGATTTCAAGGTGTCAACATATCTCCGTGCAATATCAGTGTCTTTTGAGATATCAATATTAAAATCTCCAAAAAGTAATGTGTTTTGTTTGTTTTTATTTAATATTATTTCTAGGGAGTCAAAAAAATATGTTATATTTGAGTTGGGCTTACGGTAAAAAACATGCAAATTGAGAGGTTTAATATTTTTTGCCGTGATCTTAATTCCAAGAAACGTATTTTCACTGCAACATTTTTCGATTTTCTTATTCCTTAGTGTGTTATGCATGTAGATGGCGACTCCTCGCTAACTCAAGGGAAGCAAACATTCCAGCGTAGTCTAATATATATATAGTCGTATATTGAAAAAATTTTCCTCTCCTTTACATAATCAGGTTTCCGTAATCACGAGAATACCGTTTCTTTGTACCGTTTCTGTAATGTTTTTTTAGGGTTTCTTCAATTTCGTCAATTTTGTCAATTTTGTTTCTGATTCTCCTAGCGTTCATATACATAATTCGCATACAGGAATTTTTAGTGGTGGTGTATTCTTGTATATTCAAACATTTTTTTTCCTTAAAGTTGCCTTTAACATTAGCCCACGTAGTCTACCCTTTCTCTGAAGCGCTCATCCATAAGCTTCCACAGTGGGCAATCTGGATTTGTTGCCCGGTGGTTTCTCGTACCTCCATTTTTCGCCTTATTGGGGGACATGTGTCATATTTATGACATTCACCACAGTGAACACAACTAAGTTTCTCTGTGCAAAAACGTTGTGTCATATTTATGACATTCACCACAGTGAACACAACTAAGTTTCTCTGTGCAAAAACGTTGTTTCATATTTATGACATTCACCACAGTGAACACAACTAAGTTTCTCTGTGCAAAAACGTTGTGTCATATTTATGACATTCACCACAGTGTCATATTTGACATTCACCACAGTGAACACAACTAAGTTTCTCTGTGCAAAAACGTTGGGACGTTAGTTAGCAAAAAGTTATTAACCATTTCGACGTGTTAGGCGCTAAATGGCCGTATTTCACAGTTTTGAAGTTTTTTGACGATTTTAGCGCTTAACCTCTCCGCGAGTGAATTTTGGCGAACAAAACTGTACGTGAGGAGTGAGTTTTTTCTGGTTCATTTTTTTTTTTAAATTTTTTTATAAATAGATAGATTAACTAAAAATAATATTACATTATGAATTAAAACGTCGTCAACATCTATCTACAAAAATAAACCAACATCGAAAGAAAAACATGTCCATACACAAAAACTGCTTCCTTCCCCTGACGATCGCTTAATGACTCAAAATGAATTTTTAAATTAAAACTGTGAAGTTAGTATTGTAGGTATATCTTCCAAAACTTCAACAAACTACGCGCAGATGTCAATAGAAGCTACTTCAAGTTAAATGGTTTCATTATTTATGACGGTATTTGAATAATATTCGCGGACGAAACGTTTCGTCCATACTCTTCTGAGCATTTTTTCGCTTCGCTGAACCGTTTTTTCCATACTCGTGGAGAGGTTAACGGCAGTTAATAAACATTTTGACGTTTTAGGGGCTAAAATGCAGTTTTTCACTCTTTTTAAGTTTTTTGACGATTTTAGCGAACCGAGTGAAATTTTGGATTCTTAATTTGAAGCATAATCTGTACACGACTCAATCAAAATATCTTCCAAAAAAAACAATTTTCGGCAAACTCTTCGTTTTAAAGGGCGCTTTGTCACATTTGGGGTCGGTCACATCTTGGAATTTAATGCACTGAACCGAGTGAAATTTTGTATTCTATGAGTTGTTTCCAAAAGCGAACAAATTAGCCCTAGGGGTTAATAAACAAGATACATACCTTTAAACCAGTGTTTGTCGGTCCTTGTAGACTATACAAAGTTTCATTCCTTGTAAATGGCTTTAAAAATACTACTAGGTACCAAATACTACGTGAAAAAATTATTCTATTAAACACAGGGCGAGTTTCTTTTCAGTCCCAATAGGTTTCAGAAAGTTGCATCCCATTTTGTATCACGAATTAAATCGTGAACATACTCAAATTGACTTCTGTTAATACGAAAATAGTTTTTAAACTTTATGTCTGGTAAATCCCGCTTCAACAAAAATTCCCCAAGATAATCTCTTTTTCCTCAAATTTCCTCTAATTTCCGCTTTGCCAAATTTGCGTTGTTTTTTTGCGCTTTGAAATACAAAAAATCAAAATATATTATTCATTTTAAAATCCGAATCGGATTCCGAACTCAATATTCTTAATACGATTCGATATACGACCACTGGTCAAGCGGGAACAAGACAAACTAAGCAAACTGAGCTGCGACGACTGAGTCCCCAGCGTATGTTCCTTACAGATTTCTGGACATGTCACATATTCCGATACTGAACTACTCTGCGCGACCGATGTCTCAGCGTATGCCCATCCTTATGCTGAGATGATAGTGTTGAAAAGCTGATATAGTTGATACTGGATGCTCTAGTGTAGTAGCTTGAAAAATTACAGAAACTAAGAACACACAAAGTTATTGTTTTATTTTAAATTATAATGTCACATCACCAAGTATCTGCTTCATATGAACAAAAAAAAAGAAAAGATAAACATTGTCTTTTCATCGGAGATTGTAAACAAAAAATCTTCCGCAAGAGCAAATTTTGAAGAGTTCATGGTTTTACGGTCGCTTTAATTCACTAGGGGTCCGTCACAACTCAGGCCCTACGGCACAAAACTGACAGAAATTTTAAATTCTTACTCAGAACCATGGTCTGTACACGAATCTGACAGAAAATCTTAAAGAAAAGCAACTTAAACATTAATAATTTTTGGAAAATTTATGGTTTTTACGGTCGCATTAATTCACTTGGGGTCCGTCACAAAACCGACTGAAATTTTCAATTCTTACTCAGAACCATGATCTGTACCCGACTCTGCCAAAAAATCTCCAAAACCTGCATTTTTAACAATATTCGTTGTTATGGTCGCTTTGTTACATTTGGGGTCGCTAACATTTCATCTCTACGGCTGTAAACCGACTCAAATTTTGGATTCAAAAAACCACAGTCTGTTAACGATTTAAACAAAAATCTTCCATAAGAGCAATTTTTGGAAAATTCATTGTTTTTACGGTCGCTTTAATTCAATTGGGGTCCGTCACAAAACCGACAGAAAACCGACTGAAATTTTCAATTCTTACTCAGAACCATGATCTGTACCCGATTCTGCCAAAAAATCTCCAAAACCTGCATTTTTAACAATATTCATCGTTTTTATGGTCGCTTTGTTACATTTGGGGTCGCTTACATTTCATCTCTTCGGCTGAAAACCGACTCAAATTTTGGATTCTTTCAAAAAACCACAGTCTGTTAACGATTTAAACAAAAAATCTTCCATAAGAGCAATTTTTGGAAAATTCAATGTTTTTACGGTCGCTTTAATTCACTGGGGGTCCTTCACAACTCTGGACCAACGGCACAAAACTGACTGAAATTTTCAATTCTTACCTTTGGTTCTTTAACCATGGTCTGTATACGAAACTGACAGAAAATCTTACACTAAAGCTATTTTATCAATATTCATCTTTTTATGGTCGCTTTGTTACATTTGAGGTCCGTCAAATTTCATCCCTTTGGCTTAAAACCGACTGAAATTTTCAATTTGGACTTGTTACGACTAAAACAAAAAATCTTCCGCATTAATAATTTTTGGAAAATTCATAGTTTTTACGGCCGCTTTAATTCACTGGGGGTCCTTCACAACTCAGGCCCAACGGCACAAAACTGACTGAAATTTTCAATTCTTACAAAGAATCATGGTTTGTACACGAATCTGACCGAAAAACTTACAGAAAAGCAAGTTTGACAATATTCGTCTTTGTTACATTTGGGGTCCGTCAAATTTCATCCCAATGGCTCAAAACCGACTGAAATTTTCAATTCTTACTAAGAATCATAGTCTGTACCCGACTTTGTTAAATAAATCTTCCATAAGAGCAATTTTTACAAAATTCGTCGATCTTACGGTCGCTTTGTTACACATGGGGACGGTCACATTTAATCCCTATGGCACAAAACGGACTCTTACAAAAAATTGGATTCTTAAAAAAACCATGGACTTGTTACGACTAAAACAAAAATCTTCCGCATAAATAATTTTTGGCAAATTCATTGTTTTTATGGTCGCTTTAATTCACGGGGGGTCCTTCGCAACTCAGGCCCAACGGCACAAAACTGACTGATATTTTCAATTCTTACTCAGAACCATGGTTTGTACACGAATCTGACGGAAAATCTTACAGATAAGCAATTTAAACAAAATTCGTCTTTTTTATGGTCGCTTTGTTACAATTAGGGTCGGTCAAATTTCATCCTTATGGCTCAAAACCGACTAAAATTTTCAATTTACAAAAAATCATACCAACTTTGAAAAATAAATCTTCCATAAGAGCACTTTTTGGAAAATTCATTGTTTTTACGGACGCTTTAATTCACTTGGGGTCCGTCACAAAACCAACAGAAAACCGACTGAAATTTTCAATTCTTACTCAGAACCATGACCTGTACACGAATCTGGCAGAAAATCTTACAGAAAAGCAATTTTTACAATATTCGTCTTTTTTATGGTCGCTTTGTTACATTTAGGGTCGGTCAAATTTCATCCTTATGGCTCAAAACCGACTGAAATTTTCATTTCTTAGTATAAACCATGGTCTGTACCTGAAATGTAATATGTATGTTGTATGAAATGTAATGTTGTAAATCTTTCATAAGAGCAATTTTAACAAAATACATGTATCTTACGGTCGTTTTGTTACACTTGGGGACGGTCACATTTCAACCCTATGGCACAAAACCGACTCAAAGTTTGGATTCTTACAAAAACCATGGACTTGTTACGACTAATACAAAAAAATCTTCCGCATTAATAATTTTTGGAAAATTCATTGTGTTTACGGTCGCTTTAATTCACTGGGCTCCTTCGCAACTCAGGCCCAACGGCACAAACTGACTGAAATTTTCAATTCTTACTCAGAACCATGGTCAGGATTTATTACTCAGAACTATGGTCTGTACACGAATCTGACAGAAAATCTTACAGAATAGCAATTTTAACAATATTCGTCTTTTTTATGGTCGCTTTGTTACATTAAGGTACCGTCAAATTTCATCCCTATGGCTCAAAACCGACTGAAATTTTCAATTCTTACTAAGAATCATAGTCTGTACCCAACTTTGTAAAATAAATCTTCCATAAGAGCAATTTTTACAAAATTCGTGGATCTTACGGTCGCTTTGTTACACTTGGGGACGGTCACATTTCATCCCTATGGCACAAAACCGACTCAAAGTTTGGATTCTTACAAAAACCATGAACTTTTTACGACTAAAACTAAAAATCTTCCGCATTAATAATTTTTGGAAAATTCATGGTTTTTACGGTCGCTTTAATTCACTTGGGGTCCGTCACAAAACCGACTGAAATTTTCAATTCTTACTCAGAACCATGACCTGTACCCGACTCTGCCAAAAAATCTCCAAAACCTGCATTTTTAACAATATTCGTCGGTTTTATGGTCGCTTTGTTACAATTAGGGTCGCTCACATTTCATCTCTACGGCTGTAAACCGACTCAAATTTTGGATTCTTTCAAAAAACCAGTCTATTAACGATTTAAACAAAAAATCTTCCATAAGAGCAATTTTTGGAAAATTCATTGTTTTTACGGTCGCTCTAATTTTTTTTTTTTTTTTTCAAATATGTTTATTCAGTTTTAATTTTACAATATTTTATTTTACAAATCTAACGAAACTGATCAATCAGTTTGATTGTAAGAAATCTCTCATTTTTTTTCTAATTATTTAATACAGTATACTTTTCAGTTTTACATAGTATATACTAAATAAAATACTTAATATTAAAATACTAATTATTACGACAAACTAATTATTATAATTCACTGGGGGTCCTTCACAACTCAGGCCCAACGGCACAAAACTGACTGAAATTTTCAATTCTTACAAAGAATCATGAATCAATCATGAATCATGAATCAATCAAGAATGAATCATGAATCATTCGTACACGAATCTGACAGAAAAACTTACAGAAAAGCAATTTTGACAATATTCGTCTTTTTTATGGTCGCTTTGTTACATTTGGTCGCTTTGTTACTTTGTTCCGTAAAATTTCATTCCTATGAAATTTTACGGCTTAAAACTGACATTTTCAATTCTTAGTATGAACCATGGTCTGTACCTGACTTTGACAAATAAATCTTCCATAAGAGCAATTTTTACAAAATTCGTGGATCTTACGGTCGCTTTGTTACACTTGGGGACGGTCACATTTCATCCCTATGGCACAAAACCGACTCAAAGTTTGGATTCTTACAAAAACCATGGACTTGTTACGACTAATACAAAAAATCTTCCGCATTAATAATTTTTGGAAAATTCATTGTTTTTACGGTCGCTTTAATTCACTGGGGCTCCTTCGCAACTCAGGCCCAACGGCACAAAACTGACTGAAATTTTCAATTCTTACTCAGAACCATGGTCTGTACACGAATCTGACAGAAAATCTTACAGAAAAGCAATTTTAACAATATTCGTCTTTTTTATGGTCGCTTTGTTACATTTGGGGTCCGTCAAATTTCATCCCTATGGCTCAAAACCGACTGAAATTTTCAATTCTTAATAAGAATCATGGTCTGTACCCGGCTTTGTAAAATAAATCTTCCATAAGAGCAATTTTTACAAAATTCGTGGATCTTACGGTCGCTTTGTTACACTTGGGGACGGTCACATTTCATCCCTACGGCACAAAACCGACTCAAAGTTTAGATTCTTACAAAAACCATTGACTTGTTACGACTAAAACAAAAAATCTTCCGCATTAATAATTTTTGGAAAATTCATTGTTTTTATGGTCGCTTTAATTCACGGGGGGTCCTTGGCCCTCACGGCCAACTCAAGCCCAACGGCACAAAACTGACTGAAATTTTCAATTCTTACTCAGAACCATGGTCTGTACACGAATCTGACAGAATATCTTACAGAAAAGCAATTTCAACAATATTCGTCTTTTTTGTGGTCGCTTTGTTACATTTGGGCCTACAAACTACACGCCTCTACTTACCTCTACTTACCTCTACTTGCCTCTTCTTGCGCAACTTGCCTCTTCCTGCGTATACTTTATTTTTCTTCCATAACTTTCTTCCTCTTGCCTCTTGTTGCCTCTTCTTGCCTACTTGCTTATTCTCGCCTCTTCTTACCGTACTTGCGTCTGTTTGCCTTTTCTTGCCTCTTTGGTCTGAATTGCTTCTACGAACCTCTCCTTGCCTTGTCCGTGTTTTTTTTGAATTTTTAAAACATTTGTAAAAATATATTTTTTTTAAATAAATTTTAATTTCCTTTTCAAAAAATTTTTAAATGGTTTTTAAATATTCGTTAAAAACCATTTATTCGTTAATTCCATTTATCGAATTGTTTTTTCTTAACAGTTTTTTTTTTATAGAAAAAAAATTTCAATTTTTAATTTTTTTTAAGATGATTTTTAAATTTTATGCAAATAAAAAATTTTCGTTTGAAGCAATTTTCTTTTTAAAAACTGTTATTATGGTAAATAAATTTATTGCTCTATTACAAAATTTCACGGTTGATACGGTTGAATTACGGTTAAAAAAAAGTTTTTGTGGTAGAAGATTTTAGTTTTTTTTTAAAGAATCTCTTTGAATCCCGCATCAAGGAAGTCCGTATTCTGTGCTTTTTTAAAATATTTGGAAAATTTGCTTCTCTTTATAAATAAATTTTCTTTTCTTAACAGTTTTTCATGGAAAAAGAATTTTCTTTTAAAAATTTTATAAAGTGTTTTTAAAATTTTCTTTGAAAGCAATATTCTTTTTAAAAACCGTTTTTCATTGTAAATGTATTTATTCCTTTAAAACAAAATTTCATGGTTTATGTAATTACAGTTAAAGGATAGTTTTGTGTGGTAAAAGTAATTCCTTTTTTTATTTTTCTCTTTGAATGCCGTTTAGATTATAAAAGGGGATGTTCGTGTTTTTGCTATTTTTATAATGTTTGCGAAAATATGCTTTTCTTTGAATATTAATATTTTGTCTTAACAGTTTTACACGGAAAAGCACTCCTTTTTAAAAAATTAAAAAAATGGTTTTAAAATATTCGTTTAAAGCGATTTTATTTTTAAAAACCCGTTTTTCGTGATAAGTGAATTTTGTGCTTTAAAACTAAATTTTATGGTTAATGAAATAAAGTTTGTTTTTAATTGTAAAAGAATTTCGCTTTTTTGAAGAATTTTAACTTTGAATGCTGCTATCAAGGAAGTCCGTGTTTTTTTGAATTTTTTAAAATGTTTGTGAAAATATGTTTTTTTTAAATAAATTTTGATTTCTCTTATTTCATGGAAAAAGAATTTCCTTTAAAAAAATTTATGAAATGGTTTTTTATATTCGTTAAATACTCTTCAAAGCCGTTTTGATATTAAAATGAGAAGTCGGTCAATAAATTTTCTTTTCTTAATAGTTTTTATGGAAAAAGAATTCCCTTTTTAAAAATTTTACATAATGGATTTACGTTATTATCGTTTAAAGCAATTTTCTTTATAAAAACCGTTTTTCACGGTAAATGAGTGTATTGCTTTAAATATTTTCTCTTTGAATGCTGTTTAGATTATAAAAGGGGAAGTCGGTGCTTTTGCTATTTTTATAATATTTGCGAAAATGTGCTTTTGATTGAATATTAATATTATCGTTTTTTTCAAATAATTTTAACTTTGTATGCTGCAAAGATATTAGAAAGACAAGGAAGTCCGTGTTTTTTTGAATTTTTAAAAATATTTGTGAAAATATGTTTTTTTAAATAAATTTACATTTCTCTTATTTCATGGAAAAAGTATTTCTTTTCAAAAAATTTTGAAATGGTTTTTAAATATTCGTTAAAAACTCTTTGAAAGCCGTTTTGCTATTAAAAGGGGAAGTCGGTTAATAAATGTTCCTTTCTTAAAAGTTTTTTTATGGAAAATGAATTCCATTTTTAAAAAATTTACAAAATGGTTTTTAAATTATCGTTTAAAGCAATTTTCTTTATATTAACCGTTTCTCACGGTAAATGAATATATTGCTTTAAAAAAAACTATGGTTATTGAAATAACGGTTTAAAATTTGTTTTTTATGGTAAAAGAATTTCGTTTTTTTTTTAAATATTTTCTCTTTGAATGCCCTTTAGATAAAAATAGCAAAAGCACCGACTTCCCTTTTTATAATCTAAACGGCATTCAAAGAGAAAAAACTAAAAAAAAAACGAAATTCTTTTACCATAAAAAAACAATTAATACCTTTATTGAAATAACAGCTTAAATGTTGGTTTTTTATGGTATGAATTTCGTTTTTATTTTAAATATTTTCTCTTTGAATGCCGTTTAGATTATATAAGGGGAAGTCGGTGCTTTTGCTATTTTTATAATATTTGCGAAAATATGCTTTTCTTTGAAAATTAATACACTTTTACATGGAAAAATAATCCTTTTTAAAAATTAAAGAAATGTTTTTTCATGTATTCGTTTAAAGCCATTATTTATTTATTTATTATTTTTATTTTTAGAACCCGTTTTTCGTGGTAAATGAATTTTTTGCTTTAAAACTAAATTTTATGAATAATGAAATAACGTTTGTTTTTAATGGGAAAAGAATTTCGTTTTTTTTTTAAGAATTTTAACTTTGAATGCTGCTAAGATATTTATCAAGGAAGTCAATGTTTTTTTGAATTTTTTAAAATATTTGTGAATATGTTTTTTTTAAATACATTTTGATTTCTCTTATTTCATGCAAAAAGAATTTCCTTTTAAAAAAATTTATGAACTGGTTTTTAAATATTTGGTTGCTAAGAACTCTTCGAAAGCCGTTTTGATATTAAAAGGGAAAGTCGGTAAATAAATTTTCTTTTCTTAATAGTTTTTATGGAAAAAAAATTCCCTTTTTAAAAAAATTACAAAATGGTTTTTAAATTATCGTTTAGAGCTATTTTCTTTTAAAAAAACCGTTTGTCATGGTAAATGAATGTATTGCTATAAAAAAAATATGTTTAGTGAAATTACGGTTTGAAATTTGTTTTTTATGGTGAAAGATTATGTTTATTTTTTTTTTAAATATTCTCTCATTGAATACCGTTTAGATATTTATCATGTAAGTCGATGTTTTTTTGCATTTTTCGAAATGTTAATTCTTAACAGTTTTTTTTTTTTAAATGGAAAAATAATTTCTATTTTTAACTTTTTGATAAGCACTTAGGGTGACTACCGGCAGTGTAATCCTGTCCCTCCTGTAACCGACTTTGAGAAATACATTTCTACGCGCCAATTCGTATGTGTTAGCTCGCACACGAAATGTCGGTATTAGAGAAACCGGACTAACGACCTGGGCTTCTTATAGCATGAGAGTCCCTTGGGAATGTGGGAAATACCTTGATGTTAGGTGTAGACTATATAAAGGAAGGAAACTATCATGAATTAGGTTATAAAGTATACTGGCAAGTATACATGTGGTTTATACAGTTCTATGACAGTGAAAATATAAGGTACTCACCCCGGACCGATATATTCTAGCTATTAACTACTCTAACATTTACACACGAAGTGGATGGATCTCCAGTACGTCGTCCTTTCTTCCAATCTCCAGAATATCCTCATGAGAAGGAATAGGTGATCTCCGTGGTTCCGGGAAAGTTATCCCAAAAGTGGCGCGGTCATCAAATGCAATTCCATCGGTATTTATTTTAGCAGGTGTTGGCAACTGGCTGGAATCAGACCCGGCGAAAGCCTTGGTTTTCGGGCACCTCCGACCTCGGAATCGCGCACTGTTGCAGTAATCTTAATGGGAGCCTCCGCTAGACAGGAGACCATATCCCTGGCAAGGACGAACGATTTGCCTGTCCACTTGAGCATGCGGAACATTGAAAATGTGTCTTACCGACACGCGGGGTGATTTCAAAAACCTACCCACCAAAATCGCGGGCGGAACTAACTCCGATAAAATTCCAAACTGTCAAATACTGATGTCACTGTCACATAAAAGCATTGCGCTTATTTTCCCGCAAACAGGGTAACCGAAATCGTGCGGATTACTTTGATTACAACATATTTCAAATGTGACCATCGAACAACAGACGAAGCCCATCCCGTGTCCCGTTCAAAGGTGACCGGAAACCACTCTCCTTTCCAGTGTTGCCAGCCGTAACAAAACAAAAACCCAATAAACCAAGAACTAAGGTTTATTTTCATAACATTTTTTAAGATGATTTTTAAATTTTCTGCAAATAAAAAACTTTCGCTTAAAGCAATTTTCTTTTTAAAAACTGTTTTTCATGGTAAATAAATTTATTACAAGGAAGTCCGTATTCTTTGCTTTATTTAAAATATTTGGAAAATATGCTTCTCTTTGGAAATAAATTTTCTTAACAGTTCTTCATGCAAAAAGAATTTTCTTTTAAAAATTTTGTAAAATGTTTTTAAAATTTTCTTTGACAGCAATATTCTTTTTAAAAACCGTTTTTCATTGTAAATGTATTTATTCCTTAAAAAAAATTTCATGGTTAATGTAATTACGATTAAAGGATAGTTTTGTGTGGTAAAAGTATTTCTATTTTTTTTAATTTTCTCTTTGAATGCCGTTTAGATTATAAAAGGGGATGTTCGTATTTTGCTATTTTTATAATGTTTGCGAAATTATGCTTTTCTTATTAATATTTGCTATATTAATATTTGTTCTTAACGGTTTTACACGAAAAGCATTCCTTTTTAAAAAATTATAAAAAAGGGTTTTTCTATTTTCGTTTAAAGCAATTTTTTTTTAAAACCGTCTTTCATGTTTAATAAATTTATTGCTTTAAAATAAATTTAAAGTTAGTGAAATAACGGTTTAAAGTTTGTTTTTTAGGGTAAATTTTTTTTATTTTTATATTTTCTCATTGAATATCGATATTTATCAAGAAAATCGGTGTTTTTTTGCTTTTTTCGAAATGTTTGCGAAAATATTATTTTTTGTTCATAAATTTGATTTCTTTACAGTTTTTTTAATGGAAAAAGAACATCAATTTTTAAAAAATTTTAAAATGGTTTTTAAATTTTATGTAAATAAAAAACTTTCATTTAAAATTAAAACCAATTTTCTTTTGAAAAACTGTATTTCATGGTAAATGAATTTGTTGTTCTATAACAAAATTTCACTGTTAACGATAATACGGTTAAAAAAAAAATTATGGTAAAAGAAGTTAGTTTTTTTTTAAAGAATCATCTATTTGAATTCCGCTTAGAAATTTATCAAGAAAGTCCGTATTCTTTCCTATTTTTAAATATTTGGAAAATATGCTTTTCTTTATAAATAAACTTCCGTTTCTTAACAGATTTTTTTAATGGAAAAAGAATTTCCTTTTCAAAACATTATTTTTAAATTTTCTGCAAAAAAACAACTATTGTAAAAAGCAAATTTCTTTTTAAAAACTATTTTTCGGCAACGAATTTATTGCTTTAAAACAAAATTTCACTTATTATGAATTAATATGAT
Source organism: Glyphotaelius pellucidus (assembly GCA_936435175.1). NCBI lineage: Eukaryota > Metazoa > Arthropoda > Insecta > Trichoptera > Limnephilidae > Glyphotaelius > Glyphotaelius pellucidus. Next base: position 9,790,516 of record OW386560.1, on the reverse strand, counting down.
ATAATTATTTATTATAAAACTGTTAAAAGATAGTTTTTTGCGGTAAAAGATTTTTTTTTTAATATTTCCTCTTTGAATGCCGTTTAGATATTAAAAGGGGACGTCCGTGTTTTTGTTATTTTTAAAATGTTTGCGAATATTTGCTTTTTTTTTCTAAAAAATATTATTTTCTCTTTCTTAACAGTTTTCCATGGACAAAAGAATTTCCTTTAAAAAAAATTAATTAAATGGTTTTAAAATATTCGTTAAATATAGCCCTTTCGACGTTTTAGCTACTAAATTGTAATCGTCATTGGATTTCATCGTTTTGAGGCTTTTTGACGATTTTAGCGCTAAATGGAAAATAAAAGCCATTTCGACGTTTAAGGCACTAAATGGCCGTATATTAAGGTTTTAAGGCTTTTTGACGATCTTGGCGCTAATGGAAAACAAAAGCCGTTTTGACGTTTTAGGCCCTAAATGGTCGTATTTCACCGTAAAAGGTTTTTGACGATTTAACGCTTAATTGAAAATAAAATCGATTTAGACGTTTTAGGCGCTAAATGGCCGTATTTCATCGTTTTAAGGCCTTTTGACGATTTTAGCGCTTAATGGCAAATGAAAGCCATTTAGTCGTTTAGAGCCCTAAATGGCCCTATCTCACCGTTTGAAGGCTTTTTGACGATTTTCGCGCTAAACGGAAAATAAAGCCAATTTAGACGTTTAAAGCGCTAAATGGCCATATTTCAACGTTTTAAGGCTTTTTGACGATTTTAGCGCTAAAAGGAAAATAAAAGCAATTTAGACCTTTTAGGCGCAAAATGGCCGTATTTCACCCATTTAAGGCTTTTTGACGATTCTCGCGCTAAATAGAAAAAAAAAACAATTTAGTCGTTTAAAGCGCTAAATGACCATATTTCAACGTTTTAAGGCTTTTGACGATTTTAGCGCTAAAAGGAAAATTAAAGCAATTATGACCTTTTAGGCGCAAAATGGCCGTATTTCACCGATTAAAGGCTTTTTGACGATTCTTGTGCTAAATGGAAAATAAAACCAATTTAGACGTTTAAAGCGCTAAATGGCCATATTTCAATGTTTTAAGGCTTTTTGACGATTTTAGCGCTAAAAGGAAAATAAAAGCAATTTAGACCTTTAGGCGCTAAATGGCCGTATTTCAACGTTTAAAGGCTTTTTGACGATTTTAACGCTAAAAGGAAAATAAAAATAATTTAGACGTTAAAGGCCCTAAATAGCCCTATTTCACAGTTTTAAGCTTTGTGATGATTTTAGCGCTATGTGGCTGTTTATAACCATTTCGACGTTTTAGGTGCTAAATGGTCGTATTTCACTGTAAAAGGTTTTTGACGATTTTAGCGCTTAATTGAAAATAGACCCAATATAGATGTTTTATGCGCTAAATGGCCATAGTTCAGTTTTGAGGCTTTTTGACGATTTTAGAGCTAAATGGAAAATTAAAGCAATTTAGACGTTTTAGGCGCTAAATGGCCGTATCTCAACGTTTTAAGGCTTTTTGACGATTTTAGCGCTAAATGGAAAATAAAAGCCATTTAGTAGTCGTTTTTCTCTCTAAATGGCCTTATTTCACCGTTTTAAGGCTGTATGGCGATTTTCAAAATAAAAGCAATTTTGGCGTTTGAGGTGCTAAATGGCCGTTTTTCACCGTTTTAAGCTTTTTGATGATTTTTGTTAATAGCCATTCGACGTTTTAAATGCTAAATTGCCGTATTTCACCGTTTAAAGTTTTTGACGATTTTAGCGATAAATGGAAAATTAAAGCATTTTTGACGTTTTAGGTCCTAATTGGCCGTATTTCACCGTTTTAAGGCTTTTTGACGATTTTAGCACAAAATGGAAAATAGCCATTTTGACGTTTTAGGCTCTAAATGGCCCTATTTCACCGTTTTAAGGCTTTTTGACGATTTTAGCGCTAAATGGAACATAAAAGCATTAATGACGTTTTATGCGCTAAATGGCCCTATTTCACAGATTTGAGCTTTTTGATGATTTTAGCGCTAAATGGCTGTTAATAGCCATTTCGACGTTTTAGGAGCTAAATGGTCGTATTTCATCGTTTTGAGGCTTTTTGACGGTTTATGCGCTAAATGGAAAATAAAGCAATTTTAATTCAAACAAACGTTTTAGGCCCTAAATGGCCGTATTTCACCGTTAAAGGTTTTTGACGATTTTAGCGCTTAATGATTCAAAGCGAAGATTCTTTTAAAAAAAAACAAAATTCTTTTACCACAAAAACTTTTTCTAACCGTTATCAACCGTGAAATTTTGTAAAAGAGCAATAAATTTATTAAATTTTATTTTCTAATTTAAGAAAAAACATTTGAAAAATGCAAAAAAACACCGATTTACACGATAAATATTCAATGAGAAAATATTTTTAAAAAAAACCAATTCTTTTAACATAAATTACAAACTTTAAACCGTAATTTCACTAAACATAATTTTTTTTAAAGCAATACTTTCATTTACCATGAAAAACGGTTTTATAAATAAATTGCATTAAACGATTATTTAAAAACCATTTTGTAAAATTTTTAAGAAGGGAATTCTTATTCCTTAAAAAACTATTAAGAAAAGAAAATTTATAAACCGAATTCCCCTTTTAAGAAAATATTTTTAATATTCAAAGAAAAGCATATTTTCGCAAATATTATAAAAATAACAAAAACACTGACTTCCCCTTTTATAATCTAAACGGCATTCAAAGAGAAAATATTAATAAAAACACCAAATTCTTTTATATCATAAACTATCTTTTAACTGTTCTATCATTAATTACGAAATTTCGTTTTAAAACGAAAAATTCTTTGCCATGAAAAATAGTTTTTAAAAAGAAATTGCTTTTAACGTTAGTTTTTTTTTACAGAAAATTTAAAAACCATATTTTAAAAATTTTGAAAAGGAAATTCTTTTTCCATTAAAAAAATCTGTTAAGAATCAGAAGTTTATTTACAAAGAAATGCATATTTTCCAAATATTTTAAAAATAGGAAAGAATACGGACTTTCTTGATAAATATCTAAGCGGAATTCAAATAGACGATTCTTTAAAAAAAAAACTAACTTCTTTTACCATAAATTTTTTTTTAACCATAATATCGTTAACAGTGAAATTTTGTAAAAGAGCAATAAATTCATTTACCATGAAAAACAGTTTTTCAAAAGAAAAAAAATTTAATTGAAAGTTTTTTATTTGCATACAATTACTTCTAAGTTCGAAAAATGCAAAAAAACACCGACTTACGTTGTAAATATCTAAACGGTATTCAATGAGAAAATATTTAAAAAGAATAATAATCTTTCACCATAAAAAACAAATTTCAAACCGTAATTTCAATAAACATTTTTTTTATAGCAATCCATTCATTTACCATGACAAACGGTTTTTTTTAAAGACAATTGCTTTAAACGATAATTTAAAAACCATTTTGTAAAATTTTAAAAAGGGAATTTTTTTCCATAAACTAGAAAAGAAAAGAAAATTTATTTACCGACTTTCCCTTTTAATATCAAAACGGCTTTCGAAGAATTTTTAACGAATATTTAAAAACCAATTCATAAATTTTTTAGAAGGAAATTCTTTTTCCATGAAATAAGAGAAATCAAAATTTATTTAAAAAAAACAAATTTCACAAATATTTTAAAAAATTCAAAAAAACATGGACTTCCTTGACAAATATCTTAGCAGCATTCAAAGCTAAAATTATTAAAAAAGAAACGAAATTCTTTTCCCATTAAAAACAAACGTTATTTCATTATTCATAAAATTTAGTTTTAAAGCAAAAAATTCATTTACCACGAAAAACGGGTTGTAAAAATAAAATTGCTTTAAACGAATATTAAAAAAAAAATTATTTTTATTTTTTAAAACGGAATTTTTTTCCGTTTAAAAGTGTATTAATTTTCAAAGAAAGGCATATTTTTAAAAAATAGCAAATCACCGACTTCCCCTTTTATAATCTAAACAGCGTTGAAAGAGAAAATATTTAAAATAAAAACGAAATTCTTACCATAAAAAAACAACCTTTAAGCCGTTATTTTAATAACGGTTTAAAGTTTGTTTTTGTTAATGGTAAAAGAATTTCGTTTTTTTTTAATATTTTCTCTTTGAATGCCGTTTAGATTATAAAAAGGGAAGTCGGTGCTTTTGCTATTTTTATCTAATTGGCATTCAAAGAGAAAATTTAAAAAAAAAACGAAATTCTTTTACCATAAAAAAACAAACTTTAAACCGTAATTTCAATAACTATAATTTTTTTAAAGCAATTTATTCATTTACCGTGAGAAACGGTTAATAAAAAGAAAATTGCTTTAAACGATAATGTAAATCCATTAAGTAAAATTTTTAAAAAGGGAATTCTTTTTCCATAAAAACTATTAAGAAAAGAAAATTTATTGATCGACTTCTCATTTTAATATCAAAACGGCTTTGAAGAGGCTAACGAATATAAAAAACCATTCCATAATTTTTTTTCAAAGAAATTCTTTTTCCGTGAAATAAGAGAAATCAAAATTTATTTAAAAAAAACATATTTTCACAAACATTTTAAAAAATTCAAAAAAACACGGACCTCTTTGATAAATACCTTAGCAGCATTCAAAGTTAAAATTCTTCAAAAAAAGCGAAATTCTTTTACCATTAAAAACAAACTTTATTTCATTAACCATAAAATTTTGTTTTAAAGCAAAAAATTCATTTATCATGAAAAACGGGTTTTTAAAAATAAAATCGCTTTAAACGAATATTTTAAAACCGTTTTTTATTTTTTTTAAAAGAGTGCTTTTCCGTGTAAAACTTTTAAGAAAAAATATTAATATTTAAAGAAATGCACATTTTCTCAAATATTATAAAAATAGCAAAAGCACCGACTTCTGCTTTTTTAATCTAAACGGCATTGAAAGAGAAAATATTTAAAAAAAAATGAAATTCTTTTACCGCAAAAAACTATCTTTTAACTGTTATATCATAAATTGTGAAATTTTGTGAAAAACAGTTTTTAAAAAGGAATTTGCTTTACGATAGTTTTTTTTTACAGAAAATTTAAAAACCATGTATTGAAAAGGAAATTCATTTTCCATTCAAAAAATCTGTTAAGAAACGGAAGTTTATTTACAAAGAAAAACATTTTTTTCAAATATTTAAAAATAGGAAAGAATACGGACTGTCTTTCTTAAAAAAAAAAAAACTAAATTCTTTCACGATAATTTTTTTTAACCGTTATATCGTTAACAATGAAATTCTGTAATAGAGCAATTAATTCATTTACCATGAAAACAGTTTTTCAAAAGAAAATAGTTTTTAATTTTAATTGAAAGTTTTTTATTTGTGTGGCGTTCATACAACTATTTTTCGCCACTCAAAGAATTCGCGAGAAGGAACTACCGCCGCAAAGTGCTTGCAAATTCACACTACGCGCAGCACCTACGTATGCACGTATCGGCAGACAATGTACTCGTGAGACCGGCTGCCGACGAATAATAATATGCACCACCTTCGCGGAAGGTCCAAACTCAAGCGTGCATTCACGACTACAGTGACGAGTACATTCTAGCACCTTCCAGCGCACGTATTGCCAGCGAGTGGGAAGTTACTCGGCCGCTCGCTCTTTTATAAAGCGGCCCACTAAACTAAAAACTTGTTCAGTTCAGTTCAGTTCAAGTCAGTCTCGCCTCTTTACAGCGAAGCAGTGTAACTCTCAGTGCCCGTGCATCAGCTCTCTCCTTCCAGGGCAGCTTCCTTCGTGGACGTCACAAGGACTATCTGCCGGTGGCTCCACTCACCGAGTCACCGCCGCTCGTCTCCGCAACGCGCGTCGAGCAGCGGCCTGGAAGACGAGGTCATCCTACACAGCCACGGTGTCAAGCATCACGCTGGTGACTCCACTCACCGAGTCACCGCCGTTCATTACTCCAGGGCAGCTTCCTACGTGGACATCACCAGGACTATCTGCCGGTGGCTCGACTCATCGAGTCACCGCCGTTTCTCTCCGCAACGCGCGTCGAGCAACGGCCTGGACGTCAGGTCATCTCCGCCGCCACGGCGTCGAGCAAAACTCTGGTGACCTGCAGGCCCTCTGCAGGAACTCTGGTGACATGGTTTTTTGTAAACATCCAAAATTTGAGTCGGTTTTAAGCCGTAAAGATGGAAATTTAACCGACCCGAAGTGTATCAAAGCGACCATAAAAACCACGAGTGTTATAAATATTGCATATATGGAAGAATTTTTTATCAAAAACGTGTTCAGACCATGATTTAAGTAAGAACTGAAAATTTCAGTAGGCTTAGTGCCATAGACCCTGAGTTGCGACCGACCTTAAGTTTAACAAAGCAACCGTAAAAACCACGAATATGCTCAAAATTGCTCTTGTTGAAGATTTTATGTTTTAGTCGTGAACACACCATGATTTAAGCCATAAAGATGGAAATTTGACCGACCTCAAGTGTGACAAAGCGACCGAAAAAACCACGAATATTCTCAAAATTGTTCTTGTTGAAGATATTTGGTTTAAATCGTGATCACACTATAGTGTTTTGCCAAAACAAAAATTTGATTCTATTTTGAGCCGAAGGGATGAATTGTTACCGACCCCAAGTGTAACACAGCGACAGTAAAAACCACGATTTACTAAAAATTAATCTTGTTGAAGATTTTTACTTTTAATTCTGAGCAGACCATGGTTTTTTATAAACATCCAAAATTTGAGTCGGTTTTAAGGCGTAAAGATGGAAATTTGACCGACTCCATGTGTATCAAAGCGACCATAAAAACCAAGATTATTGTAAATATTGCATATATGGAAGAATTTTTAACAATCACGTGTTCAGACAATGATTCTTGGTAAGAATTGAAAATTTCAGTAGGTTTTGTGCCATAGAGCCTGAGTTGTGACCGAGCTCAAATATAACAAAGCGACCATAAAAAACACGAATATTGTAAAAATTGCATATATCGAAGACTTTTTATCAAAAACGTGTTCAGAACATAATTCTCAAAAAGAATTGAAAATTTCAGTACGTTTAGTGCCAAAGAGCCTGAGTTGTGACTGACCTCAAGTTTAACAAAGCGACCGTAAAAACCACGAATATTCTCAAAATTGCTGTTGTTGAAGAATTTTTGTTTTATTCGTGAACACAACATGATTTAAGCCATAAAGATGGAAGTTAGACCGACCTAAAGAGTAACAAAGCGACCACAAAAACCACGAATATTCCAAAATTGCTCTTGTTGAAGGTTTTTTGTTTTAGTCGTGAACACACCATGATTTTTTGTAAGAATCAAAAATTTGTGTCTATTTTGAGCCATAGGTATGAATAGTGACGGACCCAAGATTAACAAAGCGACCGTAGAAACCATGATTTTTCTAAAAATTGTTTAAGTCGTGAACACACCATGATTTAAGCCATAAAGATGGAAATTTGTCGGACCCCAAGAGTAACAAAGCGACCGTAAAAACAACGAATATTCTCAAAATTGCTCTTGTTGAAGATTTTTGGTTTTAGTCGTGAACACACCATGATTTTTTGTAAAAATCAAAAATTTGTGTCTATTTTGAGCCAAAGGTATGAATTGTGACGGACCCAAGATTAACAAAGCCACCGTAGAATTTTTTGATTTTTTGATTTTCATGATTTTTTCTAAAAATTGCTCTTGTTGCAGATTTTTAGTTGAATTTGTGAACAGACCATGGTTTTTTTGTAAACATCCGAAAATTGAGTCAGTTTAAGCCGTAAAGATAAAAATTTGACGGACCCCAAGTTTAACAAAGAGACCATAAAACAAGGAATATTGTAAAAATTGCTTTTTGAAGGTTTTTTGTTTAAGTCGTGAACACGCCATGATTTTTTGTAAAAATCAAAAATTTGTGTCTGTTTTGAGCCATAGGTATGAATTGTGAGGGACCCAAGATTAACAAAGCGACCGTAGAAACCATGATTTTTTCTAAAAATTGCTCTTGTTGCAAATTTTGAGTTGAATTTGTGAACAGACCATGGTTTTTTTTAAACATCCAAAATTTGAGTCAGTTTAAGCCGTAAAGATAAAAATTTGACCGACCCCAAGTGTAATAAAGAGACCATATAACCAGAATTATTGTAAAAATTGCATATATGGAAGATTTTTTATCAAGGAAGTGTTCAGACCATGAATCTTAGTAAGAATTGAATATTTCAGTAGGTTTTGTGCCGTAGAGCCTAAGTTGCGACCGACCCCAAGTGTAACAAAGAGACCATAAAACCAGGAATATTGTAAAAATTGCACATATGGAAGATTTTTTATCAAAGACGTGTTCAGACCATAATTCTCAGTAATAATTGAAAATTTCAGTAGGTTTAGTGCCATAGAACCTGAGTTGTGACCGACCTCAAATTTAACAAAGCGACCGTAAAAACCACGAATATTCACAAAATTGTTATTGTTGAAGATTTTTAGTTTTAATTGTAAACAGATTTATTTTTATTTATTTATTTATTAAAAGAAGTTTATACAATGAACAAAAAATTGTGTTAATTCATCCGCCATGCTAGGGATGTCCCTGTGTTATGGCGGATGAAGATTACAGATTGTGTAGGTACAGTGTACAGCTATTAACTTATGCAATTCATTTAAGTAGTTTAAGTAACATATTTAGTAACAAATTAAGTTAGTAATTTAATTAACACATTAAATTAATTTATGTTACAAGTTTTATCAATTATATTACAATTCAATTAAAATAGCAAATTTTTACTCATCATCGTTACTGAATGTAAGGATCCATTTTGATAATTTTTTTTTTAAAGATATGGGGTTGGGTTTCGGATTTTAGGTTCTCGGGGAGAAGGTTAAACATTTTAGGAGCTAGGTACATGAAATGTCTTTGAGCTGATGTGGTGCGTAGTGTAGGAACATTGTAGTGTCGTTTGGTTATTGTTCTGGTGGTGTAACTGTGATGTAAAAGAGTTTTTTTCTTGTATTTGAACATGAAATGTGTTATTGTAAATTTTAGATGAAGTTGCCGTATGTTTAAGACATTATATTCTGTGAAGAGTCTATTGGAGGAATATCTTGTTGGTCGCTTGTTGATAGCACGTAAAATCGTTTTTTGGGCTTTTTGCAGAGGATCAATAAAATTAAGAGCACAGCCGCCCCAAATTATGATGCCATATGCTAACTGGGATTGGCAGAGAGCGTAGTAAACCGTTTTTAGTGTTATAGGAGTAAGTATATTTCTTAGAGTTCGAAAAACATAAGAGAGCTTGCGAATTCGGGGAGTTAGACTGGCTAAGTGCTGATCCCAACGAAGATGGTGATCAATTAGGACCCCCAAGTATTTTATATGAGATACTTTTTCCAAATTTGGGCAAGTACAGGAAGAGTAGGGACTTGGACAGGAGTGAATTGTTATTTTCTGATTGATAGAAGGTTGGGTTGCAGCAGATAGACTGAAGGTTAAGAATTTAGTTTTACCAGCATTGAGGGTGAGGAGATTATCATCTAACCAATTCTTTACCAGACCTATGTCATATTGAGCTATGTCGAATGCTCCTTTCCAATTTTTATGTCGAGCTATAAGCACAGTGTCATCTGCAAAGGATATTATTTTTCCGGTTATGGGTAGGTTACAGAGTTTATTGATGTATATGAGGAACAAAATAGGGCCTAGAACACTTCCTTGTGGAACTCCGAATTGGATTGGTAAAGGGTTGCTTAAAGCTATGTTGTTAATTTTCACGGTTTGTGATCTTCCAGTTAGGTATGAGGAGAACCAGTTAAGAGTTGAATCCCGGATGCCTATTTGAGATAGTCTTTCCAGAAGAATGGGGTGGGAAACCGTGTCGAATGCTTTGGCTAAGTCTAGGAATATGGCTAGGCAGGAATCGCCTTCATTCAGGCTGTTGGTGATGTTCTCAGTCAAGTCTAAGATTGCAGATTCTGTACTCATTTTTTTTTGGAAGCCAAACTGATTGGGCGAGAGAATCTTCTGGGTTTCCAAATGTGAGATAAGTCTACTTTTAACAACTTTTTCAATGATTTTTGATAGGACACTTAGCAAAGAAATGGGTCTGTAGTTTTCGATATTTGTTTTGTCGCCACTCTTATAGATTGGAATCACCGTTGCATGTTTTAGTTGATTAGGGAAGGAACCGCTTTTGAAACTTAGATTTACAATATGTTTTAACGGTGTGGAAATAAAGTGAGCTATGTGTTTTAGTATGTAAGGTGAGATTTTATCAATACCTGCAGCACTATTTGTTTTTATGGAGAGTATTGTGTCAACAATTTCTTTAGTGGATGTGGGGGCTAGGATAAGGGTGGGATGAAGAGAGTTCTGCTGTTTTACCTGTGAAGTTAGAAGATTTTCGGTTTTATTTGTGGTTTTAAGAATTTTTTTGGCTAAGTTCATGCCGATGTTACTGAAGTAATGGTTGGCGTGATCGGCTAAGGTTTTTGGGTCTTCGTGGACTTGGATATTTTTACCATTAATGAGTAGTGATTGAATGTCGAGTGAGGTTTTTTTTATTTTCTGAGATGTCGTTGACTACGTTCCAGATTACTTTACTGTCATATCCTGAATCTTCAATTTTTTTTTTATAGTATTTTTGTTTGGTTATTATTATCAGGTTATTGCAGATGTTACGATACTTTTTATAGAAACGTAAGACTTGGGGGTCTGGATTATTAAGTGCTTGTTTATGTAGTCTGTCTCTTTTACGTATGCAGAAGATAAGGCCATTCGTAATCCAAGGTTTCAGTTTCTTTTTTTTATTGGAGGCTGTTTTGGTGGGGAAAGACGCTTGGTTAATGTGGGCAGTTAGTGATGCAGAAAAAATTTCAAGAGCTGTGTTGACATTTTCAGAAAGCAGGGTAGACTCCCATTTTTCTTGTTCTACAGACTTTATCAGATAATCCATGTTTACAATGTTATGAGAGGGATTGCTGGACTTAGGGGGAGTAGATTTTGAGTTGTGTAATTCTAGGATGGTTGAGTAGTGGTCTGTTACGGTAGATTCAAATACAATTGATTTAGCGGTTCGCTTAGTTCTGACCATGATGTGATCTATGCATGTCTTAGTAGTGAGTGTAACTCGGGTAGGTATGTTGATGTATGGTATAAGGCCATGCAGACCCATGAGGTTTAGGTATTTTGTAGTATGAGGGCTGGCTTCGTTTAGGATGTCTATATTGATGTCACCGATTATGATAAGATCCTTAGTGGTGTCATCGATTTTTTTTTCGAGCGAGTAGAGAAAAGGGGAGACGTTATTGGACTTAGGGGAGCGATATATGGCGAAGATATTTAAGTTGTCAATAGAGACTTTGAGGCAATTTGCATGGTCAACTGAAGTTTCAGACACTATATGATTTAAGTGAGATTTTACATAAACTATGACCCCGTCGGATTGGGACCAGTGCCGAGTTGTATTATACACAGAGTAGTTGTTAATTATTTTCGGGATATAATTTGCATTAATCCAGCACTCTGACAGAACAATTATATCAAATTCATTTCCTAAGTCAGTTAGGAGTACAAGTAAATTGTCGAAGTTTTTATTGAGGCTACGGATGTTCATGGCAAACATTTTTAGTGCTTTAGGTTTGGAGATAATTTTTTTATACGCATTTGTATCATTTGTCGTTTGAACAGTGATGTTAAGAAAATTATCGATAGAGTTAGTTGGATCCATTATGAGCGTCTGTGTCTGCGATTTTATTAGTTGTGTGGATGTATAAGTAGTAGCAATTAATATTTAATGAATTTTTTTGCAGATGTTTAGTTACTCTAGAGCTTAGGAGAGTCACAGATATAAAGCGAGTACGTACACTTAAAGGAACTACGATCATTGGGTTAATTAAATGTATTGAAAGTATGAGATTAAGGAGTTTTGTAAGGATGGAATGAATAATAGGAAGAACAATAGGAAGAATGTGATTAAGGATAAACATTGAGTAATTTAAAATCACCGAAATATAAAAAACTATGAAAATAAAAGACATGAGGACAATTGGAAGAATGTGAGTAAAAATAGAAATAGAATAATTTAAAATCATTGAAAAATAAAAGACATTGAGAATAAAAGACATTGGAAGAATATAAGTAAAAATAAAAATAGAATAATTTAAAATCATTGAATAATAAAAAACATTGAGAATAAAAGACATTAGGACAATGGGGAGAATGTGAGTAGAAATAAAAATATAATAATTTAAAGTCATCAAAAAATAAAAGACATTGAAAATAAAAGTCATTAGAACAAAGGGAAGAATGTGAGTAAAAATAAAAGTAAAATAATTTAAAATCATTGAAAAATTAAAGACATTGAAAATAAAAGTCATTAGAACAAAGGGAAGAATGTGAGTAAAAATAAAAGTAAAATAATTTAAAATCATTGAAAAATTAAAGACATTGAAAATAAAGGTCATTAGAACAAAGGGAAGAATGTGAGTAAAAATAAAAGTAAAATAATTTAAAATCATTGAAAAATTAAAGACATTGAAAATAAAAGTCATTAGAACAAAGGGAAGAATGTGAGCAAAAATAAAAGTAAAATAATTTAAAATCATTGAAAAATTAAAGACATTGAAAATAAAGGTCATTAGAACAAAGGGAAGAATGTGAGCAAAAATAAAAGTAAAATAATTTAAAATCATTGAAAAATTAAAGACATTGAAAATAAACGACGTTAGACCAATATGAAGAATGTGAGTATGAATGAAAATAGAATAAATTGAAGTTATCGAAAAATAAAAGACTTTGAAAATAAAAGAAATTACAACAACAGGAGGGATGTTAGTAAAAATGAAAATTAAATAATTTAAAATCATCGAAAAATAAAAGACATTGAAAATAAAATAAATTAGTACCATAGAAAGAATTGGAGTAAACATGGAATAATTTAAAATCATTGAAAAATAAAAGACATTGGGATAATCAAAATAATTACAACAGATTGTATGCTTTAAGTTGTTAAAGTATTGGAAAAGGTTCAAACCATTGTTATAATAATAGTTCAGGCGACTAAGATAGTAAAGTGAATTAGAGAAGAATTTAATTGTATGGAGCAGTAAAGGGATTAAAATTAAGTGTATAATAATTACTGAGCGACGTAAGAGAATTAATAAAATTACCATGTTTAGGAGATTTAACAAAATTAAACTTATTAAGATTAGTAAAAAAAGTGCAAGAATAATAACAATCAAAACAAAACAACCAAATACAATATCTACAATCAATGAGATAGAGGGAATCAAGTGGTTAGATATTAAGAAATGTGATAAAATATATGGATTTAATTTTTGAATATCATTATTTAGAGATGATAAGTGAGGTAATTGATTTAAAATTAATAATTTTATTTGATGACTTGTAAGTTTTGTTGAGATGCTTACATACTTTGAAACAATCGAATGTATAACACATATCAAATTAGTAAAGATAGTTAAGCAATTAAATATAATTAAGTCAATTGAGTTAATTAAGATAATTTGATATATTAAAATTGTGGAAATATATGAATAAATGGTAACAGTTATGTATGATGGAGCATTTGGATAATTTAAAATAATTAGATAAATGGGAATTATGAAGTAGGTTAAGATAAATATTTGAGGTAGGTTGATATAGTTAATAATAATAATAATAAGTTGATTTATAATGTGAGCAAAAGTGTCTGTAGAAAAAATAAAAATGAAAATTAGTAAATTAATATAGGTAAGCATAAATGAAAAGCAGTATAAGCGGAGAGCGGTATAAATGAAAATTAGTAAATTAATATAGGTAAGTAGATTTAGTGATGGAATTTTTTTATTGACCTCAAGTCACATTTTTTTGATGTCCGATTCATATGAGATTCTAAGGATTTTAGAGTCCTCAGACTGGCGTACATAAACCTGACCTTCTTTCGACCACGTGTATTTGTATTTTTTTATTTTCGCCTATTGTTTGGTTTGGAAAACATAAATAGGAGAACCATGAGCCATCTGAGCGTGTTGTAGTCCTAGTGAAGAAGTTGTTATTCGGCCTTTGATTCTAATATGTTCTTTTAGTTTGGCCAAGAACAGATCACGCATTTGATTCTAATATGTTCTTTTAGTTTGGCACACAACACGGTTATTTGTAAACATCCGAAATTTGAGTCGGTTTTCAACAATAAAGATGGAAATTTGACCAAACCCAAGTGTAACAAAGCGACCCCAAAACCAGGAATATTGTAAAAATTGCATATATAGAAGATTTTTTATCAAAGACGTTTTCAGACCATGATTCTTGGTAAGAATTGAATATTTCAGTAGGTTTTGTGCCAAAGAGCCTGAGTTGCGACCGACCTTAAGTGTAACAAACCCACCGTAAAAACCACGAATATTCACAAAATTGTTATTGTTGAAGATTTTTAGTTTTAATTGTAAACAGAATATGGTTATTTGTAAACATCTGAAATTTGGGTCGGTTTTAAGCCATAAAGATGGAAATATGACGGACCCCAAGCGTAACAAAGCGACCATAAAACCAGGAATATTGTAAAATTTGCATATTTGTACGTTTTTTTATCAAAGACGTGTTCAGACCATAATTCTCAGTAAGAATTGAAAATTTCAGTAGGTTAAGTGCCGTAGAACCTGAGTTGTGACCGACCTCAAATTTAACAAAGCGACCGCAAAGACAACGAATATTCTCAAAATTGCTCTTGTTTAAGATTTTTTGTTTTAGTCGTGAACAAAACATGGTTATTTGTAAACATCCGAAATTCGAGTCGGTTTTAAGCCATAAAGATGGAAATTTGACCGACCCCAAGTGTAACAAAGCGAGCATAAAACCAGGAATATTGTAAAAATTGCATATATGGAAGATTTTTTATCAAAGACGTGTTCAAACCATGATACTTGGTAAGAATTGAATATTTCAGTAGGTTTTGTGCCATAGAGCCTGAGTTGCGACCGACCTTAAGTGTAACAAAGCCACCGTAAACACCAAGAATATTCACAAAATTGTTATTGTTGAAGATTTTTAGTTTTAATTGTAAACAGAACATGGTTATTTGTTAACATCCGAAATTTGGGTCGGTTTTAAACCATAAAGATGGAAATTTGACCGACCCCAAGTGTAACAAAGCGACCATAAAACCAGCAATATTGTAAAAATTGCATATTTGTTTTTTTTTTATCAAAGACGTGTTCAGACCATAATTCTCAGTAATAATTGAAAATTTCAGTAGGTTTAGTGCCATAGAACCTGAGTTGTGACCGACCTCAAATTTAACAAAGCGACCGTAAAAACAACGAATATTCTCAAAATTGCTCTTGTTGAAGATTTTTTGTTTTAGTCGTGACCACACCATGATTTAACCCATAAAGATGGAAATTTGACGGACCCCAAGAGTAACAAAGCGACCATAAAACCAGGAATATTGTAAAAATTGCATATATGGAAGATTTTTTATCAAAGACGTGTTCAGACCATGATTCTTGGTAAGAATTGAATATTGCAGTAGGTTTTGTGCCAAAGAGCCTGGGTTGCGACCGACCTTATGTATAACAAAGCCACCGTAAAAACCACGAATATTCTCAAAATTGCTCTTGTTGAAGATTTTTTGTTTTAGTCGTGAACAAAACATGGTTATTTGTAAACATCTGAAATTTGAGTCGGTTTTAAGCCATAAAGATGGAAATTTGACCGACCCCAAGTGTAACAAAGCTACCACAAAACCAGCTATATTGTAAAAATTGCATATATGGAAGATTTTTTATCAAAGACGTATTCAGACCATGATTCTTGGTAAGAATTGAATATTTCAGTAGGTTTTGTGCCAAAGAGCCTGGGTTGCGACCGACCTTAAGTATAACAAAGCCACCGTAAAAACCACGAATATTCACAAAATTGTTATTGTTGAAGATTTTTAGTTTAAATTGTAATCAGAACATGGTTATTTGTTAACATCCGAAATTTGAGTCGGTTTTAAACCATAAAGATGGAAATTTGACCGACCCCAAGTGTAACAAAGCGACCATAAGACCAGTATTATTGTAAAAATTGCATATTTGTACGATTTTTTATCAAAGACGTGTTCAGACCATAATTCTCAGTAAGAATTGAATATTTCAGTAGGTTTTGTGCCATAGAGCCTGAGTTGCGACCGACCTTAAGTGTAACAAAGTCACCGTAAAAACCACGAATTTTCACAAAATTGTTATTGTTGAAGATTTTTAGTTTTAATTGTAAACAGAACATGATTATTTGTAAACATCCGAAATTTGAGTCGGTTTTAAGCCATAAAGATGGAAATTTGACCGACCCCAAGTGTAACAAAGAGACCATAAAACCAGAAAAATTGTAAAAATTGCAATATGGAAGATTTTCTATCAAAGACGTGTTCAGACCATGATTCTTGGTAAGAATTGAATATTTCAGTAGGTTTAGTGCCATAGAGCCTGGGTTGCGACCAACCTTAAGTGTAACAAAGCCACCGTTAAAACCACGAATATCCTCAAAATTGCTCTTGTTGAAGATTTTTTGTTTTTGTCGGGAACAAAACATGGTTATTTGTAAACATCCGAAATTTGAGTCGGTTTTAATGCGTAAGGATGGAAATTTGACCGACCCCAAGTGTAACAAAGAGACCATAAAACCAGGAATATTGTAAAAATTGCATATATAGAAGATTTTTTATCAAAGACATGTTCAGACCATGATTCTTGGTAAGAATTGAATATTTCAGTAGGTTTTGTGCCAAAGAGCCTGAGTTGCGACCGACCTTAAGTGTAACAAACCCACCGTTAAAACCACGAATATTAACAAAATTGTTATTGTTGAAGATTTTTAGTTTTAATTGTAAACAGAACATGGTTATTTGTAAACATCCGAATTTTGGGTCGGTTTTAAGCCATAAAGATGGAAATTTGACGGACCCCAAGTGTAACAAAGCGACCATAAAACCAGGAATATTGTAAAAATTGCATATTTGTACGTTTTTTTATCAAAGACGTGTTCAGACCATGATTCTTGGTAAGAATTGAATATTTCAGTAGGTTTTGTGCCATAGAGCCTGGGTTGCGACCGACCTTAAGCCACCGTAAAAACCACGAATATTCTCAAAATTGCCGACAAAGCCACCGTAAAAACCACGAATTTTCTCAAAATTGCTCTTGTTGAAGATTTTTTGTTTTAGTCGTTAACAGAACATGATTTTTGGTAAACATCCGAAATGTGAGTCGGTTTTAAGCCATAACGATGGAAATTTGACCGAACCCAAGTGTAACAAAGCGATCAAAAAACCAGGAATATTGTAAAAATTACATATATGGAAGATTTTTTATCAAAGACGTGTTCAGACCATGATTCTTGATAAGAATTGAATATTTCAGTAGGTTTTGTGCCAAAGAGCCTGGGTTGCGACCGACCTTAAGTGTAACAAAGCCACCATCAAAACCAGAATATTCACGAAATTGTTATTGTTGAAGATTTTTAGTTTTAATTGTAAACAGAACATGGTTATTTGTTAACATCCGAAATTTGAGTCGGTTTTAAACCATAAAGATGGAAATTTGACCGAAACCAAGTATAACAAAGCGACCATAAGACCAGGAATATTGTAAAAATTGCATATTTGTACGATTTTTAATCAAAGACGTGTTCAGACCATAATTCTCAGTAATAATTGAAAATTTCAGTAGGTTAAGTGCCATAGAACCTGAGTTGTGACCGACCTCAAATTTAACAAAGCGACCGTAAAAACAACGAATATTCTCAAAATTGCTCTTGTTGAAGATTTTTGGTTTTAGTCGTGAACACACCATGATTTTTTGTAAAAATCAAAAATTTGTGTCTATTTTGAGCCATAGGAATGAATTGTGACGGACCCAAGATTAACAAAGCGACCTTAGAAACCATGATTTTTCTAAAAATTGCCCTTGTTGCAGATTTTTAGTTGAAATTGTGAACAGACCATAGTTTTTTGTAAACATCCGAAATTTGAGTTAGTTTTAAATCGTAAAGAGAGAAATTTGACCGACCCCAAGAGAAACAAAGCGACCGTAAAAACAACGACTATTTTCAAAATTGCTCTTGTTGAAGATTTTATGTTTGAGTCGTGAACACACCATGATTTAAGCCATAAAGATGGAAATTTGACGGACCCCAAGAGTAACAAAGCAACCGTACAAACCACGAATATTCTCAAAATTGCTCTTGTTGAAAATTTTTGGCTTAAGTCGTGTTAATCGTTTTGGATGTTTACAAATAACAATGTTATTGGTATACATCCGAAATTTGAGTCGGTTTTAAGCCATAAAGATGGAAATTTAAAAGACCCCAAGTGTAACAAAGCGACCATAAAACCAGGAAAATTGTAAAAAGTGCATATATAGAAGATTTTTTGACAAAAACGTGTGCAGACCATGATTCTTAGTCAGAATTGAATATTTCATTAGGTTTTGTGCCATAGAGCCTGAGTTGCGACCGACCCTAAGTGTAACAAAGCCACCGTAAAAACCACGAATATTCACAAAATTGTAATTGTTAAAGATTTTTAGTTTTTGTTGTAAACAGAATATGGTTATTTGTAAACATCCGAAATTTGAGTCGGTTTTAAGCCATAAAGATGGAAATTTGACCGCCCCAAGTGTAACAAAGCGACCATAAAACCAGGAAAATTGTAAAAATTGCATAAATGGAAGATTTTTTATCAAAGACGTGTTCAGACCATGATTCTTGGTAAGAATTGAATATTGCAGTAGGTTTTGTGCCATAGAGCCTGGGTTGCGACCGACCTTAAGCCACCGTAAAAACCACGAATATTCTCAAAATTGCCGACAAAGCCACCGTAAAAAACCACGAATATTCACAAAATTGTTATTGTTGAAGATTTTTAGTTTTAATTGTAAACAGAACACGGTTATTTGTAAACATCCGAAATTTGAGTCGGTTTTCAACAATAAAGATGGAAATTTGACCAAACCCAAGTGTAACAAAGCGACCATAAAACCAGGAATATTGTAAAAATTGCATATATGGAAGATTTTTTATCAAAGACGTTTTCAGACCATGATTCTTAGTCAGAATTGAATATTTCATTAGGTTTTGTGCCATAGAGCCTGAGTTGCGACCGACCCTAAGTGTAACAAAGCCACCGTAAAAACCACGAATATTCACAAAATTGTTATCGTTGAAGATTTTTAGTTTTAATTGTAAACAGAACATGGTTATTTGTAATTATCCGAAATTTGAGTCGGTTTTAAGCCATTAAGATGGAAATTTGACCGCCCCAAGTGTAACAAAGCGACCATAAAACCACGGATATTGTAAAAATTGTACGATTTTTTATCAAAGACGTGTTCAGACCATAATTCTCAGTAAGAATTAAATATTTCAATCCAGTGACCGGCCTCAAATTTAACAAAGCGACCGTAAAAACCACAAATATTCTCAAAATTGCTCTTGTTGAAGATTTTTTGTTTTAGTCGTGAACACACCATGATTTTTTGTAAGAATCAAAAATTTGTGTCTATTTTGAGCCATAGGTATGAATTGTGACGGTCCCAAGATTAACAAAGCGACCGTAGAAACCATAATATTTCTAAAAATTGCTCTTGTTGCAGATTTTTAGTTGAAATTGTAAACAGACCATAGTTTTTTGAAAACATCCGAAATTTGAGTCAGTTTTAAACCGTAAAGATAGAAATTTGACCGACCCCAAGTGTAACAAAAATACCATAAAACCAAGAACATTGTAAAAATTGCATATATTGAAGATTTTTTATCAAAGACGTGTTCAGACCATAATTCTCAGTAAGAATTGAAAATTTCAGTAGGTTTTGTGCCATAGAAACTGAGTTTTGACCGACCTCAAATTTAACAAAGCGACCGTAAAAAACATCGAATATTCTCAAAATTGCTCTTGTTAAAGATTTTTGGTTTTAGTCGTGAACACACCATGATTTTTTGTAAAAATCAAAAATTTGTGTCTATTTTGAGCCATAGGTATGAATTGTGACGGTCCCAAGATTAACAAAGCGACCGTAGAAACCATAATATTTCTAAAAATTGCTCTTGTTGCAGATTTTTAGTTGAAATTGTAAACAGACATTAGTTTTTTGAAAACATCCGAAATTTGAGTCAGTTTTAAACCGTAAAGATAGAAATTTGACCGACCCCAAGTGTAACAAAAATACCATAAAACCAAGAACATTGTAAAAATTGCATATATGGAAGATTTTTTATCAAAGACGTGTTCAGACCATAATTCTCAGTAAGAATTGAAAATTTCAGTAGGTTTAGTGCCATAGAACCTGAGTTGTGACCGACCTCAAATTAAACAAAGCGACCGTAAGAACCACGAATATTCTCAAAATTGCTCTTGTTGAAGTTTTTTGTTTTAGTCGTGCACAACACATGGTTATTTATAAACGTCCGAAATTTCAGTCGGTTTTTAGCCATTAAGATGGAAATTTGACGGACCCCAAGTGTAACAAAGCGACCACAAAACCAGTATTATTGTAAAAATTGCATATATGGAAAAATTTTTATCAAAGACGTGTTCAGACCATGATTCTTGGTAAGAATTGAATATTTCAGTAGGTTTTGTGCCATAGAGCGTGAGTTGCGACCGACCTTATGTGTAACAAAGCCACCGTAAAAACCACGAATATTCACAAAATTGTTATTGTTGAAGATTTTTAGTTTTAATTGTAAACAGAACATGGTTATTTGTTAACATCCGAAATTTGAGTCGGTTTTAAGCCATAAAGATGGAAATTTGAAGGACCCCAAGATTAACAAAGCAACCGTAAAAATTACGAATATTCTCGAAATTGCACTTGTTGAAGATTTTTGGTTTTAGTCATGAACACACCATGATTTTTTGTAAAAATCAAAAATTTGAGTCTATTTGCGCCAAAGGTATGAATTGTGACTTACCCAAGATTAATTAAGCGACCGTAAAAACCATGTTTTTTTCTAAAAATTGCTCTTGTTGCAGATTTTTAGTTGAATTTGTGAACAGACCATGTAAAAAATTGTAAACATCCGAAATTTGAGTCAGTTTAAGCCGTAAAGATAAAAATTGACCGACCCCAAGTGTAACAAAGCTACCATAAAACCAGGAATATTGTAACAATTGCATATTTGTACGTTTTTTTATCAAAGACGTGTTCAGACCATAATTCTCAGTAAGAATTGAAAATTTCAGTAGGTTTAGTGCCATAGGTATGAATTGTGACTGACCCAAGATTAACAAAGCGACCGTAGAAACCATGATTTTTCTCAAAATTGCTCTTGTTGAAGATTTTTTGTTTTTGTCGTGAACACACCATGATTTAAGCCATAAAGATGGAAATTTGTTGGACCCCAAGAGTAACAAAGCGACCGTAAAAATCACGAATATTTTCAAAATTGCTCTTGTTGAAGATTGAAGATTTTTT
>OW386560.1:9470025-9768914 GCA_936435175.1 Glyphotaelius pellucidus | reverse complement strand
GCCATAGGTATGAATTGTGACGGACCCAAGATTAACAAAGCGACCGTAGAAACCATGATTTTTCTTAAAATTGTTCTTGTTGCAGATTTTTAGTTGAAATTGAGAACAGACCATAGTTTTTTGTTAACATCCGAAATATGAGTCAGTTTTAAAACTGTAAAGATAGAAATTTGACCAACCCCAAGTAAAACAAAGCGACCATAAAACCAGGAATATTGTAAAAATTGCATATATGGAAGATTTTTTTATCAAAGACGTGTTCAGACCATGATTCTTAGTAAGAATTGAATGTTTCGGTAGGTTTTGTGCCATAGAGCCTGAGAAGCGACCGACCTTAAGTAACAAAGCCACCGTGAAAACCACGAATATTCACAAAATTGTTATTGTTGAAGATTTTTAGTTTAAATTGTAAACAGAACATGGTTATTTATAAACGTCCGAAATTTGAGTCGGTTTTAAGCCATAAAGATGGAAATTTGACCGACCCCAAGTGTAACAAAGCGACCATAAAACTAGGAATATTGTAAAAATTGCATATATGAAAGATTTTTATCAAAGACGTGTTCACATCATGGTTCTTAGTAAGAATTGAATATTTCAGTATGTTTTGTGCCATAGAACCGGAGTTACGACCGACCTAAAGTGTAACAAAGCCACCGTAAAAACCACGAATATTCACAAAATTGTTATTGTTGAAGATTTTTAGTCTAACTTATAAACAGAACATGGTTATTTGTAAACATCCGAAATTGGCGTCGGTTTTTAAACCATTAAGATGGAAATTTGACCGACCCCAAGTGTAACAAAGCGACCAAAAAACCAGGAATATAAAAAAAATTGCATATTTGTACGTTTTTTTTATCAAAGACGTGTTCAGACCATAATTCTCAGTAAGAATTGAAAATTTCAGTAGGTTTAGTTCCATAGAACCTTAGTTGTGACCGACCTCAAATTTAACAAAGCGACAGTTAAAACAACGAATATTCTCAAAATTGCTCTTGTTGAAGATTTTTTGTTTAAGTCGTGAACACACCATGATTTAAGCCATAAAGATGGAAATTTGACGAACCCCAAGAGTAACAAAGCGACCGTAAAACCACGAATATTTTCAAAATTGCTCTTGTTGAAGATTTTTGGTTTTAGTCATGAACACACCATTATTTTTTGTTAAAATCAACAATTTGTGTCTATTTTGCGCCATAGGTATGAATTGTGACGGACCCAAGATTTACAAAGCGACCGTAGAAACCATAATATTTGTAAAAATTGCTCTTGTTGCAGATTTTTAGTTGAAATTGTGAACAGACCATAGTTTTTTGAAAACATCCGAAATTTGAGTCAGTTTTAAACCGTAAAGATAGAAATTTGACCGACCTCAAGTGTAACAAAGAGACCATAAAACCAGGAATATTGTAATAATTGCATATATGGAAGATTTTTTATCAAAGACGTGTTCAGACCATGATTCTTGGTAAGAATTGAATATTTCGGTAGATTTTGTGCCATTGAGCCTGAGTTGCGACCGACCTTAAGTGTAACAAAGCCACCGTAAAAACCACGAATATTGTTGAAGATTTTTAGTTTTAATTGTAAACAGAACATGGTTATTTGTAAACATCCGAAATTTGAGTCGGTTTTACGCCATAAAGATGGAAATTTGACCGACCCCAAGTGTAACAAAGCGACCATAAAACCAAGAATATTGTAAAAATTGCACATTTGTAAGATTTTTTTTACCAAGACGTGTTCAGACAATAATTCTCAGTAAAAATTGAAAATTTCAGTAGGTGTAGTGCCATAGAACCTGAGTTGTGACCGACCTCAAATTTAACAAAGCGACCGTAAAAACACGAATATTCTCAAAATTGCTCTTGTTGAAGTTTTTTGTTTTAGTCGTGAACAGAACATGGTTTTTTGTAAACATCCGAAATTTGAGTCGGTTTTAAGCTATAAAGATGGAAATTTGACCGACCCCAAGTGTAACAAAGTGATTATAAAACCACGAATATTCTCAAAATACTCTTGTTGAAGGTTTTTTTTGTTTTTAGTCGTTAAGACACTATGATTTTTTGTAAAAATCAAAAATTTGTGTCTATTTTGAGCCATAATAATGAATTGTGACGGACCCAAGTTTAACAAAGCGACCGTTGAAACCATGATTTTTTCTAAAAATTGCTCTTGTTGCAGATTTTTTGTTGAATTTGTGAACAGACCATAGTTTTTGAAAACATCCGAAATTTGAGTCAGTTTTAAACCGTAAAGATAGAAATTTGACCGACCTCAAGTGTAACAAAGAGACCATAAAACCAGGAATATTGTAATAATTGCATATATGGAAGATTTTTTATCGAAGACTTGTTCAGACCATAATTTTCAGTAAGAATTGAAAATTTCAGTAGGTTTAGGGCCATAGAACCTGAGTTGTGACCGACCTCAAATTTAACAAAGCGACCGTTAAAACCACGAATATTCTCAAAATTGCTCTATTTGAAGATTTCTTGTTTAAGTCATGGTTATTTGTAAACATCCGAAATGTGAGTCGGATTTAAGCCATAAAGATGGAAATTTGACCGACCCCAAGTGTAACAAAGCGACCAAAAAACCAGGAATATTGTAAAAATTGCATATATGGAAGATTTTTTATCAAAGACGTGTTCAGACCATGATTCTTAGTAAGAATTGAATATTTCAGTAGGTTTTGTGCCATAGAGCCTGAGTTGCGACCTACCTTAAGTGTAACAAAGCCACCGTAAAAACCACGAATATTCACAAAATTGTTAGTGTTGAAGATTTTTAGTTTTAAAGTAAACAGAACATGGTTCCTTGTAAACATCCGAAATTTGAGTCATGGTTATTTGTAAACATCCGAAATTTAAACCATAAAGATGTAAATTTGACTGACCCCAAGTGTAACAAAGCGACCATAAAACCAGGAATATTGTAATAATTGCATATTTGAACGATTTTTTAACAAAGACGTGTTCAGACCATAATTCTCAGTAATAATTGAAAATTTCAGTGTTTAGTGCCATAGAACCTGAGTTGTGACCGACCTCAAATTTAACAAAGCTACCGTAAAAACCACGAATATTCTCAAAATTGCTCTTGTTGAAGATTTTTGGTTTTAGTCGTGAACACACCATGATTTTTTGTAAAAATCAAAAATTTGTGTCTATTTTGAGCCATAGGTATGAATTGTGACGGACCCAAGATTGACAAAGCGACCGTAGAAACATGATTTTTCTTAAAATTGTTCTTGTTGCAGATTTTTAGTTGAAATTGAGAACAGACCGTGGTTTTTTGAAAACATCCGAGTCAGTTTAAAACCGTAAAGATAGAAATTTGACCGACCCTAAGTGTAACAAAGCGACCATAAAACCAGGAATATTGTAAAAATTGCATATATGGAAGATTTTTTATCAAAGACGTGTTCAGACCATGATTCTTGGTAAGAATTGAATATTTCGGTAGATTTTGTGCCATTAAGCCTGAGTTGCGACCGACCTTAAGTGTAACAAAGCCACCGTAAAAACCACGAATATTGTTGAAGATTTTTAGTTTTAATTGTAAACAGAACATGGTTATTTGTAAACATCCGAAATTTGAGTCGGTTTTACGCCATAAAGATGGAAATTTGACCGACCCCAAGTGTAACAAAGCGACCATAAAACCAAGAATATTGTAAAAATTGCATATTTGTAAGATTTTTTATCAAAGACGTGTTCAGACAATAATTCTCAGTAAAAATTGAAAATTTCAGTAGGTTTAGTGCCATAGAACCTGAGTTGTGACCGACCTCAAATTTAACAAAGCGACCTAAAAACCACGAATATTCTCAAAATTGCTCTTGTTGAAGATTTTTGGTTTTAGTCGTGAACACACCATGATTTTTTGTAAAAATCAAAAATTTGTGTCTATTTTGCGCCATAGGTATGAATTGTGACGGACCCAAGATTAACAAAGCGACCGTAGAAACCATGATTTTTCATAAAATTGTTCTTGTTGCAGATTTTTAGTTGAAATTGAGAACAGACCATAGTTTTTTGTTAACATCCGAAATATGAGTCAGTTTTAAACCGTAAAGATAGAAATTTGACCGACCCCAAGTGTAACAAAGCGACCATAAAACTAGGAATATTGTAAAAATTGCACAAATGGAAGATTTTTTATCAAAGACGTGTTCAGACCACGATTCTTAGTAAGAATTGAATATTTCGGTAGGTTTTGTGCCATAGAGCCTGAGTTGCGACCGACCTTAAGTGTAACAAAGCCACCGTAAAAACCACGAATATTGTTGAAGATTTTTAGTTTTAATTGTCAACAGAACATGGTTATTTGTAAACATCCGAAATTTGAGTCGGTTTTACATAAAGACGAAAATTTGACCGACCCCAAGTGTAACAAAGCGACCATAAAACCAAGAATATTGTAAAAATTGCATATTTGTAAGATTTTTTATCAAAGACGTGTTCAGACAATAATTCTCAGTAGGAATTGAAAATTTCAGTAGGTTTAGTGCCATAGAACCTGAGTTGTGACCGACCTCAAATTTAACAAAGCGACCGTTAAAACCACGAATATTTCTAAAAATTGCTCTTGTTGCATTGATTTTTAGTTGAAATTGTGAACAGACCATAGTTTTTTGAAAACATCCGAAATTTGAGTCGGTTTTAAACCATAAAGATGGAAATTTGACCGACCCCAAGTGTAACAAAGCTACCATTAAGCTACCGTTCAGACCATAATTCTCAGTAAGAATTGAAAATTTCAGTAGGTTTAGTGCCATAGAACCTGAGTTGTGACCGACCCCAAATTTAACAAAGCGATCGTAAAAACAACGAATATTCTCAAAATTGCTCTTGTTGAAGATTTTTTGTTTTAGTCGTGAACACACCATGATTTAAGCCATAAAGATGGAAATTTGACGGACCCCAAGAATAACAAAGCGACCGTCAAAACCACGAATATTCTCAAAATTGCTCTTGTTGAAGGTTTTTTGTTTTAGTCGTGAACACACCATGATTTTTTGTAAAAATCAAAAATTTGTGTCTATTTTAAGCCATAGGTATGAATTGTGACAGACCCAAGTTTAACAAAGCGACCGTTGAAACAATGATTTTTTCTAAAAATTGCTCTTGTTGCTGATTATTTGTTGAATTTGTGAACAGACCATGGTTTTTTTTGTAAACATCCGAAATTTGAAACAGTTTTAAGCCGTAAAGATACAAATTTGACCGACCTCAAGTGTAAAAAAGAGACCATTAAACCAGGAATATTGTAAAAATTGCATAAATGGAAGATTTTTTATTAAAGACGTGTTCAGACCATGAATCTCAGTAAGAATTAAAAATTTCAGTAGGTTTAGTGCCATAGAACCTGAGTTGTGACCGACCTCAAATTTAACAAAGCAACCGTAAAAACCACGAATATTCTCAAAATTGCTCTTGATGAAGATTTTTTGTTTTAGTCGTGAAAGAACATGGTTATTTGTAAACATCCGAAATTTGAGTCGGTTTTAAGCCATAAAGATGGAAATATGACCGACCCCAAGTGTAACAAAGCGACCATAAAACCAGGAATATTGTAAAAATTGCATATATGGAAGATTTTTTATCAAAGACGTGTTCAGACCATGATTCGTAAGAATTGAATATTTCAGTAGGTTTTGGGCCATAAAGCCTGAGTTGTGACCGACCCCAAATTTAACAAAGCGACCGTAAAAACAACGAATATTCTCAAAATTGCTCTTGTTGAAGATGTTTTGTTTTAGTCGTGAACACACCGATTTAACCCATAAAGATGGAAATTCGACGGACCCAAAGAGTAACAAAGCGACCGTAAAAACCACGAATATTCTCAAAATTGCTCTTGTTGAAGGTTTTTTGTTTTAGTCGTGAGCACACCATGATTTTTTGTAAAAATCAAAAATTTGTGTCTATTTTGAGCCATAGGTATGAATTGTGACGGACCCAAGTTTAACAAAGCGACCGTAGAAACCATGATTTTTCATAAAATTGTTCTTGTTGCAGATTTTTAGTTGAAATTGAGAACAGACCATAGTTTTTTGTTAACATCCGAAATATGAGTCAGTTTTAAACCGTAAAGATAGAAATTTGACCGACCCCAAGTGTAACAAATAGACCATAAAACGAGGAATATTGTAAAAATTGCATATTTGTACGTTTTTTTATCAAAGACGTGATTCAGACCATAATTCTCAGTTAGAATTGAAAATTTCAGTAGGTTTAGTGCCATAGAACCTGAGTTGTGACCGACCTCAAATTTAACAAAGCGACCGTAAAAACCACGAATATTCTCAAAATTGCTCTTGTTGAAGATTTTTTGTTTTAGTCGTGAACAGAACATGGTTATTTGTGAACATCCGAAATTTGAGTCGGTTTTAAGCCATAAAGATGGAAATTTGACCGACCACAAGTGTAACAAAGCGACCATAAAACCAGGAATATTGTAAAAATTGCATATATGGAAGATTTTTTATCAAAGACGTGTTCAGACCATGATTCTAAGTAAGAATTGAATATTTCAGTAGGTTTTGTGCCATTAAGCCTGAGTTGCGACCGACCTTAAGTGTAACAAAGCCACCTTAAAAATCACCAATATTCACAAAATTGTTATTGTTGAAGATTTTTAGTTTTAATTGTAAACAGAACATGGTTATTTGTAAACATCCGAAATTTGAGTCGGTTTTAAGCCATTAAGATGGAAATTTGACCGACCCCAAGTGTAACAAAGCGACCATAAAACCAGGAATATTGAAAAAATTGCATATTTGTACGATTTTTTATCAAAGACGTGTTCAGACCATAATTCTCAAAAAGAATTGAAAATTTCAGTAGGTTTAGTGCCATAGAACCTGAGTTGTGACCGACCTCAAATTTAACAAAGCGACCGTAAAAACCACGAATATTCTCAAAATTGCTCTTGTTGAAGATTTTTTGTTTAAGTCGTGAACACACCATGATTTAAGCCATAAAGATGGAAATTTGACGAACCCCAAGAGTAACAAAGCGACCGTTAAAACCACGAATATTCTCAAAATTGCTCTATTTGAAGATTTCTTGTTTAAGTCATGGTTATTTGTAAACATCCGAAATGTGAGTCGGATTTAAGCCATAAAGATGGAAATTTGACCGACCCCAAGTGTAACAAAGCGACCAAAAAACCAGGAATATTGTAAAAATTGCATATATGGAAGATTTTTTATCAAAGACGTGTTCAGACCACGATTCTTAGTAAGAATTGAATATTTCGGTAGGTTTTGTGCCATAGAGCCTGAGTTGCGACCGACCTTAAGTGTAACAAAGCCACCGTAAAAACCACGAATATTTACAAAATTGTTATTGTTGAAGATTTTTAGTTTTAATTGTAAACAGAACATGGTTATTTGTAAACATCCGAAATTGGAGTCGGTTTTAAACCATAAAGATGTAAATTTGACCGACCCCAAGTGTAACAAAGCTACCATTAAACCAGGAATATTGTAAAAATTGCATATTTGTACGTTTATTAATCAAAGACGTGTTCAGACCATAATTCTCAGTTAGAATTGAAAATTTCAGTAGGATTAGTGCCATAGAACCTAAGTTGTGACCGACCTCAAATTTAACAAAGCAACAGTTAAAACAACGAATATTCTCAAAATTGCTCTTGTTGAAGATTTTTTGTTTAAGTCGTGAACACACCATGATTTAAGCCATAAAGATGGAAATTTGACGAACCCCAAGAGTAACAAAGCGACCGTTAAAACCACGAATATTCTCAAAATTGCTCTATTTGAAGATTTCTTGTTTAAGTCATGGTTATTTGTAAACATCCGAAATGTGAGTCGGATTTAAGCCATAAAGATGGAAATTTGACCGACCCCAAGTGTAACAAAGCGACCAAAAAACCAGGAATATTGTAAAAATTGCATATATGGAAGATTTTTTATCAAAGACGTGTTCAGACCATGATTCTTAGTAAGAATTGAATATTTCAGTAGGTTTTGTGCCATAGAGCCTGAGTTGCGACCTACCATAAGTGTTACAAAGCCACCGTGAAAACCACGAATATTCACAAAATTGTTATTGTTGAAGATTTTTAGTTTAAATTGTAAACAGAACATGGTTATTTGTAAACATCCGAAATTTGAGTCGGTTTTAAGCCATTAAGATGGAAATTTGACCGACCTCAAATATAACAAAGCGACCGTAAAAACAACGAATATTCTCAAAATTTCTCTTGTTGAAAATTTTTTGTTTTAGTCGTGAACACACCATGATTTAAGCCATAAAGATGGAAATTTGACGGACCCCAAGAGAAACAAAGCTACCGTAAAAACCACGAATATTCTCGAAATTGCTCTTGTTGAAGATTTTTGGTTTTAGTCGTGAACGCACCATGATTTTTTGTAAAAATCAAAAATTTGTGTCTATTTTGAGCCATAGGTATGAATTGTGACGGACCCAAGATTAAAAAAGCGACCGTAGAAACCATGATTTTTCATAAAATTGTTCTTGTTGCAGATTTTTAGTTGAAATTGAGAACAGACCATAGTTTTTTGTTAACATCCGAAATATGAGTCAGTTTTAAACCGTAAAGATAGAAATTTGACCGACCTCAAGTGTAACAAAGCGACCATAAAACTAGGAATATTGTAAAAATTGCACAAATGGAAGATTTTTTATCAAAGACGTGTTCGGACCACGATTCTTAGTAAGAATTGAATATTTCGGTAGGTTTTGTGCCATAGAGCCTGAGTTGCGACCGAACTTAAGTGTAACAAAGCCACCGTAAAAACCACGAATATTGTTGAAGATTTTTAGTTTTAATTGTCAACAGAACATGGTTATTTGTAAACATCCGAAATTTGAGTCGGTTTTACATAAAGATGAAAATTTGACCGACCCCAAGTGTAACAAAGCGACCATAAAACCAAGAATATTGTAAAAATTGCATATTTGTAAGATTTTTTATCAAAGACGTGTTCAGACCATGATTCTTAGTATGAATTGAATATTTCAGTAGGTTTTGGGCCATAAAGCCTGAGTTGCGACCGACCTTAAGTGTAACAAAGCCACCGTAAAAACCACGAATATTTACAAAATTGTTATTGTTGAAGATTTTTAGTTTTAATTGTAAACAGAACATGGTTATTTGTAAACATCCGAAATTGGAGTCGGTTTTAAACCATAAAGATGGAAATTTGACCGACCCCAAGTGTAACAAAGCTACCATTAAACCAGGAATATTGTAAAAATTGCATATTTGTACGTTTTTTTATCAAAGACGTGTTCAGACCATAATTCTCAGTTAGAATTGAAAATTTCAGTAGGATTAGTGCCATAGAACCTAAGTTGTGACCGACCTCAAATTTAACAAAGCGACAGTTAAAACAACGAATATTCTCAAAATTGCTCTTGTTGAAGATTTTTTGTTTAAGTCGTGAACACACCATGATTTAAGCCATAAAGATGGAAATTTGACGAACCCCAAGAGTAACAAAGCGACCGTTAAAACCACGAATATTCTCAAAATTGCTCTATTTGAAGATTTCTTGTTTAATTCATGGTTATTTTTAAACATCCGAAATGTGAGTCGGATTTAAGCCATAAAGATGGAAATTCGACCGACCCCAAGTGTAACAAAGCGACCAAAAAACCAGGAATATTGTAAAAATTGCATATATGGAAGATTTTTTATCAAAGACGTGTTCAGACCATGATTCTTAGTAAGAATTGAATATTTCAGTAGGTTTTGTGCCATAGAGCCTGAGTTGCGACCTACCATAAGTGTTACAAAGCCACCGTGAAAACCACGAATATTCACAAAATTGTTATTGTTGAAGATTTTTAGTTTAAATTGTAAACAGAACATGGTTATTTGTAAACATCCGAAATTTGAGTCGGTTTTAAGCCATTAAGATGGAAATTTGACCGACCTCAAATATAACAAAGCGACCGTAAAAACAACGAATATTCTCAAAATTTCTCTTGTTGAAAATTTTTTGTTTTAGTCGTGAACACACCATGATTTAAGCCATAAAGATGGAAATTTGACGGACCCCAAGAGAAACAAAGCTACCGTAAAAACCACGAATATTCTCGAAATTGCTCTTGTTGAAGATTTTTGGTTTTAGTCGTGAACGCACCATGATTTTTTGTAAAAATCAAAAATTTGTGTCTATTTTGAGCCATAGGTATGAATTGTGACGGACCCAAGATTAACAAAGCGACCGTAGAAACCATGATTTTCATAAAATTGTTCTTGTTGCAGATTTTTAGTTGAAATTGAGAACAGACCATAGTTTTTTGTTAACATCCGAAATATGAGTCAGTTTTAAACCGTAAAGATAGAAATTTGACCGACCCCAAGTGTAACAAAGCGACCATAAAACTAGGAATATTGTAAAAATTGCACAAATGGAAGATTTTTTATCAAAGACGTGTTCAGACCATAATTCTCAGTTAGAATTGAAAATTTCAGTAGGTTTAGTGCCATAGAACCTGAGTTGTGACCGACCTCAAATTTAACAAAGCGACCGTAAAAACCACGAATATTCTCAAAATTGCTCTTGTTGAAGATTTTTTGTTTTAGTCGTGAACAGAACATGGTTATTTGTAAACATCCGAAATTTGAGTCGGTTTTTAAGCCATAAAGATGGAAATTTGACCGACCACAAGTGTAACAAAGCGACCATAAACCAGGAATATTGTAAAAATTGCATATATGGAAGATTTTTTATCAAAGACGTGTTCAGACCATGATTCTTAGTAAGAATTGAATATTTCAGTAGGTTTTGTGCCATTAAGCCTGAGTTGCGACCGACCTTAAGTGTAACAAAGCCACCTTAAAAATCACCAATATTCACAAAATTGTTATTGTTGAAGATTTTTAGTTTTAATTGTAAACAGAACATGGTTATTTGTAAACATCCGAAATTTGAGTCGGTTTTAAGCCATTAAGATGGAAATTTGACCGACCCCAAGTGTAACAAAGCGACCATAAAACCAGGAATATTGAAAAAATTGCATATTTGTACGATTTTTTATCAAAGACGTGTTCAGACCATAATTCTCAAAAAGAATTGAAAATTTCAGTAGGTTTAGTGCCATAGAACCTGAGTTGTGACCGACCTCAAATTTAACAAAGCGACCGTAAAAACCACGAATATTCTCAAAATTGCTCTTGTTGAAGTTTTTTGTTTTAGTCGTGAACAGAACATGGTTTTTTGTAAACATCCGAAATTTGAGTCGGTTTTAAGCTATAAAGATGGAAATTTGACCGACCCCAAGTGAAACAAAGTGATTATAAAACCACGAATATTCTCAAAATTGCTCTTGTTGGAGGTTTTTTGTTTAGTCGTGAACACACCATGATTTTTTTGTAAAAATCAAAAATTTGTGTCTATTTTGAGCCATAGGTATTATGAATTGTGACGGACCCAAGTTTAACAAAGCGACCGTTGAAACCATGATTTTTTCTAAAAATTGCTCTTGTTGCAGATTTTTTGTTGAATTTGTGAACAGACCATGGTTTTTTGTAAACATCCGAAATTTGAGTCAGTTTTTAAGCCGTAAAGATAGAAATTTGACCGACCCCAAGTGTAACAAAGAGACCATAAAACCAGGAATATTGTAAAAATTGCATATTTGTAAGATTTTTTATCAAAGACGTGTTCAGACCATAATTCTCAGTAAGAATTGAAAATTTCAGTAGGTTTAGTGCCATAGAACCTGAGTTGTGACCGACCCCAAATTTAACAAAGCGACCGTAAAAACAACGAATATTCTCAAAATTGCTCTTGTTGAAGATTTTTTGTTTTAGTCGTGAACACACCATGATTTAAGCCATAAAGATGGAAATTTGACGGACCCCAAGAATAACAAAGCGACCGTCAAAACCACGAATATTCTCAAAATTGCTCTTGTTGAAGGTTTTTTGTTTTAGTCGTGAACACACCATGATTTTTTGTAAAAATCAAAAATTTGTGTCTATTTTGAGCCATAGGTATGAATTGTGACGGACCCAAGTTTAACAAAGCGACCGTTGAAACAATGATTTTTTCTAAAAATTGCTCTTGTTGCTGATTATTTGTTGAATTTGTGAACAGACCATGGTTTTTTTGTAAACATCCGAAATTTGAATCAGTTTTAAGCCGTAAAGATACAAATTTGACCGACCTCAAGTGTAAAAAAGAGACAATTAAACCAGGAATATTGTAAAAATTGCATAAATGGAAGATTTTTTATCAAAGACGTGTTCAGACCATGATTCTCAGTAAGAATTAAAAATTTCAGTAGGTTTAGTGCCATAGAACCTGAGTTGTGACCGACCTCAAATTTAACAAAGCAACCGTAAAAACCACGAATATTCTCAAAATTGCTCTTGATGAAGATTTTTTGTTTTAGTCGTGAAAGAACATGGTTATTTGTAAACATCCGAAATTTGAGTCGGTT
Organism: Glyphotaelius pellucidus; assembly: GCA_936435175.1. Taxonomy (NCBI): domain Eukaryota; kingdom Metazoa; phylum Arthropoda; class Insecta; order Trichoptera; family Limnephilidae; genus Glyphotaelius; species Glyphotaelius pellucidus. Next base: position 9,756,456 of record OW386560.1, on the reverse strand, counting down.
TTAAGCCATAAAGATGGAAATATGACCGACCCCAAGTGTAACAAAGCGACCATAAAACCAGGAATATTGTAAAAATTGCATATATGGAAGATTTTTTATCAAATATGTGTTCAGACCATGATTCTTAGTATGAATTGAATATTTCAGTAGGTTTTGGGCCATAAAGCCTGAGTTGCGACCGACCTTAAGTGTAACAAAGCCACCGTAATAACCACCAATATTCACAAAATTGTTATTGTTTAAGATTTTTAGTTTTAATTGTTAACAGAACATGGTTATTTGTAAACATCCGAAATTTGAGTCGGTTTTAAGCCATTAAGATGGAAATTTGACCGACCCCAAGTGTAACAAAGAGACCATAAAACCAGGAATATTGTAAAAATTGCATATTTGTAAGATTTTTTATCAAAGACGTGTTCAGACCATAATTCTCAGTAAGAATTGAAAATTTCAGTAGGTTTAGTGCCATAGAACCTGAGTTGTGACCGACCTCAAATTTAACAAAGCGACCGTAAAAACAACGAATATTCTCAAAATTGCTCTTGTTGAAGATTTTTTGTTTTAGTCGTGAAAGAACATGGTTATTTGTAAACATCCGAAATTTGAGTCGGTTTTAAGCCATAAAGATGGAAATATGACCGACCCCAAGTGTAACAAAGCGACCATAAAACCAGGAATATTGTAAAAATTGCATATATGGAAGATTTTTTATCAAAGACGTGTTCAGACCATGATTCTTAGTAAGAATTGAATATTTCAGTAGGTTTTGGGCCATAAAGCCTGAGTTGTGACCGACCCCAAATTTAACAAAGCGACCGTAAAAACAACGAATATTCTCAAAATTGCTCTTGTTGAAGATTTTTTGTTTTAGTCGTGAACACACCGATTTAACCCATAAAGATGGAAATTCGACGGACCCAAAGAGTAACAAAGCGACCGTAAAAACCACGAATATTCTCAAAATTGCTCTTGTTGAAGGTTTTTTGTTTTAGTCGTGAGCACACCATGATTTTTTGTAAAAATCAAAAATTTGTGTCTATTTTGAGCCATAGGTATGAATTGTGACGGACCCAAGTTTAACAAAGCGACCGTTGAAACCATGATTTTTTCTAAAAATTGCTCTTGTTGCAGATTTTTTGTTGAATTTGTGAACAGACCATGGTTTTTTGTAAACATCCGAAATTTGAGTCAGTTTTAAGCCGTAAAGATAGAAATTTGACCGACCCCAAGTGTAACAAAGAGACCATAAAACCAGGAATATTGTAAAAATTGCATATTTGTAAGATTTTTTATCAAAGACGTGTTCAGACCATAATTCTCAGTAAGAATTGAAAATTTCAGTAGGTTTAGTGCCATAGAACCTGAGTTGTGACCGACCCCAAATTTAACAAAGCGACCGTAAAAACAACGAATATTCTCAAAATTGCTCTTGTTGAAGATTTTTTGTTTTAGTCGTGAACACACCATGATTTAAGCCATAAAGATGGAAATTTGACGGACCCCAAGAGTAACAAAGCGACCGTAAAAACCACGAATATTCTCAAAATTGCTCTTGTTGAAGGTTTTTTGTTTTAGTCGTGAACACACCATGATTTTTTGTAAAAATCAAAAATTTGTGTATATTTTGAGCCATAGGTATGAATTGTGACGGACCCAAGTTTAACAAAGCGAACGTAGAAACCATGATTTTTTCTAAAAATTGCTCTTGTTACAGATTTGACCGACCCCAAGTGTAACAAAGAGACCATAAAACCAGGAATATTGTGAAAATTGCATATATGGAAGATTTTTTATCAAAGACATGTTCAGACCATGATTCTTAGTAAGAATTGAAAATTTCAGCCGGTTTTGTGCCATAGAGCCTGAGTTGCGACCGACCTCAAGTGTAACGAAGCCACCGTAAAAACCACGAATATTCTCAAAATTGTTCTTGTTGAAGATTTTTAGTTTTAATTGTCAACAGTCCATGGTTTTTGTAAACATCCGAAATACGAGTCGGTTTTAAGTCATTAAGATGGAAATAGACGGACCCCAAGTGTAACAAAGCGACCATAAAAACCACGAATATTGTAAAAATTGGAAGATTTTTTTATCAAAGATGTGTTCAGACCATGATTCACGTTCAGTCTTAGTAATAATTGAAAATTTCAGTAGGTTTTGTGCCATAGAGCCTGAGTCGTGACCGACTTCAAGGGCAACAAAGCGACCGTAAAAACCACGAATATTCTCAAAATAGAGCCTGAGTTGTGACCGACCTCAAGGGTAACAAAGCGACCGTAAAAACCACGAATATTCTCAAAATAGAGCCTGCGTTGTGACCGACCTCAAGGGTAACAAAGCGACTGTAAAAACCACGAATATTCTCAAAATAGAGCCTGCGTTGTGACCGACCTCAAGGGTAACAAAGCGACTGTAAAAACCACGAATATTCTCAAAATAGAGCCTGCGTTGTGACCGACCTCAAGGGTAACAAAGCGACTGTAAAAACCACGAATATTCTCAAAATTGCTCTTGTTAAAGATTTACTGATTAAGTCCTGAACAAAGCAAGTTTCTTTAGAAGAATCCGAAATTTTGAGTCGGTTTTGAGCCACAACGATGAAATGTGACCAATCCCAAGCAAAACAAACCATGAATTTTATAAAAATTGCTGTTTTGAAGACTTTTTGTTTAAGTCGTGAACAGACCATGAATTTTTGTAAAAATCCAAAATTTGAGTCGATTTTGAACCAAAGGGATCAATTGTTTAGTCGTGAACAGAGGATGGTTTTTTATCATCGTCTTTTTAATATGACATATTTTAAGGTTCACTTAACATTCCTACTGAATATCTGACGAGCTCGAATAATTTCTTTTTTTTTCAATATTCTTCCTCTTCGTACGGCCACCCCCACCAAGCAAGTCGTCAGATTAATATCTCTCCATAACTAGAAACACGTAGAGCTTATATTTTTTTTTACATTTTTGAAAATTTATACTCGCTCCTCCCACCAGTGAAAGGGCATACATAAACTCATGGCTGATTTTTAAAAAGGTTAAAAAAAAATTGTGACCTTGAAATACTCGAGCTCGTCAGATTTTTATACAGACGGTTCAGCTTGATGTCCTTGTCGTGCTGACCTATAATCTGACGATTATGTGGAGGGATTTTCTTAATCTGACAGATTAAAAAAATTTATTAATTTTTTATTACTGAATAGAATTACAATGAACAAAAAATAATATACAATGATAAAAAAAATAAGATAAACGTAAAATTTTATAATGTACTTGTAAGAAAATCGCTTAGTGAAAAAAAGGTTAAGAATGGGTTTTTTAATCGTCGTCAGCATCAGTGGAATCGTCTTCGTATTGCAAGTTCGAATCGATTTGGTCTGCACGCACCACACTTGAGTGATGATTTTAACTTCTTCGGCTTGTAGAAATCGTCGGATTACATTATTCTCGTGATCCTTACATGATTTCCTTAAAAATAAAAATAAAATGAACCGCGCTCGAGTGTGATGTTTTTTTTTTTGCAACTTTGAGACTCGCCAATTTTCTTACGTCATGTTCAAATCGTCAGATTATTGAAATGTAAACTTTTCTGGATGTAATTAACTCACCTTACCTTAATCTGACACGCTCGAGTATCTTTGGGGATCGATTTTTTTTTACTAATCTGATCGATTGTCCTAGACGCAGCCACCAATATTAAGGGTTCATATATAGTTCATAACAGGGTGCAAATCCTCTTAGTTATTCTGCCGTGTTTGAGTAAATCCCAAAGTCCCTGCTGGGGCTCCCCTACTGTAAGTAATATGATAATTATTAAAGTCAAACAGTTAAAATAACGGAAAATATACAGATACAAATTTATTAAATAATTTTTTTTAGAACATAAAACATTACAATATTAGTTTCAGGGCGCTCGCAGACGAGACTTTAGTTGCAGAGGCAGTTGCAGTCAAAAAAGTCCATTACGGTTTATGGAGGTGCGCACACGAGACTTTGCGCAGACGAGAAAAACTACTTTTAAAATTCGAACCCAAGCCTTGCGTTACGCACATAAAAATTACGATTTTCGCAGAAATACTTGTATAAATATGGAACAGTTTTCCAACTGCCTCCACAACTAGAGTCTCTCGTCCACAGACGCCGGAAGAGTTTACAATATGAAAAAAATATTATAATCTACTTTTAAAAATACACAAACAAAACATTTTTTTTATAGTACAGCTTACAAATAGTTTTAATTATTATTAGGAGGCATTCCACCATTCTCCTCATAAATTATCCAAACGATAACGTATACGTTCGATTAATTAAACACAATTTATTTATTTAAAAAGTCCGTGTTTACTATTCTGTACTTGACCCTATGAATAGTGGCTACATACATGATAAGTTAGCAGAGTTTTTTACCTGTTACAAGTGTTTATTAGTTTATTTATTAATGTTCGTTATCGTATGGATACGCTTTCAGGAGGATGGTGAAATATCTCATTAATCTAATAATAACTAACTAATAGTAGTATGATTCATTTTTAAGTTTAATTTAAAATAACATATCTATCTATATTTATAAGTAAACATTATTTTTCTGCAGTCAGTTTTGAGGGAGAGTGGGTTTGCGTAAGGAAATTATGGAAAGGTTGGTATTTAGTTTGAGGACAAAGGCGTATAGCAAATAAGTGTTTAACTTTATTTAGGCCGTAATTTGCTTTCTCAATAGTTGATAATGATATAATATTATGAATAAAACAAGATTCATTTTTTTTAATTTAATTAAAATTAAATTTGATAATGTTATTATCAAGTTCTGCAAGTATTTTAAGTTTTTTTTTTGGTTAACAGCTGTTTCAGTTTACAAGACCATTTACAAACTGTGGTTGAACCACATTGAGACGACCTATTTATAGGAATCTAAATGAATATCAGTTTTTGAAGGTGTCTAAATTGATTTATTACCGGTTAAACCAATTTGTTGAGAAATTAAGTAGAGACAGTAGACACTATGTGGGAGATTTTCTGTTTTCCCCCAAGTGTTAATGTTTCCTTAATTATTTAATAACTGGCTAGCATTTAACAAAGAAATCGTTTCTCCCTATTAAAAATCGTTTCCACGGCAACGATTTGTTTTGCTTAGCAATAATTCGCTTTTCTTAGGGACATAAAACGTATAATAAATATAATATATTAATATTTATAATTTCATAACGACAGAGCTTACCATTATATACAGCCTATAGTACTCGCATATAATTTAGCTTTCTACTGGTGAAAGAATTTTTAAAATCGTTTTATTGTTTTATGCGTGAAAACGTAACAAACACACGCAGTTTCGCATTTATAATATTAGTACAGAAGTATAGATGACTTTACTGCTAATTTAAGTGCTTTATATTGTTTAGAATTGTAAATACGCTAAGTAGTAGAGAATAAATTATTTTCCTTACTTTATTAAATAGCGTTACATTGGGGTCATTCGTTTGTTTATTGATTTCTAATTGTTCAAGCAAATTTGATCTAAGACCCTTTCTTTCTGTACATAGTGGTTTAGGCTTGTTATTTTTAAGTGGAACGTAATTATTCACTAAGTAAAAACAGCAAACCTAAACCACTACATATAGAAAGAAAGGGTCTTAGATTAAATTTGCTAGAACAATTAGAAATCAATAAAAGAATGAATGACCCCAATGTAATGTTAATTAATAAAGTACGGAAAATTATTTATACCCCACTACTTAGTATGTTTACAAAAACTAAACAATATAAAGCACTTAAATGAGTCATAGCTGTAGTCTTTATTAAACAATAGGGTATTTTCACAGTCTTTTTTTTACTAAAAAAAAATAAGTAAAAAATTACGATGATAACGGAATTTTTATTATATTTTTATGACGACGGATAAATTTTCTACAGCGTTTTAAAATACGCCTTTTTAAAAGGCGGCCAAAACGATGTTTTCGCGCCGAATAACTCTGTGACGTCACCCCCCGCCGAACATCTTGCGATCGCCGCGGTAAGTAACTGTAGTTAGTTCGTAAGTTGTAGCTGGTGTTATTTATTTACTTCCAGTTTGCTAGAATTATATCGTTATAATCTTCCCACTTGCTAAGCATATATAATTTGGTACACATGCGTACAAATACTATAAGAAAAACATAAAATCAGATGTTTAAGACCCTTTCTAATGCGACAAAAAACCTTTACTAATTTGACCGTGTACAAGTGTTGGGCGTGCGTTTGATGTGTTTGAAGTGATCAATGAAGCTAGTTCCTCGAAGCACCTTCTATTGAAATACCGGTAGAATAAGGACACCATCCCACCTGAAGCCTGTGCTCTAAACATTGCAATCCGTTTGTTAGAGAAGAAAATCTATCGAACGGACCGCCCGTTTCTGATTTCTGAGTAAAGGGTTTTTCAAGTATTTTGGTGTCCCAGACCAGAGGTGGCTGCCAAATTCAACAGTGGGGCAGATTTGCGATTTGTACAGGGTCAGCAGCTGTGTATCTGTGGGCCCTATAGTAAAGCTTTGTGAGAAGCTAACTTGACTCTGGCTTCGATGGAGACCCCCGTGCCTGCTTTTTTGCAGATTTGAATTTTAACATTACAATAAAAAAACATTTAGTTATTGACTATTTATATTCATAATTTAAACGTGGAAACACATTTGCATACAGTCGTAAGATGGTTATCTACACAATAATAACGGCCTCTGTGGTCGAGGGGTTATGCTCTCGACTAGCAATCCCATAACAATAGGAAGAGATAGGATCAGATAACAATAGGAAGGTCGAGAGGTAAGGCTTTTGACTCGCAATCTGAAGGTCGCGGGATCGAATCCCGGCTTGCGCAAATAAATGTTATTTGCTTAATTTGCGTTATTTCAATTCATTAAAAATAATGTATAGTAGATTTGCGGCACGTTCCAGAGTGGAAAATATTTTCAGTATTACCCTTGTGGAAGACCACCGTTCAGAATTGAAACGTTGCTTGAAATGGCTTTAGCCGTGTTTGGTGACCAGATCTGATAGCCATGTTCTTCCCACCTTCCTCTTTCCCATCTTCTTCCCCTCCCCACTACCTTCAGCGTCACAACATACTCCAATTGGGGATGTCATAGTCTCACTGGCTCCAGACGGGAGTAATTGGGACTCTTGTGCGGTATTTATATAAAAAAAAAATGGCTTTAGCCGTGATTTGTGACTAGATCTGAATAGCCAGGTACTTCCCGACCTTTATCTTCAACATCTTCTTTTCTCCCCACTACCTTCAGCCTCACAACATGCCCCAATTGGGGATGCCATTGTCTCACTTCTCACTGGCTCCAGGTGGTTGGGAGCAGTTGGGACTTTTGTGCGGTATTTACTTAAAAAAAGGAAATTTACTTGTAGAATAGCCAAAGTTGAAAAGATCATCTTATGACAGGGAAGTTGGCGAACGACACTTTCTATTTTGTTATAATTTAATTTAAAAGGGCCAGAATTTACTCTATTTTAGGCTTATATTGTTAAAATGTTGAAATATATACCAGTATACAATATGATAGTTTGTGTAAAAAAAGTTTTATTACCATATCGCCTTAAAACCCCGAAATTCAGGGCTTACAAAAGTACTGTTACTCATTGTAGCGACTATTTTAGGCTAGTTGTCGGATTACACCCGTAAAAAAACCACTATCAGTCATTACAGATGGACCATATTATATAAAACTGTAGGAATATAACACAAGCATCTTAAAAGTGAAATAAAACCGTCAATAACGGCGAACAAGTCGAGAATGTTTAGACATTTGTTAGTAACACAGTGTTAAACCTCTGAACTTTGACGGGCGTGACGTCATGATTCGGTCAACCAATCATGGGCCGTTTACCTAATTCAGCCGTCAGGCCTATTTTGAAATCAATAATTATGAATGAAAATATTAAAATTAAACATTTTTAATGCGGTAATCATAATCAGAAAAATAATCTTTAAATCTTTCACATGTTTTTAGCGGTATCCCTGGTTTGTGAAAATACCCTATTAAGGAAACCCTAACACTTGGTGGGGAAAAACAATCTCCTACATAATGGAGGGCCTACTGTCTCTACTTAATTTCTCAACAAATTGGTTTAACCGGTAATAAATCAATTTCGACACCTTCAAAAATTGATATTAATTTTGATTCCTATAAATACGTCATACATCAATACAAAAATACTTGCAGAACTTGATAATAACGTTATCAAATATAATTTTAACTAAATTTTTTTAAATAAATACATGGAGTTCTACGAATTAAGCACAAAAACAATTGGTAACAATAATTGAAGACATTATTGCAATAAAAGGATACGGGGGTATGCGCTGTTTTTGAGTAAAATGATGTATTGTGTTGTACAGCGGCTTAATGGCATGTTATTTGTAAAATCAATTTTAGTTTTCAGCAGCTGTCGTTAATAATGACATTAAATTTCAAATTGCTTATCTTCTAATGACTATGGAACACATATACAAACTTTAAAAAGGTATTAGGGATGGGCGTGAACCAAGATATTGAAATAAAAGAGATATGCTATGATGTCCGCCTGACTGTCGGCGGACTACTACCTAATAGGCGTAGTTTGAATACGGAAAGAATTAGTTCATTTAGTTGATTTTTTAAGATGTGCAGTATATTGGTTAACAATGTAGTTCAAATGTACGAATTGTTCAATTGAAATTTTAAATTTTAAATTAGATGAAATCAACCATTACAATCAGCAAATTTGCAAAATCAGCACATCTCTTATATTTCAATACCTTTGGGCGTGAACCAAACCACAAATCCTCATTTGCCAGGTCTTAATAATAGTTGAAAAAATGTTTTAAAATATCTAAAGACAGCGGTGTGAGGCTGTTTTTTGTGTCGTTTAGATCGTTTATTGCAAGTGGCAGTGGTAGATAAGTAAGCAACAAGAATTGCAAGTGGCAGTAAGCAAGTATGCAGAAAGTGGCAGTACGTACGTAGGTAGCAAATACGTTATTTATTGCAAGGGGCAGTAGGCAAGTAGGCAGAAAGTAGGTCATTTATTGCAAGTGGCAGTAGACAAGTAGGCAGAAAGTAGGACATATATTGCAAGTGGCGGTAGACAAGAAGGCTGCAAGTAGGTCATTTATTGCAAGTGCCAGTAGACAAGAAGGCATCAAGTAGGTAATTTATTGCCATCACAAGCAAAACGGCAGCTGGAAATTTTCAATGGTCACATTCTGACATACTTTTTTATTATAATCAATTTATATTATAAAAGAAAGTCCAAAAAAACGTGCGGCTCGCAAAAACTCAGAAACGAATCCCGGTACGATCAAGGGAGTTATGTGGTGTGGTAGATTTCAACCCCACCTCCAGGATGATGGTTCCCGTTTTTACCTTAAGGGCGGGCTTTTAAAGATATAAGGGCTGGAAGTTTCGCCCTCTTGAAATTTCTAGAACAGCCTTCCGGAAAATTCTAGAAGGTTCCAAAAGAACTCTAGAAAGTTTTGGAAGGAGTGGCGGAGTATGTCGTGGAAAGTTCGGGAATAGGAAATCGAAATCATCATTGTGGAATATTCCAGAACACTCTCGAATGTTGTCCTGGGCGAAGTCGGGTAACCCAGCTAGTAGGTACATAAATGTGAAAAGTCTCATACATTAGAGTGTGACCATTGAAAATTTCCAGCTGGCTTTTTGCTTATGATGGCAAAATAATTCGGGGTGGGCCAAACGATCAAAAAAGATAATATTTTTTACATTGCATACTTCACTTTTTTTTATTTATTCATAAGACTTTTGAGTTTATCTTCACATGAAAAATACAATTATTTTTCATTGAGATTCAGATATACATTCATATATCTTTTATACATAATAAGTATGTGATAAATACATCACACAGGATTATAATATAAGGAGTCTTAAATATACTAATTAATCTGATAAACCGAATCTATATTAAGTAAGTACCATCATAAAATACATTATTAACAGGAGGTAAATTTACTAGATTGTGTCTAGCTACATGCTTAACAGGTTTAAGTGACTTTAGACCAGAAATAATATTATTCATGTCAAAATGCATTTACAATTCATAAGCATTATCATCACACTACATTATTAAATTACAACAAACTCTTATTTTTCAAATCATTTGAATTTGTTTGGCGTTTTCTTATACTTTAAACTGCAGTAAGGCTAAATCGTGTTTCACACAGGTACACTATTTGTAAAGGATGTTTCACACAGATATGTGAAATGATTTCATGCCACTACACTGCAAGGTTGTCTGAAACCATAGAATAAGAAACAATGTGATAATAAACCATAGAAACTATAAATGAATATCTTACATAAATTAAATATCTCTGTTTTTTATTTGCATATAATATAACATGTAATTGTTGGGTTTTATAATATTATTACATAACTATATTTGTTGGGTTACCTGTCAGAAATAGGATGTACAATAAATTTGTGTGCAATAAATGTTTTTTTTAATTTGAATTTGAGTAAAGAATAACAAAAGTGACTTGTGGGCTTTTTTCATGATCCAATTATAGGCCCAATTTCGGCCTATATTTTCATACAAAACAGTTTTTTTTTTGCCATGATCACGAAATTCAATTGGAATGGTGATATACAATTTCAGGAAGTGTAAGAGAGAAGGTAGACTGCATGCCAAATGGTCTAGAACCAAAAGGTATTAAGTCATTGGCACTTTTTCCACTCAAATCTGTAAGGAAGACTTTTAGTGTTTTATTCTAAGCCTGAAGTTGTTTGCTGAAGGAGGCCTGCATAATACAATACTTCAAAAATCAATTAAGATACATTTTAAATACACAGTTTTAAAACACAATATTTCAAAATATTGTTGGAACCAATGACTTAATAAAATACCCTAAGAGAGGACTTGGCACACCAATAAAACATTTTGTCCAAACAATTATACATAATTGAGGCCAAGATGGAACCAATTTTTATCACTTATCGTAGAAACTGAATAATAACATGGAAAATGCCGCCATTTTTGTATAACCGTTTAGAGAATATTCAGTATGTATTTGGATCGTTAAGTCCTTTTCTTGGTTATGTTGTTCAGTCATTGATTGAAAAGCAGTAAAAAAATACGGATCACAAATAAATATAGTTTAAAAATACAGATTAAAAACGTAAACATTATACATAGTTTTAAAAATGCAGATTTTCAAAAGAATACTTTTTTTACTATTTTTATTATTTTACCTCATATATACACATAAAAATAATGATTTTAAATTTGGTTAAAATTAAGAAAAAAATACTTTATTATATATATGTATACGGATTTGTGTGCTATGAAGCATCTACATTAAAAGGTTTCAGAAAACGTCAAAACTCTCAAATGTTCGGAAATTCCTGCTGGTTCTTAAAGACTCCAGTTATCGGAAAATTCGTTAAACCGATCAGGCTCGGTTTTCAATTGTTCAGATTACATAGACTTTAAATACTGAACATATATAATTTAATTTAACTTCTGTTAAATCTTAAAAGTCTATGAATTTTTTCAATTAAATCCATACAATTTCAACTCGGCATGTCCAATTATCATGGGCCTCAGCACAATGAGGCCCACATTATTAATTAATGTTAGAAATTATTAATTAATGTTATGGTGTGAAATAAAAATTTTTAAAATTATGAGGAAAATATACACAAAAAAATATATATTTAATGAAGAACATATTGCTTTTCTAGTATACTTACTTTTGATATAAAAGGGTTTTTTATTGGGGAGAATGAACAGTTGTCTAAATTCAAGAGACCTTAAAATTGACTTTTTAACTAGGAAAATGGCCCTAAGGGGTATTTCACTACTTCAGAGCAAACTGTTGAGTAACTATGCAATTAACTTTAATCAAAGGGCACTTGATGGGCAGCGTTACTCAGCTGTGGTGAACAGATAATATACGCTGCTTGATAGTTTACTCGGCAGTGGTGAAACACCCCCTAACCCAAGAAAGGTCCTTTTTACACTTAATAACTATTTAATTGTATAAATCTTCAACGCTAAAAATATTTATGTACAATCGATCGATAACTTAACAGACATCGATGCATTTTAGAACTAACTGGGGAATTTCTCAAATCCACAAATTCCTGACTAAAAATTTAAAACACAATTTCTCATGCGGGATCACTGAGTTACCCAATCCATTTATCTATCCTACCGATAATTAATACATTAACAGCGTTTAATAAATCTTATCAAACAATCAATATTACATCTTTGCAAATCTCTCACTTAAGCTGGTCGTGGTCAAGTGCGGAGTGGGCGTAAAATTAATGCCGGGGATAACGGCTATCGCTTCGTTTCCATTTGTAAAAGCTCGTCCCTGTATTGCGGCAATCTCCTGCTGCAGACGGGCGTTCAAAGTTGGCCTATTCGCCGGGCCGCCCCTTCCGCCCCTACCCCTGGTTCCTCCCCTCTGCGATCTTGCAGATTTCGTAGATCGATTAGAGCGGCGCGATCTGTTTGAACCCATCGATCTGACGCTGCCCGGACCTCGCCGAATCTGTCCGCCTCCCAACAACGCCAGACTGTTCTTATCTAAATAGCCTAGGTTTGGAACATTCCCGCTTTGCAGTAACGCCAGGGTGTTTGCATCGATTATTCCACGACCTGCGTTACTATTTCGGCGTTTCCTGTTCAGCGGTCTTCGCTGATTTGCGAATTCGTTCGCGACGCTAACGGTGAGTCTCGTGGCGGCCGGGCCCTTTGACCGCGATCGTGACCGCGCTCTCGATCGCGTAAATGTCTGCGTTTGAATCAGATTTTGATTTTGTGCTAGCACGTTGGATCGGGCTCTGTTGATTTTATTCTGTACGTAGTTTAGTTTTTGTGCTTTAAGTATGAGGTCCGATCGTAATCCGACTCTGCTGAATTTGTTGGTTGATCTCTGGTTTCTGAGGATGTCGGTAGACATGCCTCTGGTGAGGAGGTTCTGTCTCCCACCCCTGCCTCTTCCTCTGACGATTTGCTGGAGCGCAGGTCCTCTGGAGCGTGATCGGGAACGAGATCGCGACCTCGAAGCGGCGATGTTCTGGTTGTTTTGGAAGCGTTGTCTAGATCCAGAACGGCTTGCTCTACCCCGGGCTGCGATCAAACAAACAAATAACATAGTAAAATTAGTTTCAATCGATATAATATCTATAGATTAGCCCTCCCATACCTAATTTCAATCCAAAAATAGCACCACCAATGAGTAATTTCATAATACAACTACCCATCGAATTTTGTCACATCTCATGTGTGACGTAGTTGTTATGTTAGAAAGAAATGAAACATTTTTTATCAAATATTACCTTTCTCGATACACTGCCTAGAATCTATAAGTTACGTGTATATTTTCTTTTAGTATTCATAAGACCATGCAATAGTCCATATCTAAAATATTGCTAACATAAAGCTGACAAACTCAGCTTACTCCCATCAAAATCAGAGTTTGAAAATATGTATCGAAAGCAAAGATATAAGTGTGTTTTTTTGCCTTTTTTTCAAAAAACGAAAGTGGAGATTGCTGCCTTTGCTTCTACACACCTTATATATAGTACATAATTTTATACTAACCGGCTGCAGTATTGGGCATTGTGTCTCTCCTGGAAAGTCTTCCCCGCAGCAGACCTCTGCCCCTCACGAATCCATTACCACGCGGCAAATTGACCGCGACTCGCCCCCGCGACTGCGACCTGCTCCTGCCCCTGGCTGCCCGGGTCGCGACCTGTCCCCTTCCCCCGCGACCAGCCCGCCCGGCCCGACCGGCCGTCTGGCCCCCGCGACCCAGGCGACCCACCAGATTCGACGAGGATCGGTTGGTGCTGCTGCTGCGCCGGTTGGTGCTGTTGCTGCGCCGGTTGGTGCTGCTGTTGCGTCGGACGGGGGCAGGTTGACCGCGGGAACCGCGGAATGTGCCACGACCTCTGCCGCGGCCACGAGGCTTGCCGGCCTGGATGATTTCATCTGAAACAGAAAGAAATGTTAGTGTTTCACAATTTGTTTTAATTTATTTCAAAATATTATTTCTTTGTTAATTATATTGGGGCGGACCGATGAACAGACACTTCTTTTTTGAACAAGAACAAAACAAATCGTCTTACTCGTCTTCTCAGTTCATACGGAATATTTCTTATTCAAACAATTAGAATTAGCTTTATTATTAAGAGGGGTGAGTATTTATGTCGGGGGAGATGAGGAAATGTTACATATGCATTTTACATTTTAATTTTGTTAGAATTAATTAACTGTACCACGCCATATTCATATTTATAATACATTTCATAGACAATCAATGCTTCCGATCATAGAAAAATTTTTATTGCACAATAAAACAATCATTTATTCATGTTGTGAAGTGAATGCATTAAAGTTTGAAACTGTGTTTATAACAGAAGAAGATGTAAAGAAAGGTATTACACATTAGACAAACCCTGCTTGCCATTTAAACAATTCAAAACCTGGGATGTATGTATATATAGAACCCCTCAAAAGTTAGCAGTACATATAATCCATATGATGATAACACGCAGCTTAAACCTCAATCCGGTACCAGTAGTACCGGGAATAATTCAAAATAGGTTTGTTTATTTTTATTTTGAGAAGAATTTATTTTATAAGGTTGGTTCTTCCGACAAATGTCATATTAGAATGTCTATTTAATTAAAAAATGAATATTTCGCATTATCCGTGTATCGAACTTCGACAAGGAATATTCCGTATTATCCGTGAAGCGGACTTATTCAACTTTACCCAAAGATTACCAATGTACCTAATACATATTAAGATAAGAAAGCTGTAAGATATGGCTAATCTATAAAGTAGATTAGCTGCACTATGTAAATGTGAACATATTGAAGAAGAAGATAACACTGATAATCTAAACGAAAATATGAAAGAGAACAAGACACAGAAAAATAAAAAGATAACGAAACGGTCGTTCCGAAACCGGTCGGCGCTAATAAAGTATATATATGTGGTTCTAACAAAGATATATTGTTTCATTTATTTAAAAAGATATTGATCACAACTAGGACTCGAATCCAGAACCTCTCGTCTTACCGGGACAAATGTCTCACCAATTCGGCTACTATATTATTGATAATATCAATCTTACTTTAAAAATTAAAAAAAATATAAAATTATGTAAAATTGTGCTTATTTGAGTGTATTATATGCATAGTAGTATTTTGCTATTCGCCTCTGATCGCGGAAAATAAAATCAAAGCAGTAGATGCTCAGTATCGCCCTGGTATAAGACCATCATTTAGAAATGTTACTTGAAAAGGCTTTAGTCATGTGTGGCCAAATCTGAATAGTCAGGTAATTCCACATCTTCTCCTTCCCCATCTCCCTCTCCTCCCCACCACCTTCAGCCTCACAACATTCCCTAGATTGGAGAATGTAGTGATTTCAAGCAATGGTTCGATTCTGAGTGGTCTAAATATGAGCAAAATAAGACAAATAGAGAAATAAATAATCAAGTACTAAAAGAAAGTTTGATCTAATAATTTTGATGATATCAATGATGTGTATATCTGTTAACTTGTTTGTAAAAAGGTTCAACCGAAAGCAAAATGCACCTGTCAAAATAATAAACAAATTACAGTGAGGTAATAATTAAAAAAAAAATGTGTACACGGTACACTTTCATGGCACTGATTCATTATAAGTTTAACTTTTTAATGCGTGGGCAAAGTGAGAGTTGCAGAAGGCATGGTGAGAAAGATTCCAAAAATAGGTTTGAACACGAAACGTTTGATTCATAAAACAATAATAATAAAAAAATAACAACTTACCTAGCGACATGTTGACTTTATTCTGCGCCATTTAACTGTGTTTTCGTGGTCAATTATGTAAAAACTATGGGTGAAAATGCAAGCACCGCGCGAATAAACAAACTCACGAATTCGAAAATAAAATTACACACGTACGATAGCAGAATTTTGACAAGATAATAATGTTGTCATATAACAGAATAATAATATCGTTCGTTCGTTTTATAGTCGGTAGGCGGCGGGCATTTTGGAAGGGGATGTAGGGGCATAGAAGGTACGTGCCAACGAAATATTAATATTTATTTATTTAAACGCCCATAGGGATTTTACATATAATGAAGTATGTGCAAAACAAATAAAATAAAGAGATGACAAAATACAAGTATCAGAAAATATAAGAAACAAAACAAAGGTTACATAAAAATAAGAGTCGACGCAAAGCAGGTAACGTAAGAAAGTAAGGTAAATATATATAATCTGCCAATATCCTCAATGTAAATCAACAATATTATTAATAAAAATGTTAAAAATTGGTGTGAGAAAAATTAGTTTATGAGATAGATAGAAATAGTTGGCACATACGGCGTTTGAGTTTGCCAAGTTCGAATTGTTGTCAAATACATCCACATTGTTATGAAGACTGTTAGGTTTTTTTTATTTCAAAAAGGTTAGGTTATTTATTTTTCGAAACTCTTTTTTGATTTTTTTTTTTGTTATTGTTTTTGGGGTGTTATGCCGTGTTTCGCTACCTCCTTCTTTAGCCAACGTTTCGGACAGCGTTCGTTACAGTGTCCATAATCAGGGCAGATGATCTTTTTTGAAGTTGAAATATTTAAAATATTCATTAACGACGGGTAAATTGTAAAAAATTCCTTTGAATTCTTTCAACAATATGATTATAAATTTTGCATAAGGGCGACCAGACTACGGAGTTATGTTTTATTAGGCTTCTACCAAGGGGTATGTACAGTTTGACAATTTGTAACGATTCAGAGTTTTTAATTGTTCTTAATATAAGTCCTAATATTTTCATACACTTATTTACAGTTTGTTGAATGTGGACCGTGAAGTCTAAATCTATCCATTATTATGCCAAGTTCTCGCATTTCTGTTACTCTTTCTAAATGCATTTCATTTATTGAATAGTCTGAAAACAGTCTGATTTTTTCTGGAAAAGGTCAAAGTATTGAATTTTTCTACACTTAAATAAAAATTGGAAGGAAAAATAGAAGGTCGCCGAGGGCCTGGTAGGAGACAAATGTCTTGGCTACGAAATATACGAGAGTGGACCGGCATTCGAAGTGCGGAGGAGCTATTAAGGCAGCACAAGATAGAGAGACATTTTCCAGAGTGATTGCCAACGTCGGGGGGACCTGATAGGGCACACGAAGAAGAAGAAATAAAAATTGTTTTGTGAGCACTAGTTATTTAGCATGTCTGTATTGGATTGAAGAACTTGACAAAGGTTTAAGAAGTTTATTTCTCTATATAATTTAACGGCATCAGCGAAAAGCAGTACATTGACATCTTTAAAGCAATTGATTATGTCGTTTATAAAAACAAGAAATAAAATTGGGCCACAATGACTACCTTGAAGTACACCACTAATGGCGGAAAATGGTTTAGATATGTAAGACTTTCTTTTAACAAATAAAGTTCTACCAGTTTTGCTAGCATATTTGCGATTATCAGAGTATGACGTTTTCGGATCAGTACTTTGTGAGATATTATCAAAAACCTTCGAGAAATCAGAAGTTTTGATTTATTTATTTTATTTGATACAATAGTTATCATTTTATAGATAGAATTTATGTATGTTTTATAACAGATTTTAGAGAGATCATTGCATTTTTTCTATTTTCACTGAAAATTGCATTGTCGATTATAGAACGAGTTTCTTTGAATTTTTTATGATTTTTTTTATTTTTTGTAGTGAGGCTTTCAGTTCTCATGATACGCAAATTGGATATGTACGTTTTTTAGGAGTATGTAGTAGTGCATATACACATACTTTTTTTACATTAGCTTCACACAGGAGGCCCTGAAATAATTTCTCTCGGGGCCTTTGCCATCCAAGTTTTTTTTTTAAGGAAATGAAGAAGAGGGAGTTCTGGGAAGGAAATAGGTATGAGGGTGGGTAGGAATCTGGCGGCAGAGGGTCCTGGAGTGACGGACGTATGAATTCATCCCTTCAACTGCGGTGCAATGCGGTGGATCGAGGGATTCCGGCTGGAGAGGTTAAAGGACCTCCCCAACCAATCTACCTCGATCCGGCCCGCCGCCGTCGGCCGCCAAGACCTTGACAAACCTCAACCCATGAACCCGGCACCCCTGCTAACCAAACGTAGCAAACCACTTGATAGAGATGTTGGTTATCCAATAAATGGTTTCCGGGGCGGCGGTACCCATACCCACCTATCAAAATGAAATGGTTTCATGGTGCTAGACAACATTGAATATATTTTTTTGCGTTCATTTACAAAGAAGGCGAAGATAACAGAAAAATATAATCATTATTTGGTTTTCGAGTGGTCTCGATGAAGCATATTGATGTTGTAATAAAAATTCAAGCACATGCTTGAATTACAGTAGATGTAGTATATTAAAAATAAAATGGATAAAAAATTATCCAGACACTATCTAGATAGAATTTAGTTTGGGTTTGAATCTTAATAAAATAAAGATAGCAGCCAATAAAATATGTGTTAAGAAAATGAAGATAAAGTTGGTGGTTCTTAGTAGAAGTATGATACAGTTAAAAATGACCGAATCGGATATCTAAACCTCGGCGCAGTGGCCCGGAAAGCCGAAGGTCCTGGGTTCGAGTCCCAAAGGTGCTAATATCTTTTTCTGATTTTTCCGTTTCTAGATTTTCGATTGAGTTTCGATAATATTGTCTTCATTTAATTAAACATACTTTTGTAATCAAAACTGCATTTTGTTGAAAAATACGACTGGTATTCAGAAAAAAAACGACTGTTTTCATAACTTTCTAAAGCAAAGTGGTTTTATTTTTTATTTATATTATATAAGGTGGGTTGTGCCGACGTTGGTTGATTTTAAAATCGTTTAGGTCGTTTTTGAAGATTTATGAATGCTGGTAATACACATTACGTGTAAATTTTAGGATTTATTGATATTAGATAATTACTATAGTCCCATTAACCTGCTAGATAACGGTTTGTCAACGGGTTTTCCGCCTTAATTGCTCAAGTACTTAAATTTCAATATGCTTGGTACCTAATTGCTTACCACTTCGTGATTTTTCAGATACTTAAAAACTAATCTTACTGGCATCATTAACTATTTAAATACGATATATTTTCAACAAAATGGAAATAAAGAGATAACCCCCATTGTAAACTACCATAAAGACATAATAAATTGCTTTTCAACTTGTAGGGAACGACTCATTATAATATCATAAAATTCATATCATTATATCGTTTATTTATCGCCTTAAACCACTGCAATAATAATTAAAACATACTTAACCGAAATCTAAATGTTGTTGGGTTCTTTTGCGTTCAGGTACAAAAATAAATTATTATATAATTATCGGTGACCGGACAACTCGGAATGAAACCAACTCAGAACCATCTCAGATAAGTCATTTAGAGTGATAAAAAAATATATTTTAAAAATTGGTTAAATAGGTTACGTTAGGTTAGGGTTATCGGCTAATTTAAAATTATTTTTTTCATAGCATTTAATGACTTTTCAAGGAGGTGTTGAGTTGACTTTATTCTCAGTTGGCATGGAACCCTAATTATCACTTAAGGACTAAAAGTTCATTGACGAATTCTCCGAAATGGAAAGCAATTAGGTTTACCGTTATTACAAGAAGAGTACGTGTCGTTGCTAGCTCTCTTTCTAGAAATTAGTGAAAAGGGAAAAATGAATGAATGATCCGAAAAAGAGTCACTGGTAAATTTTCATAATACGAAAATACAGAAAACATTTAAGGCAGTATTCTGGTCTAGAAAAAAAAGCTTTTTTTTCTTCGTATTTCCAAAGTTTAAAAATTCATCTCCTTAAAAAGATTTGTCGGAATTCCCATTATTTTAAAACATATAACCATTTTAATGTCGCGGTTTAGACGACATCTTACCAGAATCTAAGTAGAACAAAATTTTAAACATTTTTCTCAAAACTTCTTTTTTCGACACAGTTGACACGGTGTCTCAAGTTCTACTAAACCATTTTACTTCAAATTAGGTGTGAGCCTTCTCCGTACATTACCCTATCGCGCTAACTAAAACTATAACAAAATTTCAATTTCTATTTTTTTTTTAAATTTGGAAAGTCAAGAAAAACTGGTAAAAAGTCTTTTTTATTTCAGATAGCCGACATTTTGCGAAAAAAATTTTTTTTGCGTTTCGTTAGTTTGGTCATAGGCGCATTTGTTTGGATTAAGAATTAATTTGTTATTTTTAGATTTCTGGGAGGGTTGTAATCAGAGTGCGGCATTTTTTTAAGATCCCCCCCCCCCCCACTTCAACACCCTGTAACTTTTTTAATTTTTTGTTTGATTTTTTTTAAATATTCTTTAGTAAAAATTTGGCAAAGTAATGGCTGGTAAAAATACTGTTTTTTTTTTTACTGGACCTGAAAAAACACCTACAATTCACGCTTCTAGACTAGAATACCCCTTTACACAAAACCTGAATGACACCTTTTTATTTCTTCGTTCCCATTTGTTTATAATAAGCCCAAAATTTATGTGGCATCAACCAGCGTTTTCACCTCAAAGGTGCTTACAGACTGTCGCCAGAACTTTTTTGTTTTTTGTTTGCCGTTTTTATTAATATGATTATTTTCAATATTACGAAAGCGTTTTCCTGAATTAATTCCTACTAGTGAAGATAAGAGGCAATTGAAATGGGTCATTCTTAGGGGGAACGGACAACTCGGAATGAAACCAACTCAGAATCATCTCAGACAAGTAATATAGAGTGATAAAAAAATATATGTAAAAAATTGGTTAAATAGGTTACGTTAGGTTTGGGTTATCGGCTAATTTAAAATTATTTTTTTCATAGCTTTTAATGATTTTTCAAGGAGGTGTTGAGTTGACTTTATTCTCATTTGGCATGGAACCCATTGTGAGAATTAAAATAAATATCTCGATCAGACCACTTGATGCTTTGCGTGATTTAGAGAAACTGCGTATTTTAAATAAAAAGAAGTAGATTTTTTTTTACAAACATAAAAAAAAAATTACCAAATACTTTATCTTTCTCATATTCTTTTTTGGTAATGTAGACAAATAATATTATAGAAAAAAAACATTTTCAAGAGTATTATGCATCTCCGTTTCGCCTTTGAAATGCTGAACACCGAAAACCGTAATAATAATCCGATATAATGACTTAAATATTCATGAATCATGATGTGAGTCATTAATATTTTAACGACTGGGTGTTTTTAAGTAAGCAGCCCTAATGTATTTCAATTAGCCAATCAAACACATGCAGCTATCTCTTTTACCCACATTAGAAAGGGTTAGAAAGAGACAACAATATATTGTTGTTCATTCTATACTCGATTCCATTCTCAATCAACATTCAATCAGTCAACCAGTGGCATCGTAACAAGACAGTCGCAACTTATAGTGCAACTTCTGAATACTTAAAACAAAGATCATCCTAAAATCAAGGCTCGTGAATTTTTTTTAATATTATTTAGTTTTAAAATTGAAAAGTGTTTAGTTCATTTGGTTTTTTCAAGATCCAGTGTTGGAAACTGTTGTAATGGTTTGTGTTTAATATTTTTATTATTTTTAACCGTACATTATTGTCTTGTTTTATTCCGTCAACTTCTTATTCAGTTAAATTTAGAAATACGAACATACACTTTAATCACCAGCAGTTTTAATTTTCAGTAGTAGCCACTAGCCTTACTCTCCCCTCGTTTTCGATCGTGGCAATCATTATTATCTGGATATATTCCAGTTTTTAAAATGGCAGCACTGAGTTGAATGAATGGCGCCTGCCAATTGTTTTGTTGTGTACTGAAAAATGGTAAATATTTCTGATATTACTGAAAAACCTGTGTCAACATTTGCTTTACCTGCACCTGCAACGTGTATGCTAAAGAAATCCATTAGTTATATACGGCTTAACGCATATTTTTCCATCAATACGGTCCATTTAGTGCTGGTCACTATTCGTGCGTGATGAAACGCACGGTTTTTAGTTTAATGACAGCTGTGTTTGATACTATTTTTTAACCGAAAATCGTCACATACATTGCCTTTGAACGTTCGTACCTGAAAATAACGTGCTTACAAAACCCATAACGGTTTATTGTGTTCGTCTTGATATTTTCCTTTATCGTGAAATGAAAAACTACACAATGGCACTTTGCGAAGCTACGCTCGATTCGCATGCATTCGCGGGGTCAACGTAGTTCAACGAAGCCACCTACCAAATCGGATGTGAACTACCGATCATCCCATACAAAACGCACGCAATAAATTTTTTAGTGCTAATCTTATCAAAAATTGCTGTGTTATTATAGTCGTTATAGACTCTGCCGCCAGAGGCGCTTCTATTCAAATGTCATTTTCGCGTTAAATCTTCCTGTTTCCTCTTTCGCGTTCAGAAATACAGTTTTGCTTATTTGAAATAATGTTATCTGAGTCATATTTACCTTCCCTCGAATTCGTCATAGGAAAATAAGTAATTCCAAGATTCTAAAAATCAGTACCCGTCGTTTGCTATATGATATCTATTATGTTTGATTTAATTACCAGTGATTGTACATTACAACGTGTGCCGCCAACATATTACATATTTTCACTTTGTTGTGCCCTTGTGTATTGTTTACTTAAAAAATAATAATTGTTAACAATTCTCAGAAACTTAATTATTGAAGTACCGTTAGTCCACAATACATCCATTTAGAGGTAATGTTTCAACGCCTATGAAATGACATTTTCTAATTTAGAATGACTAAAACAATTTCCCACGAAATCAATGCTTTTTGTGAATAAAAACTGCAATTAATAAAAATATGATTTATTTCTTGAAACAGTATTTTGGGCTCTACATGAAGCTAGTTTCTTCACTAGAAAAAATCTACCGGGAGAATAGAATGATTAAAGTGCTAAAAACAATACAGAATTTTGTAAATTCATATTCACGACAAAAAACATGTTGGCTCTTTTATTGTTTTAACAACATTAATTTTGATTCCCTTTATCTACTTTCTTAGATATTATGAACTTACTAGCGCAGACCTACAAAAAAATCACTGAATATTATAATTTCAATTTTGAAAAAAAAAAGCAATTTTTTACACAATCACTCAGTTCCAATTTCGAAAATAAATTCAAAGCAAATCTGAGTTCTAGAGTTCATTGAACCAATTTTGACAGAAATATACAATTGAAATTAGTATTTTTGATGTTGCCTTCATTCCTGTTTTTTTCCGACCGTATCAAGTATATATTAATATTTGAGTTTTATATTACAGTTTTTATTTTCATTCATAACGTTCACATCTTGCGGACAAAGTTATTTTTTTTTATTCCCCCTCGTTTGAAAGAATTGCATTCTCGCCTTAAGCCACCTGCTACTGCTTAATTTAGCATTTATAAAAGAATTCCATTCATAATAGATCTGTTGTACCCTCGCCCCCCGAAATGACATTTACAATAAAATTATAATTTTTTTGTGCATTATTTACGAATTTCTAACGTAAAACCGACTTGAAAAAAACCCAATATTAGTATGAATATCAAACGAATTTATATAAAGTGTCGATTTTTTGTACTTTTGCGCTGGTATACACAGTATATAGACAAGTAGATTTTTCCTTGATGCATTTAAATGAAAATATGTTTTATACTTTGGATATTATTCGGCAGTGCATCCTCTCTGCGGTTCCACTGAGAATAAAGTCAACTCAACACCTCCTTGAAAAGCCATTAAAAGCTATGAAAAAAATAATTTAAAATAAGCCGATAACCCTAACCTAACGTGACCTATTTAACCAATTTTTCATATATATATTTTTATCACTCTAAATGACTTATCTGAGATGGTTCTGAGTTGGTTTCGTTCCGAGTTGTCCGGTCACCCCTCTCTGCACATCCCTTCGGGGTCACTTAGTTATATTTTGTGTAGTTACTGTATTTTCTCTAAATCTACTGCATATATGTATATAAGTATGGGGCCATTGGTGGCGGATCAACTGTCGTGGAACCAGTATGCTATGTTTGTTACATGTACAGATTCTCCATAACAAATTCTAATAAATATTTTTTTTCAGGCTTCTTCAGTTGGTCGTGGTCGAGGCTACGGTGGTAGAAACAAGGAACTCCGCAGGCCAGGACAGGTCGAAGTCGAAACCCCGACCCCCGTCTCTCAGAGACTGATCGGAACCGCTAGCACCGTCAATGCACAGAGCCCCAGCGCCCATCACCCCGACTCCCGCCCGTCCAAAAATCAAAAACCGCTGAATTCGTCCGGTCAGAAACCATCCCAAAGCTCTTCGGGCAGCCAGAATCCTTTGCAAAGTTTGTCGGGCAGTCAGAATGCCGGCAATTTAGCAGGCGGTCAGCAAAAATCTTCGCCGCCGCATCTTCCCCCGCAGCAGTATACGCAGAAGTCGGCAAACATGGCGCAGACTACTTACCCGTCAAACGTTCACGTTCTTAACAAGCCGAATGATCCGTCAGCCGGAGGACCCAACTCCAGGAAGGTTTCGCAGGAGGAGAGGAACTTCTGCGGCACTGGCAGCCTGTCTGATGAAAATAGCCAGTCGGTGCTGTATATTGATGAGAGATATGCATTTTTGATAAAGCAGGTTTGTTATTTTTTTATTTATATTTTATATGAATCATAGACATCCAAATTGAAAGTCTTGCCCTAACACAAAACCACTTTGCCATATCATTTCGATGAACTGGAGGCAAACCACCTGAAGAGCTATTCTCTATCTTTTGTGAGAACATGATCGTTCTCCCGTGAGATGTCCTGTCAAATTTGTGTGATTTTCTACAGCTTGTATTTGCTTTTTCTATCGGCCGATGTCAAAATTTCAGCTGTGAGCTGTCACATATTTTAGTTTGGGTCGTTTTAAACACGAATTCCTGCAAGTATGCATGATTATTTATTCGTTTAACAGCTGTAGAAAATCACACACATCTTCTTCAATGATATACAATGAAAACCTCAAAGTTTTGTGGCTTAAGAAATTTGGTTTTTTCGTCCCCTCGGCCCAATTTTTCCCACATATAAGATTTTCCTGTGTAGGAAGTTTGTTTTTTCCGGTCCATTGGAAAACTTCTTAACCTCTGGTTTGCCGATTGCGCGCCCAGGACGCGCCATAAAAAAAAAAAAAAAATTTTTTTGAGATGCGATTTTAAACCTTATGTATAAAGAAAATGTATGAAGGACAAGGTCAGAATCGCTTGGGGCATTCTTGTTCTTGATGTAACAGATATAAGGAACACACCTAGCCTCTCAAATAATCATCTTTGCACATATCTATGACTTTCGAAATGACATTTCTGCCGCGATTTGAGCTGTCAAACTTTGAGCATCGCATGTCATGAAAAGATCGATAAAACTATCAATTTGTCAAATAAACGCAAGTAATATTATTTGTAAGCATAGTTTATTGTTCAGGGAACGTGTTTCGGTAAATATTATATGCGATAGCATGAAATAAATCCGCAAAATATTACGTCAAAGTCAAAACATCGCGAAATTTTCGAGTTTCTTCCCTGGCATTTAAGAGGTTAATAGGGTTTCACTCTATTACGTTGATGGGAATAACCTTCAAAAGTTATAAAAAGAAAATTGTTCTAAAAAATTTAATTAATTTTGTTTTTATTTGTTCCCCAGGTGAGCATGCTATCAAATGAGGATGACGGGATTTTGACCAATCAGAAGATACAACACATAGACGGCATCCTCACCAAGATGTGCACACAACCACAAATGTTAAGGTAACTAACTTTCTTGTGTTTTGCAGTACAAGATTATCGCATGATTATTTTAATCTTCCCTTTTTTAAATCTGAACATTTTTGTACTAACTGCAGTGAAACCCTCTTAAGAAGTTTTGTGGCTTGAAGTTTGGTTTTAACAGTCCCTCGGCTCAAAATTGGCCAAATTTTTCTCACTAAGGTTTTCCTGCTTAAGAAGTTTCTTTTTTAGAGTCCCCTTGGAAAACTTCTTAAGGCAGTATTCTAGTCTAGAAAAAAAAAAACCTTTTTTTTTCTTCGTATTTTCAAAGTTTAAATATTCAAAAATATCTCTTTAAAAAGATTTTTCGAAATTCGCATTATTATAGAAGTTATTACCATTTTAATGTGGCGGTTTAGACGGAATCTAACCAGAATCTAAAAATAACAAAATTTTAAATGCATTTTTCTCAGAACGTTTTTTTGAGACGGTTGACACAATATCTCAAGCTCTATGAAACCAATTTGTTTGAAATTTGGTGTGAGCTTTCTCTACCCATTACTCTATCGCCCCTACCAGAATTATAACAAAATTTCAATTTTTACTATTTTTTAAAAATTCCGAAAAGTCAAAAGAGTGGTAAAAAAAAATATTTTTATTTCCGACAGCCGCCATTTTGCAAAAAAAAAAAATTTTACTTTTCGGCCATTTGTCTGGATTAAGAATTAATTTTTTTTTTTTTCTGATGACTAGGAGGGTTGCCATCGTGTCAACCAGGGTGCATTTTTAGACCCCCCCACTTCAACACCCTGTAACTTTTTGAATTTTGAATTTTTTCATTTGATTTTTTTTTTATGTATTCTTTAATATTTAATAAATGACTGGTAAAAATATTATTGGTTTTTTTAAGTGCTCCTGAAAAAACACCTACAATTCGTGCTTCTAGACTAGAATACCCCTTAAGAGGGTTTCACTGTATATGCAAAACTACAAAATCGCACATACAACATTGTACTTTCGAACCGTTGATTTGATTACTCAATATGTTTCGTCTTCCCTCGTCATAACTTTGTGTGTTTAATTGCAGGCAAGCCCTGGACGCTATAGCCTCTGCGGCCATCCTGGACTCACGCATGTCCGGTCGCATATCGCTGCTCTGCTGCAGCGTCTCGTTCTCCCGCTCGCAGCTCCTGGGTCACCGCCTGCATCACCTCTTCATCGAATCCATGACGGACAAGATAGACGGTGAGATTCTTCCTTAATTCTTACTTTAGAGATTTATAACACCTCCGAGGGACCCTGCTGGCATGTACGCCCACTGTATGGATGATGGCCGCTGAAGTAGCATAAGGGAGGGATTCAGACCTTGAATATGCTGGCGTCTTGATAATAAGACTTACCCTATTCAGATGGTGGTTTATCAAAGGTGTTTATCGTTGCCAGGCGCCTAGTAACTCCAAAGTGAAAAAATAATATTTTAAAGGAAAGTGAAAAAACCAATTTCAAAGCACGAAAATAAAGATAGGCCTCCAAATAATACATATTAATCAGGCCTATTTTTTTCGGAAGGTCAAAATATTTCCGCTTTGCAATAAAATCCAAATAAATTGAATATTTATTTGGATTTAACCGGTGGCCTGCCGATGGCGCGAGCCCTATAGCCGAAAATAATTTAAAAAAAAAACTTTTTGATATGCGATTTTAAACCTTATGTATAAAGAAAATGTATGAAGGACAAGGTCAGAATCGCTTGGGGTATTCTTGTTCTTGACGTAACAGATATAAGAAACACACCTAACCACTCAAATAATTATCTTTGGACATTTCTATGACTTTGCAAATGTCATTTCTCCCGCGATTTGGGCTGTCAAATTTTGAGCGTCGGGTGTCATGAAAAGATCGATAAACCTATCAATTTGTCAAATAAACGCAAGTAATGTTGTTATTATGGGTAGTTTATTGTTCAAGCAACGTGTTTCGGTAAATATTATATATACGATAGCATAAAATAAATCCACAAAATATTACGTCAAAGTCAAAACATCCACGAAATTTACCCGTTTGCTCCGTGGCATTCAAGAGGTTAACGCATTTGAAATAAACATAATTTTTGAAATGCTAAAATTTTCAATGCAAAAACATAAGAAAGTTTAAAAAATGACTCACCTTACGTTTTTTTCTAACTAAAATTACTAATTACAAAAAAAAAATTTGCACATATTTCGTTAGGCAAATGTATTATAAACGTTATCATCAGCTCACTTTTTTATTGTTTCAAGTAAAAATAATTAATAAATATAAAATAATTAATAATATTCCCAAAGTTTCATTTTTCAAATTGTAAGCAGAAACTTTGGTTTCATAAAGGTGTACACTTTAATTGTTTGTGGTTAACTTTTAGGTAGACAATGTTTCTAATATCTGTTATAAGGTATGGAATAACAGCTTGGGGATTACTTACACACCAAACACAACTTTCATCGCATAACCACTTAGTTCAATTCGTAGAGCACCTCCAAGCAAGTATTTAAACGTTTACAAAATTTGAATGTGAATTAACAATGTATT
Source organism: Glyphotaelius pellucidus (assembly GCA_936435175.1). Lineage (NCBI taxonomy): Eukaryota > Metazoa > Arthropoda > Insecta > Trichoptera > Limnephilidae > Glyphotaelius > Glyphotaelius pellucidus. Next base: position 9,728,179 of record OW386560.1, on the reverse strand, counting down.
TTTTTCTATCTTTTTAGGTCTAGAGATATCCTTGGAAGGAGCGGACCAATATCTGGTCAACGCAGCCTCCCTGTTAGCCGACATTTACACAGGTAAATACTACAATTATTCATCTTTATGTTCAACACAGTGAAACCTTCTTAAAAAGTTTTCCAAAGGACTAGAAAAAAAAAACTTTGTAAGCGGGAAAACCTTCCTTACATGTGGGATGAAATGGACCATTCAGTCTTCAAAGGACCGAAAAATTCTTAAGAGGTTTTCACTGTATTTCTCTTCTTCATGGTTGAGCTCAATGGTTATTATTTATGGTTGTTAACCCTTCAAAAATCTTGTCAGTATGTAAAAATATTTCCACTTTGCAATAAAATCCAAATAAACGGAATGTTTGTGAATGTACCCGAAAATTAAAACCGGTTTTTGAAAGGTGATGAAATACTGCTACCAAATTTTATTATTAGAAGTAACCATTAAATTAAATATAAAAATTTTGAATGCAAACATCAAAAATGGCTCACCGTACATTTTTCCTAACTAAAATTACTGATAATGTAAAAAATTAAAACATCCACATATTTTATTAGAAAAATGAATTATAAACGTTATAATCACCTCACTTTGGTCGTTTCATATAAAAATAATTCTTGAAAATTTCACAAAGTTTCATAATTTTTTTTTTCAAATTGTGGTCAGAAACTTTAGTTTCATAAAGATGTACATTTTAATTATTTTGTGGTTAATTTTTAGATTTGAAAAAATAGCTTGTTGTTTTTGCTTTCCAATACCGTTTAGATCATATTTCTCACTGTGATAGTAAGGGAGATACAAGGATTTTTATGAGCCCTACGTGAGTGAGGACAAATACTGTCTCCTATGATTAAACGGGCTAAAGAAGTTTTCACTGTATTTCTCTTGTTCATAGATGTTGTCAAGTTATTATTTATGGCTGTTAATGAATGTATTTTTGTTGCAGAATCCAAGATGCTGGGAGCCGAGGAGTTGGTGACCCTGGCCAGGCTGATAGTGCAGGTCAGCATCGAGCTGTTGGAGTGCAACACGCAACTGGCCCTGCGCACACTGAATGTCCAGGTAAGCCAATTTCTATTAAACGGTTGAGACCTTATGAGGAAAAACAATATCTCAGAACTTATTTTTTCACACAACTCTGTTTTTCCACACAGGGGCTCAATTGATTCAACATTATTTTAAGTTACAATAATTAATTTGCGGTTAAATAAATTACGGTTACCCATCTGGAGAGTCAAGCCAGGAATGAATACCAATTGACTGTCTTCTGCTGTAATGTTTGTTCACTTGGAGATTGTCATTATGTGTGGCTTAGAATAGCTTTAAAATGGAATATATAAGGTACTTAGCAAAAATAAGTGCAGCAACTCAAACGGATACATTAATTATCTTAGATCCACAATACTCAATTTTTGGTTTATTTATTGAAAATACTGCATTTTAAATCACAGTCCGATGGGCAAAAAATATGCAAACATAACCACAAAAATTTTGTTTTTCAATTTCAATTCTTTTTCATTGTATATACACTGAATTTTAAAAATTGAAACACGTTGAATGCATTACTAATTCAATCATTATTACACAGGTATACAAATGTGTTAGAAAAATCCACTAAAACACAATAAAAAGCCACATTTCACACTGAGGCATTTTGACAGTTGAGCGTTTTAAACAAATCTACATAATAGATTTTGAAAAATGAGATAATTCGTAAATAACTAAAGAACACTGCCATCTGTTGAATATGAATACAAGTAGTATCCCTATCTGTACATTGCCACCTGCCCTCCTTTCAATGTCCACAATACGTTTTGTAGCACAAAGACTTCATCATAACCAACTTTTGTTGATGTTTTTTTTAATTGTATTTTAATGTATTTTTGTTTATTTCAGCTGATGCAACACGGAAGGAAACTGTACCAGTACGTACCCGATAAACTGGAGAGTCTCTCCATCAGCGCCCGCAAGCTGCTCATCTCCCGCCAGCCCCCCGCGCCCAGCTGCAAGATCTGGCTCATGCTGCTCTCTGACCAGTGTCTCTACAAGCTGGAGCCCCTGCCCAAATACCTCCAAGACTTCTACGCCAGACACCTTGACGACTCTACTTCTTCCAGTGACCAGCCTGACCTCCAGAAGGATCGCCTTCTTCAAGCCAAGCAGAAAGAAACAGCCAAACAAGACGCACAGAATAAAACCCGAGATACTACAAGTAAAGACAATCGGACCAGGAAGTCAGATTCAAGCGATCGCTGGTCTACTCACAGCAACGGAGAAAGGAATGTCGACCATGAATATTCCAAGTTAAAAGATGATGTTTTTGAAGAAAAAAACCCACTCGATTCTTCGTACGATAGTTCAGGAGTATCGGACTCTAATTTCTCCGATAATAACGAGTATTGTAGCGTTAATGGTAGCACTGTGAACTCTTCTTTCAATTCGGAAAGGAAACCTCGTCCCATCCTGGGCGCTGGTTCCCGGATGGTTCAAAACAGCAATGTTAAAAGTGACTTTGAATTCAACGAACCCCCTCCCGGGATAATGGGCGTCAACGATCCGGAAGAACTGATTCCCAAGTTCTGCCCTAGCGTTCCGCCTCCTAACTTTGTGCCCAGAGTGAAGCAAGCCACGTCTGCTAGCCAGGACAATACGGATTTCTGGAATAAACCTCCTCCTCCTATCAATACTGGATCCAAGATGGAGAGTGTGGCTCCGAAGATGCCTCCCTCAGCTTTGGCGGGAAGACTAGATCTCAATTCATGGAGGCAACAAGCCAACGGAGTTAATGAAGAAGAACAATTCAGTAACCAGCCTATTTACAATCCACAGAGACAAAGAAAAGACTCCTTTGAAAATCAAGCTAATTTCTACGCAAATAGCAACGAAAAGCAGCCAGAATACTACACAGACGAGTCGATTGATCCTTCGGCTCATTTCCACTACGGAGGTGCCTCAAATACTGCGGGATTACTGGAAAAGGTCAAGACTGCTTCCAGTTACGGAAAGCAGAATCGTAATGATTACGACGCCGGTGATCTGGAGTGGAAGCAAGGCTGGAACGAGGAGACTGCAGCTGATTATGAGAGTGAGGTCTTGGATAACTCAAAAGATTCTGAACAGCGACTGGGAAGAAGCAATAGCGACTTGAAAGATAAGAAGAATCCTTCTTCCAGGATGAATAATTACGAGCCACACAATGAATACGCAACTTACAGAAGTAACGCAGAGGAAGAAGACAACTATGACCATGAAGAGGGTTTCAAGAAACTACAGATTGAGACTGGGACACAAATGTGGAGTAAGAATGTTCCCGACATTGGAGAAAGCGGCGATAAGTCAAGTGAGTTTGATAGGAATGGAGGCCAGAGGAAATCTGGCTCAGGAAGGCATCAGCAGAAGAGCGAGAAAGACAGGAGAAGCTCCGACACCAGACAAGACCGCAACTTCAACAGAGAACGCAAAGAGAACGACGAGAAAGACTCTAACTGGCGCCGAAGAGATTCCGACGAATCCAAGAACACCAGGAACTCAGAGTCTAAGCAAGATTCAGGAAAATGGAGCAACAAATCAAAGGAAGATGTGGAACAACGGGTCGAAGATTGGAACGAGGACGGGAACGAAAGGTCGGGATCAGTTTCCGGATCGACCACAGGCCTCCGGCGGGACCAGAGGGGATCCGGACGGGTCAAACGAGATCCCATGGAATCCTCCAGATCCGCCAGCTACTGGACTCACGATGATAGGTGCGATCGGGATTACGACGGCTGATATTAAATTAAATCTTGAAAGTGGTTGTAATGATACTTTACACTTAATATGTGATTTATATGAAATTTCCGTGTGATTATAAACTGAAGTGATTTTATGAACTTTGAACTCTTTGGATGTTAAACTGAAGTGATTTTATGAACTTTGAACTCTTTGGATGTTAAACTGAAGTGATTTTATGAACTTTGAACTCTATGGATGTAAAACTGAAGTGATTTTATGAACCTTGAACTCTTTGGATATAAAACTGAAGTGATTTTATGAACTTTGAACTCTTTCGATTTTAAATTGACAAACAATTATATGGCTGATTTTAATATTTCACGACTACTGCAGGTTGTGTATTTTTGATTAAAATGTCATATTATATATATTTATTACACATGTAATTGTGGGTTGACGGATATAACCCAAACAGTAAAATATATTCACAATCATGGGTTAAAAAGTTTATAAAATGGCTCTTTTTCATTACACATAATATATTATGATAGATTTTTAGAAATTAATTAAATAATTTTACTTCATGCCAATTCTTAATGGATAGGCAGAGAGGTTTAGCGCCATAATGTTTATTCTGCTCTTCGATTTATTTCTTGGAGTTTTTTTTTTTTTTTTTTTGTATATCTGGTTAGATAATAATAATGTAATGTATCTATAGAAATCTCGATTATGTACGGTTCTACACCATACAAAGGTTTGTTGGTTTCTAGTAGTTTGTAGTATGTATAGCTGTAACTATTTTTTACAGGAATTATTATGTTTGTACCACTAATGAAATTGACAATGCTCACTTGTCAATGACAAAAGTGGACACTTTTAATAAATGTATATTATTTGAAAAACAATTAGTTTTGTGCTTTATGTGAATAATTTTGATTTTTCTACGTTATCAATTCGTCAGAATGTCAACATAGGAATATTATGTTAAACAATTTTTTAGAAAATTTCCAATCTTAGTCTGAAAATAGTTTTGATTGAGGGATTTAGTAATTCAATCATCGATGGATTTTAATATTTTCAACAATGAGTTTTATTCTGTTCTTTTATATGTTTAACCTTAGGTATGCCACTGTCCCATTTGGGTCGTATATGACCCGTAGACTGCAGTGGCAGTCCACGAGTTTTCAGTGAGCTAGAGTGCTAATTGAAAAATATGACATTATTGATGTCATAGCTGAAAATGAATTAAATTTATCTTCAAAATAACTTTTTTTTTCAAATTGAAATTTTGAAAATAAATAAAATTAGTATTTGTAAAAAGCATTAAATTTGTGGCTCGCCATAATCTTATATATAAAAATCTTTATTTGTTTGTTCGTATTTTTCGCGCTGCCATACTGTTCATCCGATTACGATGAAACTTTTGTGATTTGTTGTGCACACGCCCGTGATGGTTATAGGCTACATGTAATGGTAAGCTCTGGCATTATGAAATTTTGTAAAATTTAAATGTGTGTATTTCATATAATTTAGCGGCAGGGAGGAAAGGCAGGAGGAGGGGAATGGGGGAGGTGGGATTCACAGAAGGGATGACGAGAGAGGGGAAAGGCTGGGAAGGTGGAAGGGGAATGCGGGAGGGGGCTCAGGAGGTGAACGGGGACGCACGGGAAAGGACGTGCAGGCTCTTTGAATGGCATTACAACATTGCTAGTTTACAATAAAACACAAATTTATGTGGTTTTGTTGTAAATAAAACTCATTTTCAGCTACAACATTAATAATTTCGTATACATATTTCAATCTTAGCACTCTAGCTCACTAAAAATTCGCAGACGGACGGACATTGATAGGCGGCTATCCCTGTCGCACAAGTCACGAATGTAATCCGGTATCACTAAAAAATTTACGTATTACTTGATGGGATAGAGTGCGTTGTAAAGGTTAAAAACGAAAAATTATACATATTTTTCATGTGTTATTTGTACCTTGATATATATATATATATATATATATACAGTGAAACCCCCTTAAGAAGTTTTCCAAGGGACTGGAAAAAAACTTCTTAGGCAGGAAAACCTTATAAATGGGATAAATTGGACCATTCAGTCTTCAAGGGACCGATAAAGCCAAACTTCATAAGCAGGAAAACTTCTTAAGAGGGTTTTACTGTATATGAATTAATTTAAATAATAGATTAATTTTTAAGTCCTTAAATTAATTGCGGCCATGAGGCTTATGGAAAGGAAAAAAATAATATTTGTTTAATTTCAACGTGCCTACAATAACTACATATAATATACAATGTCTAACCTTCTTTAGCAATAAGGTTACTCTTATGGTATGTATATCATTCTGAATGACTAGATTTTAAGGAAAAAAAACATTGTTTTTTTTTTATAGTGAAAACAAAATTTGTATTTGTATATTTCATTGTGTACATTTTTTAATACGAAATACTACATAGTTACTTGATTAGTTTTTAACTAAAATGGCGTACTGTGTTTTAAAGTGGCGTAGTAAAATTTTAATTTTATAATTTTTTGTGATTTTAAAATTCATGATTATACTTGCTGAAATGAACTTTTGTTATTTTGTTTTATTTTTTATTGATTTTGCCCTGTGAATGGAAAGAACAACTAATACGCAATGTATTTAGTATGTGAACGTAATCATAGATGGCAGCTCCATTAAATTTGTTATTATGAAATCAAAAAGAAATTTTTTAAAAACGCAGTCGATTTAGATGTAAAGGAGAGTGTCTGTGGTTGGCTTTGTTTTTAAACAAAACTTTTATTCTGAGATTGATGAAATTTTGTATACTTGACCTTCAAAACAAGGTGAAGATGTAAAAACCAACCTCGATTCTCTTTTCCCACCCCCTGAAGCAGAATTTTAATTTAATTTAAGGGTGTTCGATTTTAAAATTTCTCACCCACATAAAAAAAATTGTGTCTCCGAATTTGAATATGGAGACACATAAACCGAATAAAGTGCTATATAGCCAACGAATCCACCAATATTTTGCTGACTATCCCATATTTTTAGGATTTGTAAAAAATTATGAAAAAATTGTAAAATTGATAAGCATGCAAATTCTGCGTGTTAAATTGCCATGAGAGCTATTTATTCCGTTCTACATTAAATATTTTCTATTTTTTTATTTCCATACGGCCTATTTGCTAATGACAGACAAATATATATTATAAATCTCAATCATTGACAGCTGTTCGAAAGATTTGAGTGAAATTATTATTATTTTTTTTTAATGCATAACTAGCTGACCCGGCCACATATTGCTCTACGTGGAATATACTGATGTGAAATCGAAAAACAACGCTATCTACTGAATGGTTACCCAACCTAGATAACCAAGTATTGTTTTGATAAATTAACTCACCGCCATCTGTTAGAAACTTATGCTGCAACTTACAAATAATTAAAATTTCAAATTAACCCTTCGAATAATGAGAAAATAATATCTATGAACTTTTGCCTGTCAAAGTTTGCACGCAAAAATTCTCGGTTCTTCCCATGCACTTCAAATGTTAATTTTTATTGGTTATTTTTTAATCTTTTTGAAAAAAAAAATTGTTCTAAAATCTAGATAAAATAATCTTTCCGATGTGCTTATCAAAAATTAAGATTTTTGTTTTAAAATTTTAAATTTTTATATTGAAAATGTGAATTAGCTTAAAAATTACGTACCTGGGGTTTCCCCAAAAAAGTACATAAAATAAAAGAAAATTAAAATTTTAAATACAGATTCCTTTTTTTAAGAAGATATGTGATAAAACTGTCACTTCACTTTTTATCAAATTCATTTTTATTTTTAATTTAATTGTTTATCACGTCACACATTGGCGCAAAATAAAATTGTCACTTATGATCGGGTTTGTAAAATATCTGATCAATATAGCTCGCTTATTCCTAAGGCAATAAGAAGCAACATTTCTTTCGCTTTCAAATATAAAAGAAATCACAAATTTTTGCTTGACAGGAAGAGAGATATCTAACTTTTAATGACGCTCGGTCGTTCTGGGACAATCTGGGTCTCCTGATATTATAACGGCATATGATGTTTTGGGACAACTAGGGTCTCCTGTGATTAGACGGGTTAAATAACAAATTTAATTAACATTTAATTCGCAATAATAATCGGTCAGTAATCGGGATAAAAATTATCCTATCTTTTAAGTTGGACCAAATTACACGCAGTAAGCCAAATTTTATCAAAATCGGTTTAGTAGTTTCGGAATTTATCTTGAACAAACATCATACGAGATTTATATATATAAAGATTTGGTTTTGTGAACTGTCAAAATTGAATGCACTAAATTAGGATATTTCTACAATAAGAATAATCTCGATTATCGCTTTTTTTAGTTTATTTAATTGTTTCACACAGACGGGCTGAAATATCACAATTATTGAAAACGTATGATGCGGAGAATTCACGCTTTGTTTTGAAAAAAATATGAATACAAGGGTACATAAATATGTATTAAAAATCAAATAAAACAAACACTTATCTTTGTAACAATCCCGCGTTCGAAAACAAACTATTGTTAACCTGAAAATATACCGTATTGAATTTTAGACGATTCCAGAAGCGCTTAAGTCGATAGGAGACACCTATTGATAAAAAAGGAAAGTATTATTATACAGCTTTCTACTAATGCAGAATTCTGAACTTGGGAAGGTTTGCAAAAAAAAATTTAAATGTTTTACGGAAGGTAGATAAATTTGGCGTATTATGGCAACGGATCACTCAAGACAATTTGCAAAAGTGCCCTGATATGCCAAAAATCGCTCGAGTGAATAATGCAAAACTAGCATTTTTACACTTGATCATAACATGTTTATCTTTTAGGTGCTTAAAAGCCTCGTTACTAGTTACAATTGAGGGTACTTCCAGATTCTTAAATGTCTGTGGTTGTTGTCATAATTTATAAAGATTATTATTGGTTGTATAGACACCGTTTAAAAAAGCATTAAAAATGTATATCGCGTAACTAAATTAATTTATAATATAATAACAGTATGCGCATCACAAAATATGTATTACTTAAAGAATTTTAGTTTTGTGATAAATCTGCAGATGTGCAGAATAAAGAGGTTCTAGCTTTCATCGTGTGTAGTATCGTATGCGCTGTATCGTTGGGCTGCTACGGAGTAAGATGGAACTGCGGACGGATGTTTCAAACTAGCTCAATCAGTTTTTACCGTCGGTGTGCACAAATACATTTAAATGTGCACTCTTTTAACCCTCCGCCCGTCGCATCTTTTTTTTAATGAGAGGTGTCGCGCGGGGTCGCCAAGGACCCCAAAAATAAATATGATTAAATTGTCGCTGTAGAATACATTTTATGTGTTATTTTAACTGATTATTGTCGGGTGATAGAAAAATTAATTTATTTTCAATATAAAAGCTTAAAAATCAACAAGAAACCTTTTTTTTATAATTTTGAATCTTATTTTTTTAATAGTTAAATTTAGAAAAAATCAACAAAAAACCATGAAAAAACAAATAAACTCGGTTTTTCATGGTATTTTGATGATTATTGTTGAGCCTCACACCGAAACACCCGTCTTTATCTGACAGCGCACATGATATTCAGGTCAGCGGCGCTAGCTTCAAGTATAGTCCCTTTTAGGAAGCTACCCAAGGTAAGAAATCAGTAGGAACATTAAAAATGAACATAATTAACATTTCTGTAAAATCGGGGCTTTTAAAGACCCCACGCGACGGGTCGAGGGTTAAATGATTTGCCTGTAGCTATCATGATATTTAGTACACTCATTCTTATCTTTTTGGCGTTAGAATTAGTGCAGGTTGAATTCAAACCAAAGCAGGTACTAACTTGTTTTTCTTAATAAAATCTGTAATCTAAAGCTTTACGGCTTATTTTATAAAAAATAAATTTCTACTGACTATCACAATATGTATGTATTGACCTATTCATTAGATTAACTAAAATAAGAGCATCATGAGTGATTAATACTTAATTTAGTAATTAAGTAATGTTTTTTATGAAATTAACATTAAATTTTATTGGAAGAATTTTTTTTAATAACCTTTGAAAGTTATATCCATCAATGATAAATTCACTTTTAAATTAGGGCCGTCTGTTTCAACAAAACGCTAAATCGTGAACTAAGTTTGAATTTTAACTGTCAATTAAAGTAACAAGGATGTTAAATAGGGTAGCACGCTGTTTCGAGTGTGCTTTTGCTAAAGTAATTACTGTTAGTATGGCAAGTCTAAAAAGCAGAATGTTCCTCGGAATAACGCATCGCATTATTTTTTGGCGCAGCCACACCATAAATTAAATTTGAAAACCAGAACAACTATCGAAAGTATCTGGCTATATTGTTCTATTTTTTATATGAATACCGCGCAAGAATCCCAACTGCTCCCGTCTGAAGCCACTAAGACTATGGCATCCCCAATTGGGGTATGTTGTGAGGCTGAAGGTAGTAGGGAGGGGAAGGAGATGTGGAGGAGAAAGGTAGCTATTCAAATCTGGTCACTAAACACGGCTAAAGCCATTTCAAGCAACGTTTCAATTCTGAATGGTGGTCTTACACCAGGGCGATACTGAGAGTATCTTCAAATATATATTATTTTTAATTAATTAATTGTGAAATTACACAAATCATGGCTATTGGGATCGGCTCTTCGGTTCGTCTTCGTCTTCCGTTATGGGTATCGCTTTCATCCAGGCCGTTTCGCTGCAATATTTTGGAGCATTGAGTCATCCAGGAGTTCTTTGGTCCTCCTCTGGATGACTGTCGATGAAGATCCGTAGGCATTGCCTGCTTTACTGTGTGGTCTGGTCTGGTGGAAAGTAAAAGCAAAAGTTAAAAGTTACGTAAAACAGGCAGTTAAATTGATTGAAAAATGCATTTTTGTGATATTTAACTGTAGCAATTTGTTTTACTCTTGCTATTACTATAGCGACCGTTGAAACAGATGGCCCTAAGATCATAAATTATAACTACTTTGGGTTCTGAACTAATGTCATGTAAATATTTGTCCCAAAGTTAGTCCTCTAATTTAAGCATGTAAGTTATATTATAATATACCTAATTTTATTTGTGAATAATTTAAAACCATCCTGAATTATTGTGCTACTGGTGTGAGTAAGTTAAGAGGTTATGTTAGCAAATGAATAATTAAAAAATTACAATTTAAGAATGACAAGCTGAATAAATTGTGAGTGGTAGAATTTATAATAAAATTTGCATTGGAGTAATGCTGAAACTAATGTTTTATTATTAAATTTTTTATTGTTATTGTTTCTTTGACGTTTTATTTTTACTCATTACAATTTGGAATGCGGGTGTATGGGTGTCGCTGTACCAAGAACCATTTATTGGATAAACAACACCCGGCCGTGGGTCACCCCAAGTTTGCTACGTTTTGGTGACTTAGCAGGGCTGCCCGGATTCAAGGGGTAAGGTTTGTATAGGTCTTGGCGGTGGATGCATTTGCTCACCTACTCCATGTTAGGAACTTTCTTAGAAGGTGGGAATTAGAAAGCGTAAAACTCACTGTACTGTTAATGTAGAAGGCTGGATTGATGGTGTCCACATAAGAATTCACATTCCACATAAAATGTTCCAAACTTTGCACGGATTGTATGATCACCATAAGTTATAATTTGAAGTCTTTACGTAAACAGGTAATTTGCACTTGCAATCGAAAATACGAACATAATAGAATGTCATAATAATACACTGCTTGCTTGTTGAAGGTTGCCACTGCACTGGTTTGCATGTGTAGGTAGGAATTTTGGGAAAGGACAAACATATTCCAAACACTGCGTGGTGGGCCGGATCGGGGGAAACTGTTTGAGGGAAACCTTTTGAATTCTCCATCAGGACTCTCAAAACATCACCTTGGACCGCAGCGGGAGGGATAGATTCGTCCGTCACTCCTGGAGACACTGACCCCCATATTACTACCTACCCTTCATGCCTTTTTCCTTCTCAGAACTTCTCCTTCCTTTCCTCAAAAGACGACAGGCCTCAGATGACACGCCCTGAGGAAAAATATTTTCCTCGTGTGCAGAGCTAATGTAAAAAAAAAAAATTGTGACGGGTCACATTCGTGATCTTGGAATAACCCTTGATAAAAAACCAACACTATTACCTGCTTAATAAACATATATATATATACAAAAGGGTCGGCTGAAAAGTAATGCACACATGCCTGTAGAATATGAACAAAAACAAATATAGTGAAACCCTCTTAAGAAGTTTTCCAAGGGACCTGAAAAAACAAACTTCTTAAGCAAGAAAACCTTATACGTGGTAAAAATTGGGCCAATTTTGGGCCGAGGGACCGAAAAAACCAAACTTCTTAAGGCACGAAACTTCTTAAGCGGGAACTTCTTAAGGGGGTTGCACTGTAGGAAGATCGGGCAACATTTATTTGAATTTTATTGCACAGCGGAAATATTCTGACCTACTGACAGAATACGGTCGAGGCCTGAGGGTTAATAATATTGAAATAAAACAATGCAGTACATTTTGTAAATGCATTTTATTGTTAGTAATTTAGTGGTGACATTAGACATCCTTTGATGTGAAGCACACAGACAAGGGCTTATAAATCAATATAAAGTTAATAAATAAATAAAACAAATAGGAACAATCTAATCCTGTCTCCAAAAGAAGAATCTGAAATATTAATAAATAATAGTAAAGCAAATAATTTAATCCTTAGAGAAATTCCTAAAATGGTCTATTTTTATGAACTTAACAGAAGTCTTGTCAACTATTTCAAGAATACATAAAAAAATATAATACTTTATTTTTTGTTATGCCTATTATAAAGGCAAATTAATCTACTTATCCAATATGTATTGTAGGTATTTTTTTCTAAACTACAGATAAAATATGTAGAAGTTTGAAAATAAAAAACCTAGTGGGCGATATCACAACCAGAATATATACTAGAATTCGAATGGAAAGTTTTTTGTTAGTGAGTTGTTCTTCTTTTTAACCTACTTAACTTTTACCACTCTGTCACATTTTGTTTTTACTATAAATGAAACTCTCTGGATCTCAGAGGGGAAATTGTAGCAAGGGGGGAAGGAGGCCTAAAATGCCTATTGGGGATGGCAAACACGAGCTGCGTGTATACCTATTTCGAAAGATAATCCACGTGACAGAATTGTCATACGACATAAAAATTGTAGGAGACAAGTTTTTGAGATTTTAAAAATACTTTATTACATCATTTAAAATAATAATCGCTGTTACTTGACAGGTTAAACCTTTTGGAGTTTAAAATAGTTTTATATTTTATGTCGTCATATCATTTTTTGTAATATTATAGAATACACGAAAGTCGAGGTGGCAGAAGACAACTATGATTTGTATGAAATACAATTCTATCACGAGGAGTTACAACTCTGTCATGTAATTTTTACTACAAAAATATAAACACATATTTTTTTAAAACGCACACAGTCATTACGCTTTAGAACAGTAGATTTTAAAGTAATTATAAAATAATAATATTGGTAATTCTGTTGAATTTTTCTCCACCAACTGGTGGAGACAACTTTATGTAGTTTAAAAAGAAGAAAGACCCTAGTATCAAACAGTGAAAACAGATAGCTGCTGAAAACTTGAATAAAAACAATTATTCCTTATAAAATTATGAATCCATGGCAGTTGATCCCCGACAATTGGCCCCTCGCCCCATACAATACGCAGTTGATTTAGTGAAAATATAATATTCCTTCTTACACAAAATATAACTAAGTGTTCCGAAGGGATATGCAGAGAGGATCTACTGCCGAATAACAAAAGTATAAAACATTCTTTCATTTAAATCAGAGGTTCCCAAACTTTTTTTTCCACTTTAGACCACTTTCAAAATTTTACTGGTCACGGTGGACCCCCTGATGCTACGTTTCTACCACATTCCCAAAACTCGACACGCGTTGTACTGAATATTGAATGGCGAGGTGTGGTCTGTCACAACGGAGCAGCACCGGATCTACGACTTTTTCAAACGGGGGCAAAATGGACCAGTATTCGAGATTGTATTTGCCACGACGGAGGGGGCGTAATGGGATGTGGGACGGGGGGGGAGGGGTATGGGTATGTTCCCAGTACAGTACAGTACACCCACATCCCATTATGCCCCCCCTTGCCTAGCTGGACGTTTTAAGATCTCATGCATAACTGCAACAACGTGCGCTGTACGCCAGTCACTCTGTTATGGAGGGGGCGTAATGGGATATGAGATGGGGGTGGGTTGGGATATAGATATGGGGCATGGAATGGGTCTCAATCGAAACCAGTTCGTGGATCCCCACTTACAACTTGTGAACCCCATTTCTTTATCGCGCCTACGTAGACTCCCGTCGGGTCTCCCGTGGACCCCTAGGGGTCCACCTGGACCACTTTTTGAATTTAAATGCATGAAATAAAAAACTACTAGCATATAAGTACTGAAATTGGCAATATTATTAAAGGTACTTTTGCGGTTGAGACATCGGGCTCAAACATTTTGTCAAATAAGCAAAATTTGGTAGTAGGAAAAAAACCCCTATTGAAGCTTTTTTATGCATATGCGTACATTATATTTATTTGAGTTCTCTCGAATGTGTTTTTAAACTTCATTAAATTTCTGAAATTTTTTTTTAATTACAGACAAATAATTATGCACAAACTATTAGGTACATATGAATGTGACAAAATAAAATAATCAAACATAGTTACAAATAAAAATAAACATCATGAACAAACAATTACATGTAATAATTACATTTACACAATTACATTTTACATGTCCGGCAGTGTACAAATGTCGGCAGACAGAGAACAGCCAACATGGGCGAAGTCTACCAAATTACTGCACAATGAACTCGGAACACTCACATCACAGTGCATCCCCTCCCCTCTTAATTAAAATTCATTTACTATTTATTTAAGGTTTGTTATGCATTGACTTCAGATCTGAATTTGTCCCAATTAAACAGAAAGGCGTCCCAGATAAACAAAGTAAATTAATATTAATATCTTTATTTCTGTTCCTTGGTTTTGGCCCAAATAACCGGTGACCAAAAGCAGAATCGACTGTATATAACAGAATATGTTCACTATAACATCAAATAACATAAATTTGGAAATCCAGTAAAATGCACGCATTTTGACAAAGCAGTGGGTAGGAACTACAAAAATGCACACTGCTGTCAAAAGACATTTTTAAAATAAATATTTTTTATTTTATTTTATAACATATACACTAAGATCATCAATTTGTTTTAATTTAATTTTTGGTTTAAATTCGAGTGTGTTTCTATGAAATAATAGCAAAAGCAGTAATTTTATAGATAATAATGTAAATAATTGAATTAAATATAACAAATAAATAATTTATAAAAATAACGAAAAGCTGCAATACAATAACAATTGCGTATAAAGCGCTCTTGACACAGTGCTGTCATCCAAAAGATTTCCAGGAACCAGTTTATGAATAATTTATTTTTTCAGAAACCCATTTATTAGGTCGCTGGAGCTCGGTGTTCCAAAGGTTAAAATAAAATAATTTTTATAATCACAATATGTATTGCATTTTTTTTTTCAAAATCTGTTACTGAAATGAATGACATCACTATTTTGAGGTGATTTTATAACCATATAAAATTTTCTAATTTAATAGTAACTTAATAACAACCTAAATAATGTATGCAGGTACTACTATCATTCCATTATATCTGCTTAAAATAATAATAAATAAATTATATTCCAAACATAAAATAAATAGTAAATTTGGTACCTAGGCAAGTGCAAAAATAAATCACAAAAAATCACAACAAAACTTTTTTAAAGCTTTTAAATAATTTTCTACTTACAAATAAATAGCCACAAAAGACATTAATAATCAAAAAACAAAAAAAATATAGGTGGCTTACAAAATTCATGTGAATAGATTTTTCCACTGAGAATACGAAAATGATCTAAATTGCAATCACATTAATTTTTCCAATTTACAAATGACAAAAAAAAAACAGTTTTTATGTACAGTTAAAAAATGCATCGATTTCTAAAGTAAGTATTAAAAAATAAATGCTTTATTTTTAAATAATTTTTGCAGCTTTGAAAATATGATAAAGAAGTAAAAAAAATGTGGAAAACTAAAAAAAATCTATCTGGAAATGAAAAAATCATGTAAGTGGCTCATTGTACTAGAAATGCAACAATACTACTTTTTAAGCTTTGATATGAATACCTTTACTAGGCATTATAGGCATCGCAGCCAGAGTTGATACAAAAACACAGATGTAATAAAAAGAACACAATGAACTTTCCAAATATTCAATTTTACACAACCATTACAAAACTCATAGACATGTTGTAGAGATATTAATAGGCAAGCAAAAGATGTGGTAATCTTTCGATTTAGTATTAAACTGTCACATGTCATGTGACGGTTAGGTGTTATCTCTAACTAAATTGTGAAAATGAGTGCCAAAAAGCCCTTGTGTATGATGAGAAAATGTTTCCATTACTCGGCAAACACTAGTAAAGGTCAGGGAATTACATTTCATTCGTAAATATTTTTATAAATAACACGATTTTTTCCTAAAGATTTTAAACACCGTTAGAGATAATGAGATAGCGAATGTTACAACCCATACGTATAAGAAGAAGAACCTACCGGCAGGAGGTTGTTTTGTATAGCGTCCCGTATTCATCTTAATGCGGTATTCAAAGCAACTTTTAAGTATGTAAATCCTGCCCGGTCCTATATCTATTTCATTCATACACACATTTTCTTTGAATGTCTTTTTTGTGTTACGTGATTACCGTGAAAGTCCCGACTGCTCGAAACCATCTGGAGCCAGTGAGACTACGGCATCCTCAATTGGGGTATATTGTGGGGCTGAAAGGAGTGGGAATTGGAAGCAGGTGGGGAAGAAAAAGGTGAGGAAGTACCCGGCTATTCATATCTGATCACCAAACATGGCTAAAGCCATTTCAAGTAATGCTTTAATTCTGAATGGAGGAATTACGCCAGGGCAATACAGCATAAAGTATTTTCCACTCTGGAATGCGCCATATACGTACTATATTATTTTAAATGAAAAAATTGTGAAATAACACAAATTGATCAAATAAAATTTACTTCCATATGCCGGGATTGCTAGTCGAGGGCCTTACCTTCGAAATTATATTTATCGTCAATATTTTTGTCACATACGAATGAAAATTTGAATTAATTATTTACTGGAAATGTAAGCGTGTTTGTTACTTTCCAAATTTTATGTTAATTTTGAGAGAAAATAACGTGTCTATATGTTTGTAATGTCATTGACTTGTACATTTGTTATACTTTTTCATTAAAAACAGTAGGAATAAGCAGGACAAAAAGCTGTTTCTCAGTGACATTTTGCAAAGATATCTACTTATACATCAATACACACCATAGTGTGCGTTGTTTAGATCAACTCTAATTGCGCGACCTACAGTACGCCTTAAAAAATGATACTTTTTACATTTGAGATTCATTCGTTTTTCTTGTCAGCTGCATTTCGAGTTTCTTCTGCCCTTAGATTCTTCCACTTGTTTCTGCACGTGGCGAGCATGGGTACGATCCTGAGGAAGAACATGGGCCGCAAGGCGTACTGGAAGAAGTTCATGAGAAAGAAATACGTGGCGCTGTTGCGATCGAGGGAAGTCTCCCACTGTTCGAACATCTGCTGAAACAATAGCGAGGAAATACCTGCTATGATCAGGGACCGAGACTTTGTGTTGTACCTGTAACTGAAATTAACAATAAATATTGTTAGAATCTAAATTCTAGTTAAGTACTGAGATTTAAATTTTTTATTTTTTTATTTAACCCGGCGAGCGTTAGGTTCAAATTTGTAACACCGAGCGTAACGTTGGGTAATTTTCACCCGAAATTCACACTTTGATTGTTTTTTTTTTCTCGACTTATTACTATTTTTAATTTGATAGAATACTTATTTTATCTGTTTTCTAAGTACTTATTATTAGAAACAAGGAATAAAAGTGTTATATGCATAATGAATATTAATAAATAAACAAATAAATACTCCCAACTGGTAAAAAACTCGGCTAACTTATCCTATATATAGCCTTTATTCATAGGTTCAAGTGCCAAATAGTAAAATTAGACTTTTTAAATAAATAAATCCTGTGTAATTAATCTTAAATGTACGCTACCATATGAATAATCTATGAGGAGGATGATGAAATACTTTTTTATATATTTAATTAAAATTAAATTTGATAGTTTTATTATCAAGTTCTGCAAGTATTTTAGTTATAGCTGTTTCGGTTTTCAAGACCATTTTCAAACTGTTTGAAAAGTTGACAGTTTGAAAATGGTCTTTAAAAAAACTGAAACAGCTGTAACTAAAATACTTACTAAAATACTTGCAGAACTTGATAATAAAACTATCAAATTTAATTTTAATTAAATATATAAAAAAAATTAAATGGAGTTCTACAAATTAAACACAAAAACAATTAATATATGGTGAAATACCCCTAAGTATTTTAATCATTTTTATTCAAATCAATTATTTATTATTATATTTATTTTTCTTAGAGAATTCAACTTATAGCAGTTATTTGTCCATTTTTATAAAAAAAACTAAATAAAATCACAAAAAAATTAACATCTCCTAAAGTTTTAATCATAACAAACACAAATTATAATAGTTTTTTCTTCTACAACTGATCTTAGTACTTCTGAAAAATAGTAACACCGAGCGATAGGTGGGTAAAACTCACCCTCCGACAACTTTGACGATGTCTAACTACCTCGCTGAGCGGTGGCTAACTAAATCCTCGTTTCTTGTCACTTCCTTACCTCTCCCGCGCAGCTACTGAAGGGCAAGGACAGTTGAGCATGGCAAACTAAAATTATCGAGCAACACAACAACAGAAGTTTAATTTGTTCCTATTATATACTTACCTATTGCATAATGTTATTCTATTTCTGTTATAATTGGTGTAACTCGCTCATCAAGCACAAGAACTAGCTTCTTCATTGGTGAGATTGCATTTTAAATAATTTCTGTACTGATATGTAATTTATATAACACCACTGTACACTTATATATATATATCTATATTAAATAAAAAAATTTAAAAAAAAAACATAAATTGCCTCGGGTAAATTTTACCCAACCTTACGCTCGCCGGGTTATGGACAAGTGTAACTATTTATTAATTTGAAATAATGATTATATTATTACGCAAATCGATAGACATAATGTCCCTTAGCTTACAACACCGCTCAAGTCCAAAATTGGCGGTTTTCACATTTTAGATGGAGCTGCTCATTGCGCGTCTAACCATTGGTCACATGATATAGATTTCAGTCAATCAGAAGCCGTAATTCGAAAAGTAGTGACAGCGCGCAAGTCGGTTGGCCTCTCAACACCGCGCAGTTTTTTACGTCTCTTGTAAAATTGGTAAAAATGACTTATGCGGTGTTGTAAGCTAAGGGACGATAATGTTTCTGACAAGAAAAATATTTATTACACATTTTAAAAATTAACATAGGTTTAGCATTTATCAAAATCAAATCGGAAATATAACCTTTTTCCGACCTTCTTTCGTATGTTTTAGAAAATATTATAATATAGGCTGAATTTAAATTCGGAAGGAGAAAATAGATACCTTTTAATGGAAGGTGTGAGACAAATAGCCAGACCAAACATGGATGCTGTGGACTCCACAAAGGAGTAAAGCGGAGTGGTGTTATAGTGGAGGAACTCTGGAGAAGGGCACCATTTAAAAGCCTGAAATGAAAAATATAGATTCATTATGCGTTAGCGATGTCGATTTAGCTGGAGTGGGCTCTTGAACTCGGGTTTTTCGCAGGAAATGGATCCTACTCCTATTTCTTTAGAAAACCCGGTCCAGGACTCAAATCCGGAACTCGGAGCCGGACTCGGAGTCGGAACCCGAATGTCTCCACCAGCGTCCCCGTGTTTGCGGTCCGGGCCACTCGCAAGTTGTGAGGGTTCTTAACCGGGTTTGAGTTCTTGTGTGGGTTCCGGCGTCCTAGTAGCCACAACAGCACTCAGTATCCGTTCCGCACCCACGAATTCGGACCCGGAACCTGCTCCTAGAACTCGGGTACTTTTAAAAGGAAGCCTTGGAGGCCTCCGGCAAAACACAGAACTTACCTATCTCTGTTATGCATTCACAAACATCAATCCTGTCATCCAGCCAACTTCCAAAGCTTTCCGTATATATTTTTCAGATTTTTCTGTGTTCAGATTTTTGATTGAGTTTCGCTAATATTGTCTTCATTTAATTAAATATTACAAATAAAATATATTTGCCCACACTGGGATTCGATCCCGCGACCTTCAGATTGCGAGTCAAAAGCCTTACCCCCGACCACAAAGGTCGTCGTAAGGTAAAATAAAGTTAGAACCCTGTCCAACCAAAGTGACGATGGCATCCATAGATTGGGGTATGTTGTAAGGAAACCCTTTTGGAATGAATGCAAAAGTCTGCCGTGTTGTTCATTTGAATAGCTGAGACATTAAAAACAAGCATTAAATTGCCTGAGTTTTTATCATCTCATTTTGAACTTCATCAACTCTCAATGAGAACGTTTAAAATGTGAATACTTACCAACTTAACGCTCCACAGAGGGTCTATTCCGAAAGCTTTCATGCCCCAGTAGAGTCCGAAGGCCAGCAGAATGCATGCAGCGATACACAAGACGTGCTTCGCCATGCGTTTCCTTAGCACACGCATATAGCTACAGTTGGACCCCACAGCTGGTGCAGCCAATTCAGCGTGTTTCTTTTTATAATCGTCCTCCAAGTTTAAAAATGGCGTCAGAAGATATTCGACGATGACATATGTTGTGGCCAGACCTTGAAAGTGGAGAGATAATAACAAAAATAATCAAATATCAACTATTAACTACAATGCTGACTATTTCAATGCAATCTATCGCATCACGCGCCACTTTTGATACAATACATGTGTTTCATTGAAACTTCACAGATCACATATTGAATGTTCAGTCGATTAGTCAGACATCTCTGAAAGATCGAAATTTGAGTTGAGTATTCAGTAATAAGTAAACGTGTACCCTCTATCTGGTAAAATATTCAAATTACTCATAATCACCACCAAATCAATTATAAAGCTGAAAAATTTGCAGTGATGAATTATACAAAATGTTGATGTTATCTGGGTCACTAGTAAGATATTTCAAAATGTCTAATACTAATCTACCAGACCGTTACTCCTCCCGGTGTTATTTTATAGCATATATGTAAAACACAAACACGTATAAATAATATTTGATTTACAGTGAGTATTCGAATATTGCTTCCTTATTAACTCAATATTTTTAAACTTAATTAAGTATTTGGAGATGTCTGATATGCTACATCCTCGTGCGTGATGCCGCCGTTGGACATATACGACAGTTGCATAGACCAGGTTAAGCATTTTATTTTCTCATAATTTCACAGCTGGAAAAACCTAAGGTAACCTGTTTCAAACCCTTATCACATTTGACCAATACCGGTGGACCGGCAGATTTTCACGATTTATAAATCTCATTTTAATTTAATATAGCGTCACTTAAAAATATTCAAAGATGTATTGCGTCTTGCGTAGATGACACTCGTCTTTTGGGCATGCGATCGGTTAACATTTCATTATCTAAACAATTATAATAACGTAATTGCGTTGTGTATAGATGACGCTCGTCTTTTAGGCACACGATCGGTTGGCATGTACACATGACGCTCATCTCAAAAAGGTTTTAATGACAATCTAATCGTTCATCAGTGCATGGACTGTTATGCTCGACAGTAAAGTTCATCACAATAATTTGTTCAAAATTTAAATAAGCATTCAATTTATTGTATTTAAAAAGTGATAAATAAATTATTGAATTCCACAAACCTATGATCATCCCCAAGATGCACTGATGAGGAAAATGTGCAGCGACGTAAACCCGAGACATGGCTATGAGAAGAGTCAAAAAGCCTGTTATAGTCCACAATAACATTTGTATCCAATATTCACATGCCCTACAAACAAACACACAATGTTTTAATATTTTTAACCTTTTGAGCGCCCTCATATCAACAGTTGATTAAAAAAAATTGTATAGATTGTACGGCCATATTGTTAAAATTGGAAAAAATTGCCTTACCCCCCATTATAATTACGTCTTAAAGAAATTATCCAGAAGACTATGAGAGCCAGTAGAGAGGTGGCCCCCATCACATGTCCACTGGGAGAGCCGGGCCCCGTCTCGCACGTCTGAGACGTATATCTCAACTGGGGTTTGTTCAGCCGCAACGGTCCGTAGTACTGAGTCTCTTTTATCCACCAGAATGGACGGTGCTCCATGAAAATCCTGAAATATTCAAATATTAAATAATTAAACATATTAATTTCAGCTGTCAGTGAGTTGATTAGTAATAATTAAAAAACAATATTAAAAAAAAAAGAAAAAAAAAACTTTGTTTCGGGACAGAAAATATTACCACAATATTATTTATACCAGTATATAAAAAAGTATACCTACCTGCTTTTCAAGATAATTATTTATCTAACTTTAACTACTACTAATTTTAAATTTATGTATACGATACTGCCGCCATGGGTCGACTCACAATTTTAACAAGGAGGATATCGTGGTTTTAATTACGTAAACACCTCAGCACAGGATCTCCCAGTGAGGTGTTCACAAAATGGTAAATTCAAAAATTTATTTCAAGACTCAAATAAAAAAATGGGACGAGTGTAATCAAATTTTGGGAAAGAAATGTAAAAATGATTGTGACCAATAAACCACTTAAAAGACTTTGGGACTACTTGGGACTTTTTCTTTTTCTGTTTTATTAAAATAAAGAAATAAATTTCTTATCATATTGTATTACGATGCATTTTCAGGAAATAAGTATACTCGATATTTGTAAAAAAAAAATTACAGGATATTGTGGTCTATTTTTCCACATAATCGCCATCCTGTGTGGTGAGCCATGGCACAAGCTTCTTTATGCCTTCCTTGAAGAAGCTCCTTCCCCCACTTTAGAAACTAATTTTTAACACCATTTAGATCTTATTTCTAACCATGATAGTAAGGGAGACACAAAGATTTCTATGAGACATGAGTAGTTGTTACGAAAAACTAAGGCTGAGAGGTTAAGACTTTCTCAGAGAGAAGTGAATCTCTACAGCCCAGATTCGAAAAATTTTTAAAGTTTTTTTCATAATACAGAAATAAAAATAAAAACAATGAAAAATTTATATATTGCGTTACAGAAGTGAGAACAGAATTCGATACAATAATAACATATCAAATAGAAAGAATTTATTGGATTCTTTTTTAACAAAATTCTTGAAGTAGCCAAGGTATTTTTCTATTGACGATTTATAGATTAGTATTTACAATTTACAAATTACAAGTTTTTTTTTTTTAAAAGAATTGCGTTGCATTTCCATTGATTTAAATGTCGTTTGTAACACAATATTATCAATAATAAAATCATATTGTTTAGTTTATAATACGTAGAACAAATTGCATTTCAAAAAATTAAACTTTCGATTAAAACTATAATATTAATTGAAGACCTTGGAATGACCTTAAACACCCACATTTTGCAATATACTAGGATCAGTCAAAAACTTATGCCTCCTTTTTTTTAAAATTAAATAAAGTTAGTTAAATGAAAAAACTGAATTTGGCGCCATTCCTCCAACCTTCATCTACAATCTACAGTAATAGTAACTTTCTGCATCAACAGGTGGCAGCATTGCAGTCACTTGAAAAATGGCCGATATCAATGTTCGTATTAGTCAGCATTCTGCGATTGAATTCTTGAATGCAGAAAGTGAAATGCCTATTCGCATTCATGAAAGACTGACAAATGCGTACGGTGATGCAACTGCACAAAAATTGTGACCGGAGACGAAACACGGGTTTCATGGAACCTGAATCAAAACAGGCAGTCAATGGAATGGCATCACACAAACTCACCGTAGATGAAAAAATTCAAAACTGTGTGATCGGCAGGGAAATTTATGGTGACAGTGTTCTGGGATGAGAGGGTTTGATTATGGTTGATTTTTTGGAGCAGGGATGCAGAATAAATTCTGTCCAATAAGTCACAATCCTTAAAAAGCTTAAGCACATCTCTCGCCCAACAAAAGCTATGGCGGATGGCTTTAGGAAGCAGGACCGAGTTTTTTACCAATCTGGGATACATGCCCCTGTTAAAAGATGGACCAACGTTTCGTAAAGGACTGAGATTATATTGAAAAGTGACGAAAACCACACTATTGTCAATAGTGTGGTTTTCGACCTATGTAATTGCATTTTTTATTTCTTGACAATTAAAGCGAAAAAAAATGGAAGGCATTACTTTTTGACTGACATATTTAATAACTTGTAGATATTTAATTGTTTTTACATGAATACGGAAGAGTCTGCTGCCTGGAGCCAGTGGGACTATTGCGACCCCATTCGAGGTATGTTGAGAAGTAAAAGGGAGTGAAGAAGGAAAGGTGATAGGGAAGAGTTTAGGAAGTACCTGGCTATTCATATCTAGTCACCAAACACAGCTGAACCTTAGGGGAAGAGTCAGGTTAGAAAGAAGTTAATCAGTTCTAGTGTTTTGATTTTTTACAATGGTAGCTCTCCAGGCGATACTGAGACTACACATAATTTAAGTGTCTGCGGGCCCTGTTCAGTACGGTTCCATGCCAACTCAGAATCAAGTCAACTCAACACCTCTTTGAAAAGTTATGAAAAAAATATTTAAAAAATAGCCAATAGCCTAACCCAACCTAATTAACAAATTTTAAAAATATTTTTTTCATCACTTTTAATGACTTCAAAAGAGGTGTTGAGTTGAGTTCATTCTGAGTTGTCCGGTCACTGTACAGTACGCCCAGTTTCTGAGAGGCTAACTTAACTCTGGTTTCGATGGAGCCCCCGTACCTGAGCTGGTCACTTATAGTTACACCAAGCATATCAATGGAGGGCCTGTTCGAAAGATTGACTCCATTAAAGGAGACTGGTTTTTAGTATAATTTAAGATCATTACACTTACCATTTCAAAAAAGCGTTAAACCACTCTCCAAAAGTAGTGACGAGGAGCATCTCGGCTGCAAATACCGAGTCGAAGACGGCCATGATGGGGAACCAGTGCGTCACGGCGTAGTGAGGGTGCGCCACATTATTAACGATGGTGAATAGGTCTTCATGGGCCCCAAAGCTGTCAACAGTACGTAATAAGGCTTATTGTATTATGACATTACAGTACCTTCATTTATATAGATAACAAGAAACAACTGCTAATAATGTTTCACTGCCCTTCTCCCGCAGTGAAACATTAGTAGTCTTCTTTATTAGCAGCGGCGCCTTTGTTTCTACCTATCCATGGAGCGCTTTTATCGTAACCGTCACGATCCACAATTACGGTACCGTGACGGCATAAAAAAAGCAATAAACATACGTTCCTTATCACAATAATGCTGCAGCTCTTTCAAAAGATGAGGTACACAATGTACGTCGGTCTGTTTCCTCCATAGGAAAAAAGGAATAATTTTCTTGCATCTCTCTCACATCGCATTGTGATGTCTCTGTAGATCCTTAGAATACTACTAGAATGAGTTAATGATGAATGTAAGTAAGTCTAAAATCGTGGTGTTTGAAAGAGAA
Organism: Glyphotaelius pellucidus; assembly: GCA_936435175.1. NCBI lineage: Eukaryota > Metazoa > Arthropoda > Insecta > Trichoptera > Limnephilidae > Glyphotaelius > Glyphotaelius pellucidus. The sequence continues at coordinate 9,702,723 of OW386560.1, read as the reverse complement.
AGTACGAAAGCAGTGTGTGATATAGTTGTGAATGATAAATGCTTGGAGCAGGTGGATGAGTTTGTGTATCTGGGAAGTATGTTTACGAGAGATGGGAAGGCTGATAGGCGTACGTATGGTAAAACCGTGTATGATCATGTGAGAAATGTGGATATCCGCAAAGAATCCAAGGCTGATGTAAACATTATGAGTAAGATTAAGAAAGGGATCCTCAGATGATTTGGTCATGAGAGCGAATGAATTAAGAAAGTAGTGTAAGAACAACGCAAATGTGAATGGTAGAAGAAGTCGGGGACGCCCGAGGAAGACATGGCACGACCAAGTGAATCAGATACTTGAGTCAAACCTTGTCAAGTCAGAATAATAGAAGAGTATGTATGAAACGATGCATGAATGTGAGTGAAGCAAAGAGTGTGTGCCAAGACCGAGTTTTTTTTTTTTTACATGAGCTTCACACAGGAGACCCCGAGGAAAATAATTTCCCTCAGTGCGAATGTCGTCTTTGGGGATGCTGTGTGGAGTTTTTTTTAAGGAAAGGAAAAATAGGAGAGTTCTGGAAAGGAAAATTGTTTAAGGGGTGGTTAGGAATCTGGGGTTCAGTGTGTCCTGGTCATCCAACTCCAAGACCTAGACAAACCTCACCCCATGACCCGGTTAGTTGTTTGGTGGTCCGTCCTCTCTGCCTACCCCTGCGGGAAACGGCTAATTAGTTTATTAGTGTTATCTTCTTCTTCAATGATATTTTACAAATAATTATGCCTAATAACAAATACTCTAGAATAGAGATACTACTTCAAACTTCTGAAATTTCCTATACATTCTGATGGCCGTTTGCTATACTCCTAGCTTATATTATGGATTTTATGTTAAATGTTATCTTTATTTTACATTAATAAATTATCGATAGAAATGGATAGACAGACATCGAAAATTAAAACTTTATATTAGGTAACCTTTACACGACCTTACTGATTTTTTAATATTTTCCTATTATATTTTTTTATCAAAATATAAATTAGAAAGTGCAAAACACTGCCACCAAGTATTCTTGTATGTGAATTCAATTATTGCTGCAAATGTCTGTAAGGAATGTCAACATGCTACACTAGCGCTTCTAGTAGCCAGCGTTGGGTAAATACAGCCAATATTTTACTGGAGTTTGGCATATTATTATTAATGTAGAGTATTTGCTAATCGTGACCATTCTTAAACTGGACTATTTATTTAAGTGTCTGCCTAGAAAATATTTTGAGTTACTTTGGATATGTTGCTCGCCAAAATGAAGATTTGGAGAAACTCGTAGTCACTGGCAAAGTATTTGTCGGGAGAAGCAGAGGTAGGTCACCAATGCGCTGGAGTGACCAAGTTTCACTGGCATCGGCATGTTGGTGTCCTTGGCTCTCCACACAGCACAGAATCGCGAGGAATGAAAGAGCCTTGGCCACCAGTGAAATCGGAGAGATTACAATCCTCAGCAATGAAGAACAAACTTAACTGATGATAGCAACCTTAAGACCTTACAGCAAGAAAATGAAAAATGGGGTATGTAGGTACTACAAAATTAGGCAGCGTTTTTAGAGCAAAATCAGTGATTACGTGTGGATATTAAAAATATAAAATCTACCAAATATGCAAAGAATGTAAGTCAAAAACCATATCAATTCAAATAGACTTCTAGTCCTTATCTATCTATCTGTTTATATAAATATGAGTGTCTGTGGGAGGCGGGAAATCGCGTGGCGGTGTGGATTTGATTTTTTATAAAAATCTACAGTTTTATTCCGAGCTTGATGAAATTTTGCACACTTGACCTTCAAAACAAGAGGAAGGTCACTGTCTACATCTAATATCTAAAATCTCTGCGAAAGCCCGGGCAACGCCCGGGACTTCATCTTAAGTATTATCTAGTAAAAATTAAAACAAAACATTTATAAAAATTGATACTACATTAAAATTTCGCGGTGGATATTTGAAAATTTGATACTATGAACTTAAATTTGTTATTTTGTTTGAACTATTATATAGGTATTCATCGAAAATGATGAAATACGGTTTTAATTCTGATTTAGCCGCGTCATTTTTCAATGAAAATTAACATTTTATTACATCATTTGCTGTAAATATTAATGCTACATCAATAACTATATAAAATAATGGAAAAACATACGTTTTTTGCAAGTATGTTGTAACAGCCACTCCAAATGCGTAAACTGAATCCATTTTCACGTTCGTACAAAGGAGTCAATGCGATTGCAGAGACTGCACTAGTGCACCCGGTCTTGACGTCCGAAGCGTAAATAAAACACTAAAGTAAGAATTCTGTCAATTTGACAGCTGTCAAAGTATGAGGCCAGTGTTGCTATAAATAGAAAATCAGACTCTAAATTAAATATTTTTTGTCTCGTCGCTTGTCATCAGTTGGGAAATGTCCAAATCTGTTCGTTGGCATTTATTTGTAGAATTACAAAACCTGGTTATTTTTAAAACTAGTAGGAATTTTAAAATTTGGATTTGTGCTTTAAGAAGAATATAAACGCTAGAAATATTTAGATTCTCAAGCATTCAAAATCGAGCGACTTATTTGCATGAGGCAAGTAAGCGAAAAGTGGTTTTTATTTATTTTATCCAAAATTTTATTGAATTAAGAATGAAAAAAGTTAGAACATGCAAAACCTCAAAAATCGTCTTAGCCATAAGGGGGTATTAAAAAAAATTGTTTCTTACGTTAATTACTTCATAGTTGTCATGCAAAAAAAATTTTTAGTGGTTTACTCTTATATTTTTTGTTTGAAGCTTTTACTAGCTTTTTTATGTAATTCCAATACAAAGAAAAGCTAGTAAAAGCTTCAATTTATCCGTAGCATATTTTTCGATGTTCATAATGTAAACCAATTCGTCGTAAAGATGAATCTAAATAGTATCTAAATAGGATTTCACGTATAGCTTCATCTTAAGAACATAATCAAATGGTAAATATTTACAAAATAGGGACACGGTTAATATTTGCTTTAAAAAAATATAGAAATTGTAATAATCAGGTAATAGTTGTCGTAACTAATTAGGTTTATGTACTTTAAAGATATTTTTTTAACATTTTAACATAAAGAAATTCCTAAAAACCTATGGGTTTTTTAATGACACATTAATATAATAAAAAATATGGACATAATAAACATATATATGTATTCAAAAAAACCCATGTTTTTTAACATTTTTTTTTAATTCCATAACTTGTATCACCGCCCCCAGAACCATTTATTGGATAACCAACACCCCTGTCATAGGTCACCCCAAGTGGTTCGCTACGTTTCATGACTTAATAGGGGTTCCCGGGTTCATGGGAGTATTGTCTAGGTATTGGCGGCAAATGCGTTTGCTCACCTTCTGCGTGGCGGGCTGGATCGGGAGAGCTAGTTGAGGAAGACCTTTTGAACTCTCCAGCGGACTCTTTCGATTCAACGCCCTGCACCGCAGTGGGGGGTGGATTCATACGAACTTAACCATCCATAAATATGAGATTGACAATTATGACGGTTTGATGGAACTCTTCTTCTTCAATGAAAATATGTAATTTTCTTGTCATGTTTTGTTCGTCTTGTCTCTTTTCCTCTCCTTTTCTTTCCATTTATGTATAATCATCCATATTTGTATATCCTTATGTTTTTTCTTTATTTGTTTTCTCTTATTGTTTGTTCTACTTAACCTATCTTTTATTTTAAGCTGTACTTGCATGAGAAACTAATATTTTTGATATCAAAATACCTTTGTAAAATTGCACCTATTACCTCCCACCTATGAATTCTAAGTTTGACCCGTTCTAAAATGAGTTTTGTAACTCGCCAGTATGAAATAAAAACAAATAAAAATCCAAAGCCTGAGAGGCCAACGAGATTTAAAGCAGTTCACGAGCATGTATATAATATCTACATATTTAATTTCCGGATGTGAAAAAAGTTTTTCATTTGCACATTCCAGGGTTGGAACTTGCCACATTTGTATCCAAAGCCAACCAGCCTATCTTCAGGCATAATTAGGTGCTAATCTACCTTACTTACGAGTATTATTGTCCCATATTAATTATTCATTCAAATTGAGATTTAGCATAGATCAATCATCTAGGATTTGTATTAAGAACAATTAAAAACCTTGAATGGTTACAAATGGTTAAACTGTTGTACAGATCCCTTGTTAGAAGCCTATGGAACATAGCTCTATAGTCTGGTCGCCCTTCTCCAAAATTCATATTCATAATCAATATTATATCTTTCAATAAAGAATTCAAAGAAAATTTCGACGTTTCGTAAATTTTTAATTTAACATCCTTTTAGAGCACATAAATTACCCGTCGTTAATGAATATATTTTAATATTCTAACTTTAGAAAACATACGAAAAATAAACGACCTAACCTTTTTATTAAAATTATTAAAATCTAAATTCGGTTAGTGTGAACTTCTGCAATTAAAAAATCTACATGTACCACCTACACGAACAACTAGACAAACATTAACATTTCATATATACATCTCATTCCAACTATAGTTTGCATTCCCCAATACAACGTTTACGTAGTCTTGGTAACAAATGCTTAAGCAATATGGATGTATTTGACAACAATTTAAACTTGGCAAACTTCAAACGCCATATGTGCCAACTATTTCTACCTACTTCATAAACTATTTAATTTAAGCATCTATAATATTTCTAAACGATCAAATTTTCAAACCCAAAACACGTAATTTTGCATGATTTTGAATTACTTTGAATTGTGTATCTATTAATTAAGTCCACTTAACAAAAAAATCAATAGAGATGTGATCACCACATACGATGATCTATAGGTACTGTTTTGAAAGACAACTTGTTGTCTTTTAACTCCTAGGTTGCAGACAAGGCAATGAAACTGATAATTTGCTCGAAAAATAAATTGAAAGCTTGTTATTATTTGTATAAGATGGCATGGCTAAAGAAAAGCATGGCTAAAGACCAATTATTTATCCTTTCAAGCGTTGGTACAATAATTGAAAGGTTTGATCAATTTCACCCATAGTAGGATAATTTTGTCCTTACTTCTGGTACACAGACACGCCCACGACACTCTTTCGGTTTATCTTTTCAGTTTATGTAAAACATTTTGAAAATAAAACACAGGTCATTTTAAATAGTTTCAGTTTATTCAGATGACCAAAACAGTTTTTTGATAAAAATAGCTGCACTTGTCCAAGCCATCTTCCAGCCAGAAAAGATTAGTTGGACAACATTTTTACAGAAATAACCATACAAATATAAATGACAGAAACCTTACTAATAAGCAAATAAATAAATACAATTGGAAGTCTTAAAAATAAAATAAAAATATTCGAAAACGTCCATAGAGTAAAAAAAAACATAACAAGAAAACAAAAAATAGATTTTGTGGGAATGGTCAATTTTTTTTATTTATGGCAGGCATTTTTCCTTTGCGATATCTAAGTATAGCGTGCAAAATTGTTTCTTGGCAATGATTGGAAATCGCAACACCGAGCGCAGCTGTTTTCTGTCATGCTTTGTTTTTATTTATTTTTCCACTTTTTACTGCACACACTGTACAGTTGTTGTACGGTGCCATGATTGGAGGAAATACACATATTACTGCTTCAAAGTGCCGCGAGTAAAAAATGACTTACACTTATGTATAAAGGAATGAAATACACACAATAGAATTTTTCAAAAAGTGGAATCTTTTAAAATTATTTTGAAATGAATTGTTTTTAATTTATTTTCCACCCAGCCATGAGATAGAAGAAAATATTGTTAAAATTCAATTTTATAAAAATAAGTTTTGAAAAAAATAAACATTAAAGAAAGACTTAAAATATAATTAAGTACTTCGATAATTGATATTACAGAAATCTTCAAACCATAACCTCAATTTCCAATTCGATTCCTGAATCATATGTGTAACACCAGTGTAAGACAGAAACAAGTCCGAATTGGTATTTTTTCTGTCATGAAATAGTGTAAACATACGAGGGGCGGCTGAAAAGTTTTGAGCCTAAGTACCTATGATCATCACTGATGCGTTGCACACCACTAATTGAGGGTATTCTAAATAATATAAATACCAAGTTTCATGTCATTAGCATCATTACATTTTTAGTAATTGAACCTTAAACATCACCTTGTCTGACTCATCAGCGCTTTCTACGAAATTGGAGTACAGAGCTGTCATAAAATTCCTCACAAAGAAAAACAAAACGCCGACGGAAATATTCGAAGAGATGTCTGCAGTTTATGGGGAGTCAGCACCTTCATTTGCCACCGTAAAACATTGGAGCCGTGAATTCAAACACGGCAGGGAGTCGCTTGAAGATGATCCCAGGTTGGGGCGCCCAAACACCGCCGTTACCGAAGAAAACATTAAAAAAGTGTAAAAAGTTGTTCTTGAAGATCGGCGAATCAAGTTGTGGCAGTTAACTGAAGCCATAGGCATTAGCAAAGAACGAATCGGTGACATTTTGCATAATCATTTGCACATGAAAAAGGTGTGTGCGCGATGGGTGCCGAAAATGCTCACGCCGCTTGACAAGCAGCGTCGCGTCAGAACTTCGGAGGAGTTTTTGGACATCTGTGGCGATAATCCTGACCATATTTTTTCTCGCCTTGTAACTGTCGATGAAACATGGATTAGACAATACGATCCGGAGTCAAAACAAGAATCAATGCAGTGGATAGAAAAGGGAGAAAAGCCGCTACGGAAATTCAAAGTGGAAAGATCAGCATCCAAGCTCATGGCCACTGTTTTTTGGGATTGTGAGGGAATTTTGTTCATCGACTACCTTTCCAAAAATACTACAATGAACGGTGACTATTATGCCGCATTGTTGACAAAGGTTTGTCAAGTGATTGACGAGAAAAAGAGAGGCAAACTGGAAAAAGGAGTCCTGTTTTTGCAAGACAATGCGCCCCCTTCCACACTGCAAGAGTTGCAAGGCGTGCCCTCGCCGAAACAGGATTTGAAGAAATAAACCACTCACCCTACAGTCCAGACTTGGCCCCTAGCGATTATTTCCTTTTTTCCAATTTGAAAAAGGAACTCCGAGGACGGAGATTTTCAAGTGACGAGGAAATGAAGGCGGCCGTAAATTAACATTTTGAAGGCAAAGACAGCGAATATTTTTTTACCGGGTTAAAAGCTCTTTTTAATAAATGTAGGAAGTGCGTTGAATTAGAGGGAGATTATATTGAAAAATAAATTTTTTATACATTTCTATCAGCATTTTTAATACCTTAGGCTCAAAACTTTTCAGCCGCCCCTCGTATACTGTCATATATTGATTAGTTTAAGTAACAACTTATACATTAACGCCATTAACCTAATATAAAAATAATCAAATGTTGATTTAAAAGCGTGCAATTCATAATATAATGACAGGATTTCAAAACGTGCCGACATTTAAAAATGAACAAGATGGCCACTAAATATCGATTAATATTTAGAAATGTTATGAATGCCAGACGCTCGTAAAGAATTTTATAGATATTATCACCTTTATCAACAGAATACTGCAACTCAATAGCATCGAAATACATTTTCACTCAATACAAAGCAATTTTATGAATAAAAGCCTTCGAGATTTGTAGGTATTGCAAAATTACTTAAATTTTTATAAATTATTAACAAAATTAAGAAAAACATCTTCTTGACAATGATATATTTGCAGACGGTCAGAAGAAAAAAAACTAAAAACCAAAGACGCCATGTTTTTTGTACGTAATTATGCTGTCACAATTGTGATTTCTCCAAACACAATTGTTTTCAAAGCCATACGAACGGGAAACCTCTGAAAAGCTATGCACGATACATCGTTCTCAAGGTTTTGACGTTCATGGACTAACACCTATAAAAAGTTCTTATAATTACTTCAGTATTAGGACAAGCAATGTATATTTTGTTGACAGTTTTGCTGACATCAAAATTACTCATGAAAGGTATGAATCAATTTTGATTGGTAACCGTAATTCAAATATTAGGAGGATATATTCTTATTATAATTAACTGTTTGAAATAAAATTTTAGGTATTTATTTTACTACACCGACTACAAAGTTATCATTGTCAAGCTGATGATTTGTTAAGATAATTTAGATGAACCAATGTATAATGCATCCTTCACAAAATCAATAATTTTCAAATAGGTGATATTTAAAACCAAATAAAATGTGAAGAAAACGAAAATGTTTGAAAATCACTTTTTTATGTATATTCGGTCATTTAGTATTAGTAGTTGCTTCGGTCATAATCGAGTTGGGAGAGAAAATCGTACAAGGCATTTGGTCTTCTGATTGCAGTGTCGAATTGACGCTCAGGGAATAAGTCTCGCTTGCCATACCTGGAAACATGGATAATGATTAGTGGTATAACGACGACAACCAACCCTCGATAGGAAAGAGCACCAGAAGACGAAGACATTAGAAAAACTTGGACTACGCCGCGGTAACTTGTTAGCCTCGTTTATGAGCTGTTTAGCTAGCCAAAAGAAAGCCCTCCCATTCAGAAAAAATCATTATTAGGAGTGGTGTACCACAGGGCTCGCACTTTAGTCCGATACCGTTATTATATTCTTGACCGACATAACAAAAATGTTTCATGATGTCTCTGTTCTATTTTTTGTTGGTGATCTTAAAACGTTTAGAACTATCCAGTGTGTGGAGTATAGGTAAAGACGATTGTAATATTCTTCAAAATAATGTCAATTCATTGTTAATTTGATGCAGTGAAAATAGAATCAATTTGAACGTCTCTAAGGGCCAGTTGTTTCACAGAAATTCAAATGTAACATTGTTATCATGTGGTCTTTCAATTTTGTTTTTGTTTAGCATTTGAAAGGTCCCCGTTAAACGCCGATTCTGGGTGCGTTTCAGCATTCTATCAACTTGTGATAATCTGACAAGCTTAACAACATGATAGCGGTTCCCTGTTGCTGATCACAATTTGTTCAAAAACTGAAACGAACTTAGAATCGGCGCTTAACGGGGACCTTTCAACTGTCAAAAAACAACATGGTGGGCAATGGCCACTTGATGACAATGTTACATAAGAACTTCTACAAAACAACTGGTCCTAGGAGATATTCAATAGATTCTGTTTTCACTGCATCAAATTAACAATGTATTGACATTATTTTGAATAATAATGCAATCGTCTTTCACTGTACGGATCTAAACGTTTTAAGATCACCAACAAAAAGTTAAATCATGATGAATCACACAACGTGAAACCTTTTTTTCATATCGATCAAGAATATAATAAAGAGTATCGGACTAAGGTGTGAGCCCTGTGGCACACCACTACTGATAATGATTTTTCTGAATGGGAGGGCTTTCTTTTGACCAGCTAAATAGCTCATAAACGAGGCTAATAAGTTATGCTTTTTCCAGGTTCTTCTAATTTCTACGTTGAACCCAAACTATGCTCTGTCTCAATGTCTTGAAAAATGAATAGGTACAATACAAGAGTCCCAAATGACTGGAGCCGATGGGGCACTGGCATTTAAATTTCTCTTTATTATTGTCAATGGCGTTTCATTTCCCCTGGAATATATTATGACTATAATAACCTTCCCCTCCCGTTGACGCTGTAGTACTCCTGCAGTTTCCTGACGTACTCGTTGAGCTGCGCTTGCGAAGTGAACTTCTCTGGTCGCGTGGGGCGGGCCTGTATGCTCTCCGACTCCTGCGCGCTCACAATCAGCAGCACGCTCAGCACCACGAACAGGGACAGCAGCAGTATGGCGCAGCGAGACATTGCTTTTCCTGGAATTCAAAACAATTTTTCCATGTTATTGGTTAATTTTGGCTCAACATTTGGATGTTTTTTTGGGAATGATTCGGAATCATTTTCAAAAGTTTGGACCTAACCTAACTCAATTAACTAAAAAATCACGCTGTTTAGGCAGGGAGGACGGATCGCCAAACAACTCTGTCTTGGTTGGGCACGCATTCTTTGCATTTACTCACATTCATACGTCGCCTCATACATACTCTTCTATTATTCTGACTCTTGACATGACCCGACTCAAGTATCTGATTCACTAGATCATGCCTTGGGCATCCCCGACATCTTCTACCATTAACATTGGCGTCATATATTCTCCTTACACTTGTATCTCCGTTCATTCTCTCTACATGCCCAAACCATCTGATCCTTTCTTAATTTTACTCATTACCTACGTTTATATCATCCATGCATTCTTTGCAAATCTCCATATTTCTCACACGACCATACATGGTTTTACCACACATACGCCTCATGGATCTCTTAAAAAATAGTAAAATGGGACAAAAATAATGCAGATAACAATAATTTATTGTCTTTGTAGGATGTTAGTTAAGGTTAAATTAGGTTGGGTTAGGTTAGGTTTTAGTAGTATATATTTGTTGGGAGATACGTTGTCCGTAGGATGTTTTGTCGGAGGATATTTTGTAGAGGGTATTTTGTCGCGGGATGTAAAATTGCGGAACCGTGCAGGATACTTTATCAGGACCTTTTTTTATGCAGATGATACTGCAATTTTCTACTGGGGTAAAGATTTAAACATCTTACTAGAGAATGCACAAATAGACCTAGAAAAAATCAACAGTTGGCTCAAATCAAATATTTTAACAATGAACGTAAAAAAAACAGGATACATGATCTAAAGCTCAACCCGTAAAATAATTCCTCCTCATGTACCCTTAAAAATTGAAAAGAACGATCTGCAAATCCTGATCCAGGAAAAATATCTTGGGTTGTGCATTGATCAGCATTTGACTTTTAAACAGCATATACAAGGTAAACAATAAACTCATACATACAAACGCAGAATTCATTAAAACATCCCAAGTACAAAAACACTTTACAACATACATTTAAACACCATCCACACTAACTATGGTAAACAATCCATTGGTTACGAGGGGGGCAACTTATATAATTGCCTACCAGACGACATTAAAAAAGAAAAAAAGGTGGGTAAATTTAAAAAAAAATTGTTAATGTATATTCTTGATAAACAGAGTAATGAAATGGAGTAGCGATGTATTATGGTGTTTTAGTTTGATTTAATGTATTTATTATTTCTGGTTGATATGAGTGAAAATGTAATTTTCTTTTTTACTAGAATAAAAAAAATACCCAGATCCATTCGCGTGATTTGCAGATACGCCTAAGTGTAAACGTATTCCATTATACGTGTATTTCAAATTTCCAAAAGCTTCCATTTTTGTGGTAATGCTAGGTTATGTCTAGGTTCCCAAACAGACATGACGTGACAACTAACTAATCTGATTCTTAAATATTTTTGGTAACTGTTACAGAGTATATTCGATTTAAGCGGTGTCTAACAAGGTTTCGTTATTTTAACAATGGTCGTCATGTTGTATTCATTGGAATGGAAAAGCTAGTAAATACTTGAACTTTTACTACTGATAATAACAGATACGCCTGTTGCGCACTTGTTGGCAAAACTATCACCTGTTTTGTATCAACAGAGCTAGTTACGTGGGACAGATAAAGTAGTTTCACAACACAAATATTCTGCAACATATTGACGATACCGACTAATTAAAAGCTAGAGAGGATTCCCGCGGCACTGTTAATCTGTTTTTGATGAGACGTGACGAAAAAATCTCACAAATTGATTTATTTTTTAAACTTAAATCATAAAAAAAATCAGTGTGTTTTGGACAGTTAGGATGGATTGTTTCAAAAAATTTGATGGATTCATCAAATATTTGAAGTTGATTTTCACGTTCTGTGTAAGTTCTTTTCAAGTTCTATTATTAAATAGTTATAGGGCAGTTGCTTCACAATACTGAAATAATCACAGAACTTGAATAGAACTTACACAAAACGTGAAAATTAACTTAAAATATTTGATGAATCCATCAAATTTTTTGAAACAACCCGTCCTTAGTGTTTGGTGAGGAGATATGCAGTTACTTGACTGATTTAACAGTGATGACAAGTGGAAGAAATTTTTTGTTGTTTGGTTTTGAAGAGAAAAAAAGACACGTGAGTCCATGACAGAAATCACTGGTAAAAAGTAAGTCAAGTACGCCCCTTAACCCCCTGTATACATAAAATTGCGACGATTGACTGAATTAAATTGCAGGGAAATAATTATAATTGAAAAGAAATGATTAGTTTTGATGTGTTACTGTATTGTAAAACATTTCAAAATTAATTTATGTATAAATGATGTGCAATTAATAAATTTACGTTTTTAATGCTTTCAATACAATGATAAAAACTTTAACACACGTACTGGTGAGACGAATTCAAATTTTTGAAAACGATCCAAGTTACGGAAACAATCTTTTCAGATTCAGACAAGCGATAAAGTACCTTCCTTTAATACATTTCACCGGGCGATCACCGTAGAAAAAAATGACTATTTTCAACTTGGCTAATCAAGTGATATCACGTGATTTTTCACGTGTATCAAACAACAACAAATGAATCATACATAATAAGTGTGTTAATCCATATAACATTGCAATGTTTGACGGCCTCCGTGGTCCCGAGGCAAGACTCTCGACTCACAATCCGAAGGTCGCGGGTTCGAACCCGGCGTGCGCAAATAAATTTTATTTGATTAATTTGTGTTATTTCACAATTTATTCATTTAAAATAATATATAGTATATTTGCGGCACGTTCCAGAGTGGAAGATACTATCAGTATCGCCCTGGTGTAAGACCACCATTCAGAATTGAAACGTTGCTTGAAATGGCTTTAGCCGTGTTTAGTGACCAGATCTGAATAGCCAGGTACTTCCCCACCTTCCTCTTCCCTATCTCCTTCCCCTCCCCACTACCTTCAGCCTCACAACATACCCCAATTGGGGATGCCATAGTCTCACTGGCTCCAGACGGGAGCAGTTGGGACTCTTGTGCGGTATTTCATATAAAAAAAAAAAAAAAAAAAAAATGTATTCACAATCGTTTGTAAATCGGTTCTAATTACGAATTACGCGCCAAAACATCGTTAAAACTAATCCATAGATAATCCTAATCCTTGAATAGACAATTTATTGACATTGCAGTTAACGGTTGATAAGATACCATGGGGTAGTTGTGCTGCGTTTGAACCAATAACTAACTCTTTCAAAATAGCCCCAATACACAGGGATTTGTCAAACGCTAAGGATGGGCGTACGCTGAGACATCGGTCGCGCAGCATGTTCAGCGCAAGATAGTTTTGGTATTTGTGTTGTATGGAAGTGTATGGAGCGACATACGCTGAGACGTGCGTGTTTCTCATACATTCCAGAACTGCGCTGAACATGCTGCGCGACCGATGTCTCAGCGTACGCCCATCCTAATCGTTGGTAAATATTGTACTTCGTGGTCGGCGCATACATTGATTGGTACTTCACGCTTACTATAGAAATACTGAAGTACAGAAATATAGACGAAGCCTCAAATAATCGCGCTGTAAAGATATTATTGGGTAGACGCAACTAAGTAAAACGTGCATTTGTTCTAGGCGTGAAAAGAAGACTTTGAGACGAGAGACAGTAAGGATGGGCAATGGGCAAATGCTGAGATGGTGCCCAGACAACTGAGAATGAAACCAACCCAGAAAAGTCATTAAGAGTGATGAAAAAATATGTGTAAAAAAATGGTTAAATAGGCTACGTTAGGTTAGGGCTATGGGCTACTTTAAAATTATTTTTTCAGAGCTTTTAGTGACTTTTCAAAGAGTTGTTGAGTTGACTTTATTCTCAGTTAGCATGGAACCTGCTGCAATACAGGCCGCCCAGAATACGCAGAGCAGAGCAGGTCAGATTTTGTAATGCATGGACGTGCTGCACGTCGCGCAGAAACGCGTCTGCTTTGCTCTGGGTCGAGTTGTGGCCGCGGCACAGTACTTTCCATGAGAATCACGCTTTTTTAAGAATTTGTGCTTGAAAGATTGCAAATCAGTAGTAAATAATTAATTTCAAAGTCAGAATTGGGATCGGAACTCGACATTCTCACAAACGACCATTACCCAAGCAGATACAAGCTGAACTAAGTAGCATATGCTTGTCAACGATTTCTACGTCGTCTGTCCTGTGGCAACATTTCTGCTCTGCTCTGCTCTTCTCTGCTCTGCGCGGTCAGCGTCTCAGCATATGCCCACCACAACTTTTAGCTCATCCACTATTATGTAATGTCAAGTTATCTTAATGTTTACCCTGAGGAAGGAACGGCCGCTCTGAAACCGGTCAGCGTAAATAAAATAAAATAAGTGGTTCTAACAAAGAAATATTGTTTAATTTATTTATAATGGACTAGCTGACCCGGCCACGCCTTGCTGTGGCTAAAGAAAAATAACGCCATCTACCGGATGGTTACCCAACCTTTTAACTCACACCGCCATCTGTTAATTTTCACACAAATCAAATCCACACCGCCCACTTGCCAGCCCGCTCGTCCACCATACAGTCAACACAGACTTCTTCTTTAATTATACATATATTTCAACAAAAACCTTGACAAATTATATATATAAATCTTCCTTTTGAATCATTCTATCTATTGGTGAAAACCGCATGAAAATCCCCTTAGTAGTTTTTGAGTTTATGGCGAACAGACAGACAGACGCGGCGTAGGACTTTAATTTATGGCTGAACCACCTTAAAAAATTACGAAAGCTAAATTTTACCGACTGGTATCCCCAAGAGACGCTCTCCGGTCCAGTGCATGATATTGAAAATTTATTCCGGTCCTCGCGTCCGCTCGGTCCGGCTGTTTTACATTCCCTCTCGTGTCACTCTAGTTGTAACAAATTTGATCTTGTACCAAATTTTATTATAAAATATAACGTTACTTGTAAATATATTTGACCGCATAATCAAGAGTTCTAATTGGCAAATTTTCCCTACACACGCATCTCAGTTTACAGTGCCTTGGAAAGGCTGTAAGCTGCACATCCAAATCAGAATAAAATACGTAATTCACCACCTTTCCAAAAATTTATAAAATGCAGAGATAATCACAAAGTTATAGCTACAAGAATGTATCCCAACTTACAAGCTAGAAAGCTTGTAAGTTGGGATTTTCACAGAAAATCATATGTAGCATTGTTATCAAAAGTTCAAATAGTTAAAATTTTGACATTTGATCGTTCTCCGTTGAACGCCGTTCATTTCAACTTTTGCGCAATTTTTGATAAGCAGAAAAGCATACAAAAACTAAAGATAGCAAACATAATTCCGATTTACAAAGATGATTCCAAAAAAAACCTTCTAATTATTCTAATAATACTTCTATATATCCATCCTCTCTGTCTTCTCTAAAGTTTTTGAAAAGGTTATTAAGCTTAGGCTCACTAAATATCTATTATCAAACAATTTACTCGCATCCCAACAGTATGGATTCAGAAACCAATCTAACACAAAATGTGTTGCCTTCGATTTTGTATACGCCCTCCAAAAGCATATAGACCAGGGTAAGCACGCTGCAGGCTTATTTATAGATTTAAAAAAGGCTTTCGATACGGTTGACCATGGGATACTACTAAAGAAGCTAGAACACCTAGGCATAGTAGGCACTCCCCTGAAGTTACTGTGTAGCTACCTCTCTAACCGACACTGTCAGACCTTTGTTGGAAAAGGGACAAGCAGCATGGGAACGATAAAATGTGGCGTGCCTCAGGGCTCCGTACTTGGACCATTACTATTTTTAATATATATAAATGATATTGCTAAATGGGGACTTAAGGGTACAATACAACTCTATGCAGATGATACAGTGATTCTTTATCACAATAATGATTTAAACGAACTTGAAAAGGAAATGGAAAGGGATATAGCTTGCCTGGCAAACTGGCTGCGACTAAACAAACTTAGCCTAAACATAAAAAAAACACATTACATACTGTTTGCAAATAAAAAAAATGTAAGTCTTAATATAAGTCTTGATAATAACCGCCTTGAAAGGGCTGATGTTACAAAATATCTTGGCCTTTTCATTGATTCACAACTCACATGGAATCACCAATTTAAACATGTTCTATCCAAAATTACTCCTATAACTGGTGTTTTATATAGACTTCGCGGGTTACTTCCTCCCTCTCTATTAAAATCGATTTACCATGCTATGATTCACTCACATCTAATATATCTCGCCGGAATCTGGGGATTTGCTACAAAAAAAAATGATTTCAGAAATCCAAGTCGTCCAAAATAGAGCCCTGCGAAATATTTTCAGTCTACCTTGGGACACACATGTCAAAGACATCTACAGAAACACCCAAATACTTCCTTTTAATACCATTCCCACTTTTGAAATAACTAAAACTATATTACAAGTAATTCAACACTCGGCACATTCCAACACTACACTCTATTACAATTGCGACGTACACCAACACAACACAAGAAATCACAACGAACTTCATATACCAAAAATCAAATCAACAAAATATGGACTAAGATCCCTAGAATACATAGCTCACACAAAATATAATCAACTCATCCAACGAGATCAAACGTGCAAGTCAATGTAAAAAGACACAAACTAACATGCTCAAACTTCATCTTATTAATGACTATCTGAAATAATAATGTTGTGTATGTCCCCATCATATGTCCATTTAATACATACAGCTATATGTTTCATGTAATGCGTATCATTCCCGCAATGAGTTTATTAACTCCTGGGAGTACAATGCTTTATATAATATACTATATTCTGTATTGTATACTTTTGATAAATAAAAAAAAATAAAAAATAAATACCTGTTGTGTTGTTAGGTTTTTCAATTGATCACAATTTTGTTGAAAGCAGAAACGACACTAGAATCGACATTTAAGGAAAGCCTTTCAAATGTCAAAAAAAATAGCACTTTTGATAATTTGATGACAATGCTACATTTTAATATATGCGGAACAACTTAAGCTTGATTACCTACCAGATTATTTTCCTCTGGAAATTTACAAGATTGCACCCTCGATTCAAAATCTAAGAGACTACCTACGACTGAAAAGTAAATAACGAAACTTTCAACAGTGGGTACCTAGATGGTACGTAGATGTATAAATAATTCTGAAAAGCTTCTTCCAAGATTCTTAATTCTAATTATGAGTGTTAATTTACATTCCACCGGCGTAACTCTTTACGTGTCGCACTTAAGATTGGCGTTTGAAGAAATTTATACACTTTTCAGACTTTGCCAACGAGTGACGCACGTAGAAACTTTAAAAATGACCTCGCCCATAGATTTAGATATCAGCCAAATATTTTGAAGACGATACACACAAAATTTTAAACAGTTGAAAAACAATAAAGTGCTCGTTGAACTCCAATATTGAAGACACAGGAGATATCTTTACATCTATCTATTACAACAAACATTCCACCAACCTACAACTAAAACGACCTTTGGACAAAGAAATATGCAACATTTCTCTATAAAATAATTTAATATACTCCCTCTTGCAATAAAAACCAATGACAAAATAACCGACTTCAAAAGAAGCATTAAGATATGGACTATGGACATGGGAAGGAAGAACATAGATACAATTTTTGCAACCAAACTAAGATTAATGCTTGTTTTGTGCTTTCTTCTAGATATAGCTTTATAATTTTCCTTTTGTAATATTTTAAAATAGGTTAATTACTTATATTTCAAATACGTGTTAAGTGTCTACTGGGATAGAGAGAAATAAAATAACCGTATTAAAAAAAAGAAGAAAAAGAAAATATTTTTATATAAATAACAGTCCAATTATTAAAGTTGTGGCATTTGTCGGAATTAAAAGATCTTAGTAAAAATCATGTTAGTTTTAACTCAAGAATTCTGACAGCGTCCGTGGAATCTTATGCATCATATTTGCGAAAGTCGGATATTGGGTATTCCGTCAAAATATCAAATACGACATCGGCATACGTGTTGATTACACACACAGTAACCTATTTTAAAGACATAAATGCTTAGCGATATATCTAGACTTAGGCAAAGCCTTTGATTCAATCTGCCACAAAACCCTTTAAAAAATATATGGTATCAAAACAAGGAACTCCAAATAATGAAAAGTTGTACGAGTAACAGAACACAACAAGTCAATAGCAAGCCTCTGTCGATTACATATGGAGTTCCACAAGGAAACAGATGTGTTTGTCTCTTTTTCGTGTCGCCTTTTCGTTTCATCGAATTTCGGATCACAACGGTGCTAAAGAAGTTATCACTCCAAAAAAGAACGCTAGCGGAAAAGAGGTTCCAAAACGTATATTTATTAGCTTAAAAACTTTTTAACAATAATATTTACGGTTTATTGATTCTCACAGTCTTTATTTAAGCTGGAAATACGCAAAAATTTTCACAGCTTATCGGCACTTATGATACTTAAAGACAATTGAACTGAAGAACATTGAACCATTTTTATTGAAATTTTGCAACTTGAAACGGAGGCTCTCAGCTTTCAAAGCCATTATTCGACCCACGTCAATTGGATTCATACAATTTTTGTTTCACTTATTTAATTATTTAGAAGCCTAGTTATCAATTTATATATTCATTTTATTTTTTAAACGTAAATGATTATATAACTAGAGAAGACGATAGTACTAACAGAACTAATTTACCTAATATATTAAAAAAGCGTATGCACTAGTAACAAAATAAAGAGAGGAAATTGGGGAATACGTTTGTACGGGAAAAACGCCGCCCGATTTCCTCTTTATTACTGACAAGCTTTTATCCGCGGTTTCGCTCACATGGTATTAGGGGTAAATTACTGTAGCGCTTGCCCTTATCAATTATTCCCCCCCCCCCACACACATCCCTCCCCCATTCCCCCCTCCCGCATTCCATAGATTCATTCCCGGTACATTCAGTTTTCAAACAGCTCGCGTGCCACCTTTCTTTCCCGTTTCTTAATCCCTTCATCACTCTGTTGCGGAATGTTCTAACTTTGTTCTCTGCTTTCCCCGGGGGATGAAGCTATATAGTTAATGAGACAGGTAAAAACCACTGCGGGGGCGCTAATGGGTTAATTGGGTACCTACCCACAATGTGCGACCTTACGTCTTGTATGGCCGCGCATAACTCAACTAACAAGAGTATCTACATTATAAAACAAGTTTGTGGCTTCGAGGGACTGAGGGGGTTAATAAATAATATTATTTAATTAATAATTATTTTTTTAAATTGATTTTTAAAAGCTTTACGCTCAACAATTCTGATATTAACTATGCAAACAATGTGATTATGAAAAGCATACATACAGAACTGTTTTTTTTTTTAAATATATAAAAATTAATATTTCTTTGTTTGTCCCTTATGCGTTCCTAAACCATTCATCCGATTGAGATGAAACTTTGGTGATTTGATGTGCGCATGCCCGCGATGGTTTCTGTATGTAATAGTGAGCTCTGGCGTTATGAAATTATTTTTCAGACTATTCATCCGATTGTGATGAATTGTTGGTGCGGTAATTGGTGAGTTGTTGTGCGCACGCCCGTGGATGTTTCTATATATACTGATGAGCTCTGGCGTTATAAAATTTGCTTAAAATATTTACAAAAAAAATTGTTGTTTGAAAAAGTTAAGCGGCAGGGAGGGATGGGGGGAGGGGAAGGGGAATCCGGAAGGAATGAAGGTGACTACGGAGGGGGGTTCGCGGGAGGGAGAAAAAGGACGGGGACGCATGGGAAAGGACTCGCAGTTTCTTCTTCAGCGATAATTTCTTTCCTTTGTGGCATTGCAACGCAGCCGGGTACTCGCTAGTAAGAAATAAAATTATTTTTAGATTTAAGCTGAAACTCACTACGTTTTAGATAATTTTTAAATAAGCTGAAACTCACAAAGTTTTAGATAATCTTTATATTTAAGTTGAAACTCACTAAGTTTTAGTTATTTTTTAGATTTCAGCTGAAACTCATTAAATCTAAAAATTATCAAGTTTTAGCTAATCTTTAGATTTAAGGGAAGGTTGTTAAAAAAGTTATTCCTAGGTAAAGGTAGGTATTTTCTAAGGATGCTTGGTCTTCAATTTTAGGATTTTAATGTTATTCAGGTCCCTAGCATGGTCGATCTATAAGGATTGTATCGATAACTTTCGGTAACTTCTCATCGTTAAAAATTCTTTAATTCCTCAAAAATAAAAAAAATTCCACAACCTAACCTAACATAACCTATTTAACCAATTTTTAAAAATATATTTTTACATCACTTTTAATGGCTTTTCAAAAGAGGTTCTGAGTTGATTTCATACTGGGTTGTCCGGTCACCCTTGCATATAAATTACCTCATGTGGATGAAGGCAGTCAGATACATTTTTTTTAATTCGTAGTAACATAGTATCAAAAATCAGTATTTTTATTCAATAAAATATCACTTTATAGAGTTAATTCAAATTGAAAATTTATTTTAAGACATTCATAAATTTTGGTCAGCCCTTATCTGAAATGTTTTTGCTATAACATCTTAGTCGTAAACCATGTGATGTGAACAAAGTTTGTAATTTGACTGAATATAATATGCAAATATTGGAAATTATCGGACATCCATTAGTGGAGCTTTTGACTTGGTAAGAAGGTGGGTGGAGAGGTGGAGAGGAGACTTCGGAATCTAATTAATAAAGCTGAATGTGTGTGGGTTACCAGAGTGTGCAGCGCGTAAGGGATAAGGTTGTTTTGTATACAGCTATTAAAACCCCGCATGCTTTAAAATATCAACGGAATGAGGAAGGAACTAAATTCGATCATGTTTGTAAATGCGTAATGGAAAGAAATATGCCTAAGCGTAAAGTAAACAAAATAAGACAATATTAGCGAAACACAATCGAAAATCTGAAACAGAAAAATCAGAAAAGGATACGGTCACTTCTAGGACACGAACCCAGGACATATGCCTCGCAGGGGCGGAGCTCTGCCAACTAATGAGCCAATGTGTCCCTATCCGAGTCGGTCATATTTAACTGTATCTCTTACTTCGACTGAGAATTACCAACATTATATTAATTTTCTTAACGCATATTTTTAAAAGCTGCTTATCTTTATGTATGATTGCAAGATTTAAACGTGAACTAAATGCTTTCTAGATAGTGTCTTGGATAAATATATCCATTTTTATTTAATATGCGCCATCTATTGACTTTTTCGCAAGTCTAGGATGAATATTTGTTTTTATTTTTATATTGAGTAAAACCTCAAATTGTAATATTTTAATTAACGGAGACAATATTAGCGAAACTCAATCGAAAATCTGAAAGAGAAAAATTAGAAAAAAATACTGTCACGTCTAGTACGCCAACCATGGACCTACGCCTTGCCGGGGCGGATCGTATCGCAACTTTTTCTGATTTTCGATTGAGTTTCGCTAATATTATTTTCATTAACGAAAATATTACAATTAGAGGCTTTAGTAATTAATTAAAAAAATATGTATATTTATATATATACATACTAGTTGACCCGGCCACGCGTTGCTGTGACGTGAAATCGAAACACAACGCCATCTACTGTTAGTTACCCCACCTAGATAACCAAGTGTTGTATCGACAAATTAATTCACACCGCCATCTGTTAGAAACTTATGGAACTTACAAATAATTACAAATTCCTTTAAGAAACATAACATTTAATTCGCAATAATAAATATTGAGGTCATTAAAACTATCCTCTCTTTTAAGTTCGACCAAATTGCACACAGTAAGCTAAATTTCATCAAAATCGGATAAGTAGTTTCAGAGTTTATCTCGAACAAACATCGTGACGAGAGATTTTTATATATAATATGATATTACTAATAATGCAAATTGGATGACGCCAGAGGTCGTTGTTAGAATTTTTTTTGCTGCTCCACGCAATCAGATTACCACTTTATACAAAAACCCAATCTTTCGAAAAAGAGGCGTAAAAAGAGTCAGAAAATGTTTAAATGACAAAGACGATTTTGGACATAAATGCGAAAAGATGGGTTGCGATCACAGGACATCCGTTCGAAAAGTAGGCCTCAACGGCAAACGCACGCTTCTCACTGTTCCCACGCATGATGGCGACTAAACTGTGCCGGGACAAAACTTTATAGTTCCACCTCTCGAACGAGATCACTAACGCTCCGCTACGACAACAACCGACTGAATGGCACGCATTTTAAAAAAGGAAGTTATGCTGCCGCACCCTGTATAATATTATATATTTGATTGCCAGAAGATGAGGTATTATCGATCTAATGGGTAACGAAGTAGCAATCAATAGAGATTCGTTATTATTGTCAACCATTCAAACAAGAGGGTTTGTGTAGGAACTAACATCAAACTTTCAAAGTTTCTACCTACTGAGAACCTTTCGAGAAGATAAGATCAAAATATTATTATTCCGCAATATTGTTTTCCGTGCCATATCTCCCTTTATTAATTTCTATTATCTATGGTCCTTGCACAGAACCACGTAACTGTGGGGTGCTTCAATAAGAGCGCAAGATTTCAAGGTTCAATTAAACATTGCTTTCTGTATTGAAATATTTATTTAGTTATAATGTATACATTTGGGAATTATGTATGAAACAATACTTCTGGTAAATCTGCTGCATGGCTTTGCCAAACTTTGCATTTATTGTTATTAAATTGTTACATTCATAAATGTATACATATAATTCAATAATTTGCTACAGAAAATCATGTTTTATTGAACCTTGAAATCTTGCGCTCTTATTGAAACGTCCGTTATTTAGGTACTCACATATTATTCAAATTATAAATTATAACTCAATAAATATTTCAAGACTTTGCTACAGAAAATCATGTTTTGTTGAACGTTAAAATCTTGCGCCTCCACCATTGAACCACCCGTTATTTAGGAACTCACATATTATACAAATACATACATTATATCTCAATAAATTTTCAAAGCTTTGCTACAGAAAACCATGTTTTATTGAACCTTGAAATCTTGCGCTCTTATTGAAACACTCGTTATTTAGGTACTCACATATCATCAAAAACGTAATCCCATCAATCATCAATTATTATTATTCTGTTAGGGCTTTCCCTCGGTTCCTGGTTCCTATCCTTTTTCTCTGCAGAGATTCAAAGAGCCATTTATTCCCTCGCCCACACCTGTGAGACTGCGCGCCTCACAACAATTAAGTCCATTCCTTGAAAGTTAGCTGCATAATATTCACATTTGTCAGGCAGATGTATCCGCTGGCTAGGTAAATTATTTTCGGTTAATTTGGCGGTTATTTTAATTATTTTGAAACAGCCCCAAACTGTTTGCTGGTTTCTATGCAAATTCGGAACTGCCTTATCATATTTATACCGTTTATCAATATACTCTACTTAATAATAGAATGAAAACTTAAGTGATAAATTAAAATTTTATGCTATTAGATTGTGGTTATTGACCGCAGCCAACGACAGAAACGTCTAATTTATTTTTAGAATCCACTCGAGCGACAGTGCGATTTCGCTCGTGATTTTTTGGAGATCATTTTGAATATTTTCCGCCCACATTAAAAAAAATCATACCTCCGAATTTTTATATGGAGACATACAAACTGATTATAGTTCTGTATAGCCAATGAGTTCACCTATATTTTGTCGATTATTATATATTCGTAAAATTTATCAAAAAAATATTATAAAATCGTAAACTTATAAACAGAAAAAATCTTTCTTACCAAGCAAGGAAAATCAGTTCAGACCATACTGAAACAGATGTCATCCGTTTACGGGGACTCTTGTTCAAGTAAACCTATAGTTTACAAGTGGTTTACTTTAAACAAGGCAGAGAGTCACTTGAAGACGACCCCCGGCCAGGAAGGCCGATCGAGGTGACCGCTTCGGAAATTATTCAAAAAGTCGAAAAATTAATATTAGACGATGTCCGATTAAAGAAAAAAACAGCTCGCAGAAATGGTTGGAGTATCAGATACAACCATTTTCAAAGTTCTTCACGACCATCTTGGCATGACTAAAGTCAGCGCAAGATGGGTGCCGGGAATGCTCACGCCGCGAAAAACAACAGCGTGTGGAGTGTTCTCGTGCATTTTTGGACCTCTGTAGGGAAGACAAAGATGGAGTATTTGCTCGAATTGTTACTGGTGATGGAAATTTGGGTTTATCATTATGAACCTGAGCCTAAACTGAACTCGGTGCAGTGGTACAGAAAGGCACACCACTACCAAGAAGTTTAAGGTGTCACAATGAGCTGGGAAAGTCATGGCGACAGTCTTTTGGGACTCAGAAGGAATCCTGTTGACCGATTACAAAGATAAAGGTGTCTCCACAACCGGAGATTACTTTGCTTTAATTCTAGACCAATTGAAGGAAGCCATCAAGGAGAAAAGAAGGGGAAAATTGACCAAAGGAGTCCTCCTTCTGCACGATAACGCGCCTGTTCACAAGAGCCCTGTTGCGAAGGGTGCCCTGCAGAAGGTGGGCTTCAAAATTTTGCCACACCCACTCTACAGTACTGACCTGGCTCCCAGTGATTATTACCTATTTCCAAACATGAAAAAAAACCTCGTGGGATAAAGTTTTCAAGTAATGAAAAAGTGAAGGATGCTATTTCGGCGTATTTTTTAGACAAAGACAAATCTTTTTTTTGAGGATACACATAAGTTAATTAACAGATCCGAAAAATGTTTTAGGGTAGCAGATATTGAAAAAAAAAATAATTTTGGATTTTTATTTCCACCATACCCCCCATTCCGCGAACTTAAAAACTCACCCTCGTAAGTACAAAAGTTTTAGAAAGACGAAAAAGAAATCATTTAAAAATTCTGGGTAAAAAAATATATATCTACCCTACAAAACGCTTTCTTTGGAATGTTAGAAAAAAAAGCCACAGCACGTGACAGGGATCCGGTAATATGATATCTTCTAGAATAGTTTAACTTGTTTAGCCACAGGTGGAAATGTAAACCAGCAGCGAAATCACGTATTTTAAATACAGCCCATTGCGAAGGTCCGATCTAAGATTAGAAATAATTTTAATGTATAATTAATTGTTGGCATTAGACATTATAGGCTATGTTTAGAATTCCAGAGAAATTTTACCCTCATTGCTCCCGAAATTATATATTATTTAATTCTAAATCATGACCATATCCCAAGTTGAACGAAAATTAGATAAGTACACATTTCATAGCTTAACCCCTCAGAGAAGCGATTCTATATCTTTTGTAAAAAATACGGAAAAAATTCCAAATGGAATCGACTTTATGTAATTCTGTCGCCGATTTTAACTAGTTTAAAACAAGAATTACGAAAGTATACATGATTATTTATTCGTCTGTTATTGCCGGGTGTGCGCCGTACACACGCCAAAATTTTCAATTTTATTTTATTTTTATGTGCGATTTTCACCCTTATGTATAAAGAAAACGAATGATGGACAAGGTCAGAATCGCTTGGGGTATTCTTGTTCTTGATGTACGAGGTATCCTAAATACACTTAGCCACTCGGAATATATTATTAATAATTTTAATTAATTAATATTTTTTATTAAATTTGTCTACGACATCGACCCTTAATTTTTCCCGGGATTTGAGCTGTCAAACTACGAGCGTCGTAGTTGTGAAAAAGATCGAAAAACCTTTAAATTTTTCAAATAAACGCAAGTAATCTTGTTTTTATGCTTAGTTTATTGTTCAAGGAATGTGTTTGGGTAAATATAATATACCAACGATAGCACAAAATAAACCCACAAAATATTACGTCAAAGTCAAAACTTTGCGAAATTTACGTCGTTTCTCCTTGGCATTTGGGAGGTTGTACGTTTAAAGTTGTATACCATGGATTTAACATTTGCGGAATTTCGTTTCAATCTAAATACGCATGAATTACTTAGTTTGCCCCAACTAAGAACCTATTTTGTGCACGTCAGTAGTTGTTTCTTGTAGTAGTTGTTAAAATAAAGTGTAATTTCCATAATTTGTGCTTATGTTTATTTATTTATTTTTATTTATTTATTATATTACATTATATACAATTAAATAGCAAAATAACATAATAACATGATAATATATTTAAAGATAACTGTAAATATTAAAAATGTGTACAAGTGTTATTATGTCTTGTAGGTCAACATAGTTCCTAGCTAGGCAGATTGCCTGTTCTAAGGAACCAATTGCTGATGAAAAAGTCAGACATGTATTTTGTAAAAAAATGTTGTTTTTATTTATTTTTTCTAATAAAATAGGTACTCAGTTTATATTTAATGTGCCATTTTTAGGTAACCATGTAAAACTTTAAGTGACATTATTTAATAGTTTTTCAGACTCCATCCTACCCAAGTCAATCAACCATTTAGTTATTAATGAACCGATGCAGGACATTTTGCATGTCTTAATATTTAATTCTGGGGGGATTTTATTATACAATTTCGGTCCCAGATATGTATATGTCTTTTGATACTTTGCCGTATTGCTCTCTGGGACCACGAGATCCTTTCTAGTGTGACTTCTTGTGATATATTTATGCTCAATTTTATGAAGATTTTCTAGATTTTTGTGTACATGGATAATAACCCTTTTTATGTAGTTTTGACGAACATCAAGTACATTAAATTGTTTGTAGAGCTGATCGCTCGAAAACCTATAGGGCTTACGCAATATGACTCTAATTATTGATTTCTGGGCCTTCACAAGCGGATCTAAAATGGTTTTACCTGATGCTCCCCAACCAATACAACCATACGTTAAGATGGAGTTGCATAATCCGAAATATATTTTTCTTAGGTCTTGTTGATTAATTACATTTCGTAATACAAAGAATATGTGAATTAATTTTCTTACCCTTATTGCAAGGTTGTCAATGTGATATTTCCACTTAAGATGATTGTCTATAATAACGCCCAGATATTTGATGTTTTTCACACATTCCAAAGCTTCACAGTTGCAGTCAGAATCTGTATTATCGAAATCACAGTTAGGCTTATGTGTTTTTATTGTGTATGACATACTAGGTTGTCCTTTTATAGTTGAGCTGAATCTTATGTATTTAGTTTTTGCTATATTTAGAGTTAATAGATTTTTGTCAAGCCACTGTTTTATCGCGTTGATTCCACTTTCAGCGTGTTTGTGAGTTTGTGTCCAATCATCTCCTTCAAATAAAGCTACTGTATCGTCTGCGAATGTAATAATTTTTCCGCCTACTGTTAGTTCGCATAACTCGTTTATGTAAATTATGAATAGAAGCCGACGAAATTAAGAATTATGCGACGGTTAGTCGAATAATTCATTTATTTCATCTACAGGCCCACGCCACCCATAGAAAAAAGAATGGAACACCATAGACAATCTCACAAATTTGTCAGCCGATTCCGTATGGGATCTTTCCCGTATCCATCCGTATAAAAATACGGAATCGCTCCTCAGGTCTATTTGTTCGGTTTTCGGAACAATTCATAGAAACCGTTGTCTCCCTTACTATCAAGGTTAGAAATACGATCTAAACGATGTTAGAAAGATAAAATACCACGCTTTAAATTCAAATCAAAAAATTAACACTAAAATAATTACACTTCTATGAATCCAAAGTTTCCGACCGCAATTCGAAAAAAAATTATGAAAATTTAAGAATTTTTTATTAATTTTTTTTGCATGAAACGACAGAAAAGTGAGTTGACCAAAACGTTTGTAACACATTTGCTTATTTACATATTTACGTTTTTTTATTTATTTTAATTATCAGTAATTTTAGTTAAAAAACGAAAGGTGAGTCATTTTTAAAACTTTTTTATGTTTGCCTCAAAATGTTTACATTTAAAAAAATTATAATTTTTATTTCGAATTATAAAATTTGAAAGCGATTTTCTACGTTCAGAAATATTCCATTTATTTCAGAACGGAAATATTTTAACCCTCTGATAAAATGCGGTCGAGTCTGACTGGTTAAATCTATTTTCAGAAACCAGTTGAAGTCGTTTTCTTGTTGAACAATTTGAACAGAAGGGTTAAATATGTTTTATCTATTCTTACGTATGGCTTGGAATAAACACTAAACCAAGAAATCAAGCTTTAAGACTACAAAATCAGAATTTCTACAGATATGCGTATATACATACTTTCCTGAGAGCACCCTGAAAATCTGAAATTACTCTGGTAGAAGCTTTAGTAATGTCAATCGTCCAGTTGTTTAGTCAGAAATCTCAAAATACTAAGTTTTGAGATAATGTGGAAAGCAACATTCTAATATTCACCATAAATCAAGTATTATTTACACGTGTCTGTGTTTTACATATTAAATATGTTGCAAAACAACACCGGGGGCATAACGGTCTGGTACATTAGCAGGACACTAGCAGTCAAAAACCTGCTCCCCAGGTTTTTGCTTTAACCCAGTTCCTGTTGGTGACCATTTTATAAATCCGTTAGGAACTGGTTCCAAAAAAAGGCCGTTCATCGGATCCACTGTTATCCTGTGATAGCTAGTCATCCTGTGATAGCTAATCACCGGGACAGGCAATGACATCATATGTAATATCATTTCAATAATGGTATCAATCCACTTGATACCATTATTCACAACTAAGTATTCACAACTAAGGGGCCATCCATAAATTACGTCACACGAATTTCATGATTTTTTGACCCCCCCCCCCTCCCTTGTCACATTTGTGAGACCCCCTCCCCCCTAGAATTTCATGATTTTTTTGACCCCCCATACCCCTTGTCACACTTCTCTACACCCCCCCCCCCCCCCTTAAGGTGTGACGTAATTTATGGATGACCCCTAAGTATTACCGTCAATCTTTCCATATCCGAAAAGATACTCAAATTCACAAATTCGTATATACCTAGGAGCACGTCCCATGCGACGTACTAACGGAAGTGGTGACATCTTTTGACGAATTCTTGAATTCGAAACCGAATTACCGAGTGGTTTTTTTTTATTTTTTATATGAATACCGCACAAGAGTCCCAACTACTCCCGTCTGGAGCCAGTGAGACTATGGCATCCCCAAATGGGGTATGTTGTGAGGCTGAAGGTAGTGGGGAGGGGAAGGAGATGAGGAAGAGGAAGGTGGGAAGTACCTGGCTATTCAGATCTGGTCACCAAACAAGGCTAAAGCCATTTCAAGCAACGTTTCAATTCTGAACGGTGGTCTTACACCAGGGCGATACTGAGAGTATCTTCCACTCTGGAACGTGCCGCAAATATACTATATATTATTTTAAATGAATAAATTAATAACACAAATTAATCAAATAAAATTTATTTGCCACGCCGGGATTTGATCCCACGACGGTTAAATGCGTTGTCCCGGTAAGACAAAGAGACTGGGTTCGATCCCCAGTTGCGGTCGTTATTTTTATTTATTTTCTGTTTGTTTCATATTTCGTTCAGATTTAGAAGATTCAGATTTCGTTCATATTTCGTTCAGATCTTCTTCTTGGATAGTTACAGGATTGGTGATCGAGGGGTAAGACTCTTAATTCACAATCCGAAGGCCGCGAGAACGAATCCCGGCGCGCGCAAATAAATTTTATTTGATTAATTAGTGTTATTCCATTAATTCATTTAAAACAATAAATAGTATATTTGCGGCACATTCCAGAGTGGGAGATACTCTCAGTATCGCTTTGGTGTAAGACCACCACTCAGAATTGAAAAGTTGCTTGAAATGGTTTTAGCCGTGTTTGGTGACCAGATCTGAATGGCTAGGTAATAACGCCCCATCTTCTTCCCCTCACCACTACTTTCAGCCTCACATTTTTTTTACATGTTCTCCTCACAGAAGGTCCTGAGGAAAATAATTTCCCTCAGGGCCTATGTCATCTTTGGGGATGCTGTGTGGAGGGTTTTTTTGAGAAAAAGGAGGAGAGGAGAGTTTTGGGAAGGAAAAGGGTTTAAGGGGTGGGTAGGAATCTGGGGTTCAGTATGTCCTGGTCATCCGCTTCCAAGACCTAGACAAATCTCACCCCATGAACCCGGGCACCCCTGCTTAGTCACCAAACGTAGCGAACCACTTGGGGTGACCTATGGCAGAGGTGTTGGTTATCCAATAAAGGTTCCCGGGGCGGCGGTACCCATTCCCGCCTCCCAAATTGAAAATAACCCCTAATTCGGGATGCCGTAGCCACACTGGCTCCAGACGGCAGCAGCTGGCAATCTCGAGAGATATTCACAAAAAATATACGTAAGAATTTAATCAAACTTATTTGCTCACTCCGGGATTTGAACCAACGATCTGTGAATTACAAATAAAGAATCTTAACCGTTCGACGAAGAGGACCAGTTTTTCTAAATAAAAAAAAATATTTAGCTAATCAAATTTATTCATTAGCTCTCGCAAAACAACCCCTAGATGTATTTTATTTATTTTTTCAACCCTTTAAAGTAATTTAAAACTTTACACCCGCCATTTATCAATAATTCTAATTACTGAAAGAATGAGATGCCATTAAATAAAATCTTGGTCATTAAAAACGGAATTTTAATTTGAATCTTCCCCTTTATTTCTATTGATCCATTTTTTATGCGAGACTGAAGAAAACCAATCCGTTTTTTGAAAATTTGAAATGTTTTATATCGGATTATCCCATCCCATCGTCTGCTAGCCTCATCCTCTTCCATCATTGCACAAGCAATATTTTGCCAGTATAACGATGGTAGCAGGTAGAATTAAAATAAAATTGTCCTGTCATTAGTAAACCAATAATTATTGTCTTTTTTTTTAAACACAAAAAATATTTATGTTACGTAATTCGCTTTTCTGAATTTGGGTGGAGGTAAATATGTACTAGAAAGATTATTATTTTTTATTGTCTTTTTTAAAAGATAGACAAACGTTCCCGATTTACGAATAACCTGACAATTTTTTAAAACATTTTACCACCACGCTAGGTGGACAATGTTGCTTGTGTCGTGATGGAGGACTTAGCCAAGTTTTCAAATGGGTTTTTCCGCAATTTTGTTGATTTACAACAATCTTTTAAATGAAATGAATATGCTTAAAATGTCAGGCAGAAGGATTTTCACTGTCGTGGTATTTACATTTAAAATTCTGAATTATGCATTTGATAGTTCAGAATTGCTTGAATTGATACGTTTTCGGATTTATCTACGTAATACTACTGACCCGACAGTTGATCCCCCGACAGTTGGAAAGCGAAAAAGTTCTGGGAAGGTAAAAGGTAAGAGGGGTGGGTAGGAATTTAAGGTTCAGTTGTCCGGGTCATCCAAATCCAGACAAACCTCACCCCATGAGCCCAGGCACCCCTGCTTAGTCACCAAACATAGCAAACCACTTGGGGTGATCTATGGCAGAGGTGATGGCTATCTAATAAATGGTTCCTGGGGCGGCAGTACCCATTCTCGTCTCCCAAATTGAAAAGAAAATTGAGAATGTATTTAAGGTGATATTTTTTTGTGTTTGCGCTGGTTTACAGAGTATAAATAAACAGATAAGTAGTTTTATCCTTGAATTTTAATAAATATATATAATACTTTTTTATTCTCCGTGCACAACTCTTCGGGGACACTTTATATTTTACTTAAGTAGGTATACCGTATTTTGCCTGAACCGATTGCACATTGTACATAATTTACTAAGTTACTTAAGTCATTAAAAATTAGAAGAGACTTCTCAGATATAATATATCTCCATAAAATTATCTATGGCTTTATTGATTGTTCGCCCCCTTTTGTCTGAGATTTTAGTTAACCATAGAAAAATCACTTTTTCATTTTAATAAGTGTTCTAATCTCCGTCAAAACTCTTTTGAATTCAGAGCACGTGACCTATCCAATAAGAATTTTAATGATATTGGCATTTTATCGTGTACTTAAAGAATTAAAAAAATATATCTTATCTAACATTGAATAATTTTAAATATCCTCTTTTAAGTTATCATTTGTTGCTGTGAATCCAGTTATTGCATTCCATTCATTTTATAAACATGTTCACTTTGATTTTCACGGTATTTTCGTTATTTGTTTTTGGGTTGTTATGCCGTGTTGCATTACCTCCTTCTTTAGCCAACGTTTTGAACAGCGTTACAGTGTCCATCATCACAACACAATTACATATCTGCCCTGATGATGGACACTGTAACGCTGTCCGAAACTTTGGCTAAAGGAGGTAGCGCAACACGGCATATCACCCCAAAACAAATAACGAAGATGTATTCACTTTAGTCGTAAGTATTGTTGTTATGAGTGATGTTCGATTTTTGATTTGGCCTTTCGATTCGGCCAATTCCATTTGGCTTTTCGATTTGGTCAATAAAGAAGTTGAGTTCATTTTTTTTATCAATGTTCACATTCAAACTCAAGTTCGTTTTCATAATTAAATTAATTTTCGAAGTTTAAATTTTATTAAATTTTTGTACAGTTTAAAGTTTCTGATATGGTATGAGGTTTTTTTTTTTTAAGATTTAGTTTTATATTAGTATTATTATTTTGTATTGATTTGTATATTATGGTCACTTACTTAAACTAAAAAGACTCATAACAAGATAGCAAGCAAAACTCTTTGGCGTATACATCTTTCATCATAAATAAACCATCTCTCATGTAACAGAAAGACATGCTTCATAGACCTTTTAATAACCGTACAAACCGAAGTACAGATGACTTCAGAATTCTTTGGAGCAATCAAAAGCGTTTATAGTTTAAAGCTTTTTAATCATTTTTTTTAGAACGTTTAATTAATTCTAAGAATAATAATATAAATATAGAAATATATTTAGGTTCGGTATTTTTTGATCTACATGAACATATTTTTTATAAGTCAAAACATTTTTCACTCAACTTCCTTATTCCATTTGGCTATTCGATTTAGCCAATTCCATTTGGCCATTCGTTTTGGCCAATTCCATTTGGCCATTCGATTTGGCCAATTCCATTTGGCCAATCGATTAGGACAATTCCATTTGGCCATTCGATTTAGCCAATTCCATTATTGGCCGTTCGATTTAGCCAATTCCATTTGGCCTTCCGATTTAGCCAATTCCATTTGGCCATTCGATTTAGCCAATTCCATTTGGCCGTTCGATTTGGCCAATTCCATTTGGCCATTCGAATTAGCCAATTCCATTTGGCCATTCGATTTGGCCAATTCAATTTAATTAAAGTCATTGCTCAAAATATTATAACACTTCCATCATCATTCATTCCATATTTTTCTAGGTTCTATAAATTTGGCATATTTTGGCATATATTCGCTGCAGACGTTTTTGCAAACTCATCAAAATATGCACAAAAATCGCTAGAGTGGGTATACGAATCTTATTTCTGAATCTACATGTATATTATTAAGATGAACGAGATTTATATTTAAAAAAACACCGTCATCGCCTTTATTGCCTACATTTTAAATTTTAAAAAAACTCTCCGCAGCTCACGCAGCTCATGGGGACTTCAGCTAGATTTACACAACGTATTCACCAACACACAAATCACGGTACACCTACAAGAAAATTAAATACGTCTAAAAGGATCGAAATGAAAATTTAGCCTCTTTCAACGGAAGTAATCTTTCGAACATCCATTGATATGCTTGGTGTAACTCTAAGTGACCAGCTCAGACACGGGGGCTCCATCGAAGCCAGAGTTAAGTAAATCTCTCAAAAACTGGGCGTACTGCACGGGGCCCGCAGATACTTTAACAGCACACAACTGCTAACCCTGTAAAAATCACAAGTGCACCCCACGGTTGAATTTGGCAGCTACCTCTGGTCTGGAGCCACAAAATACTTGAAAGGCCGTGGACTCTGTGCGTTTCTGCACGGTTTCTGGGCGGTCCATTTGATATATTCTCCTAACTTAACAAACGGATTGCAATCTTTAGGGCACAGGCGTCGGGTGGGAATGCTTTCCTTATTCTATTGGTATTTCAATGGAAGATGCTGCATTGAAATACCAATAGCGTCATTGATCCCTTCGGCACCGGTGCATAGTCAGGAAACACGCGAAACGCGTGCCCAATGTTTGTACACGGTTGACATTTGTCACATGAGAACGGGTCGCTTCTTTGACTCGTTCTTGTGTTCAATTCAGAGCAATTCTGTGGTATAAAATTATATTTCAGCATATGAATACCTCTATATACATTAACAAACTGGACCACACTTACAATACTCGTCTTATGTTAAATGAAGGACTAATTGTACCTAAGCATTTAAACAAATACGGACAAAGAACGCTGGACTACATGATACCTAATTGCTTAAATATGTTACCTGCCGAAATTAAAAAATGTACAAATGGTAAATTAAATATTATGTTGAAGAATTGGCTCGCCGAAAGAAATAATTTGTATTAGACTGACACAAAAATTGTAACTGCATAACAAAGTAAAATAAGTTTATATCCTCAAAGTAAAAGTACCCATCGACAAACTGCTTAAAAGTAGTTTATTGGGACTTTTCTTTTTCTGTATATTTTTTTTTATTTCTTGTTGTAAAAAAAAAAAATAAAATAAAAAAAAATAAAAAATAAATAAAATAAAAAAACAGCTCAGCTGAAGAACGATTTGACGGCCTCTATGTTTCCTCCTTCCTACAACATATCTTCAAGACCAATTTTCATTCCTTCCTATCCTCAAAAAGACCCTCTACGCATCCTAGATGACATAGGCCCTGAGGGAAATTATTGTAAAAAGTGGAGTTATTGTAAAAAAAATAAAAAAAATGGTATAAATATAAATTGCTACTGTCGTCTAAAATTTCCGTGTCTCAAAACAAGCCATTTAATTCAGAGTAGTGAAGTTGATACGCTGCACCTAATGCGGGCGTTAACGGGTGATAAATTAATAACACCTCCAGTCACAGGTGCCTTAAAACTCGTGGTAATGGAAGGTAACCGGAGAAGGTGTTAAATACGATCTTGTGCATTATTACGGGGGTGCATGCGGGAAATAAGGCTGAATTCTGTATGCAGCTGGGTGGTAAAATGCGGGGTGGTGACGTGGGAAACTTGGCCATCGCTATTTTATTTTTGTGTAATGTCATTTTACTCAAGTGAAAAATTACGTAATTTTGTTCGATGAAGAGGTGACATCAACATAAACACATTTAAAAAATGTTATATTTAGTTTCAATAAAGTTACTACTACATATTGCTCTGCAACTACTTTCGAAGTACTTTAAGAACTTCTTTTTTACTCATAATACACTTAAACTTATTGAACTCCTTTGTGTAACTTTACATAATGATTAAACCATGTACTTGATTGTACTGTACTTACTAAAATCTTTCAAATTCTGTTTATTGTGTTATGAAAACATGTTTATTCATAAATAAATAAAATAATGAGAAGGCACCCTTACTAAGATCCCGATCCAGTTAGCGATGAAACGCTTTTTCATTTAATTTAAATTTATCTCGTGGCCTAAGGGTTGTGGCGCAATTAAAAGGGTTTTTATTGAAAAAAAATAGTAGCAATATCATACAACACCGCGTGACGGTGACTCGACAGTGTCCCCGAAGGGGTGTGCAGAGAGAATGCAGCACCGAATAACAAATGAATGAAACATATTTTTTTTACAATAGCTCCACAGAAAATAATTTCCTTCAGGGCTTATGTCGTATTTGAGGATGCTGTGTGGAGGGTCTTTTTAGGAAAGGAAAGGGAGGACTTTCTAGGAAGGAAACAGCTATGAGGATGGATAGAAGACGGGGGGGTCAGTGTGTCCAGGAGTGATGGACGAATGATTCATTTCCTCCACTCTCCAACCCCCCCATACATTCATTCAGTTTTCAAACAGCTCCACCGTACCACCTAAATTTCATAATGCCAGAGCTCAAGAATTACCCAATTTGGTGCATTCGTTCGTTAAGCGCCTACAAATATTTCAGAGATTCATATTTATTAAATAGATCGATAGATTTTAACTACAATTTACCGCAAATATATCAACATCGTTTCCACGGAAACGATTTGTTTTCTGACGTTAGCAATAACTCGCTTTTGTTAGCGACAGAAAACGTATAATAAATAATTCCAATAACGCCAGAGCTTACCATTGCATACAGCCTATATTACTCGCATATAATCAATCTTTCCAATGGTGAAAGGATTTTTAAAAACGGTTTATTGGTTTATGCGTGAAAGCGTAACAAACAAACACACGCAGTTTCACATTTATAATATTAAATAAAGATAATTTAAGGGGGCCAACTGTCCGGGAATCTGTCGGGTCACCATGATATCCGTCAGTCGGTCAAGATCTGCTTGATTGATTACTGTTTTAGAAATAAACTTTTTATTAATATTTCTAAATGTTGCAAAGTTACATTCACACGTAACCGTGCGAAAATACTGCATGATTACACCATTTCCGGATCGCAGTTAACAAATAAAGATTATATACGTGACCTCGGTGTTATTTTGGACTCTAAACTTAAATTTGAAAAGCACTATGATAACATTGTCACTAAAGCAACAAAAAGTCTGGGTTTCGTACTGAGAACGTGCAAATTTTTCAAAAACACTAAGGACGGGTTGTTTCAAAAAATTTGATGAGTTCATCAAATATTTGAAGTTAATTTTCAGGTTTTGTGTAAGTTCTTTTCGAGTTTTGTTTTTTTATCATCATAGGCCAGCTGCTCCACAAAACTGAAATCATCACAGAACTTGAATAGAACTTACACAAAACGTGAAAATTAACGTCAAATATTTGACGAATTCGTCAAATTTTTTGAAACAACCCAACCTAAGATTTATCTTATTCTCTACAATTCACATGTTCGTCCTCACCTGGAATACTGTTCACAGGTTTGGAACCCGCGCTTTATTGTTTATGTTAACAGGTTAGAAAGAGTTCAGGAGCGATTTCTCAAATTCCTCAATTTTAAATCATTCAACATATACAACTCACGACGAAATCGAGAAAGATTTTCGAATCACGAAACTTTCGAAAGCGAAGGAGGCTTGTCGCTGATCAGATGCTCCTGTACAAAATTATTAACTCAAAAGTTGACTGCCCGGAGTTGCTAAACAAAATAAATTTCCACACGTCGATTCGATATAGTAGACAAAATACCCCTTTATATTGATAGATGCAACACCAATTCCAATCAAATTGAATTTATGCAAAGGACATGTAACTACTATAACAACAAATTTGCAAATATAGACACACGTGCTGACGTATTTACTGCTAGTTACTGTCGCTAAAGAACTTCACTGTATATATTCTAGGTGCGAAAAACTTATTCATGAATATTAATTAATTGTATCTAATATTTTTATATTACTTGCATGCGTACATTTTTATATTACAACTTTCCCTTAACTTTCCCTTATCCCTCTCCTCCCCTTACCCTTTCCAAACCAAATACCTATTGTTTTAGTTATAATCACACTTATTTTATTGTTGTGTATTGGTTTATCATTTGTTGAATTCAGATTTGTACTATTATTATTATTTTCTTAATTGCTGCTTAGTTCTGTTTTCTTTTCTTAATTTTTATTAAATATTCTAGTTTACATTTAGTAAATCTTGTTTCTAAATACCTATCTGTGAACATTAATAATTGGTCTGTTTTTTATCATCCTCTCATGTTTTTTTATATTACTAAGACTGTTTATGTTCCTTAAATAAATAAATAAATAAATAACACGTTGAGGGTTTGTGTTACAAACCGAAAAAAAAATGTTGCGACTTTTTAAATTTTTGCCGCGACATGGTTTTTATAATGGTAACACGGAGAGATCCTTTATAATTAGAGTTCACCTAACACATAACATGTTACAATTAATTAAGCATAACTTTTACTGGTAGAAATAAAATATTATGAAAATAATTCAGCGACAATGGAACTGACGTCACGCGACCCCTACCGCAGCACAATTGCGTAGCAATGTAGTGAGATTGACAACTATTGTGACATCATCTTATTAAAAATCCTATTTTTTTTATTTTTTTTATACGAATACCGCACCAGAGTCCCAACTGCTTCCGTCTGGAGTCAATGAGACTATGGCATCCCCAACTGGGGTATGTTGTGAGGCTGAAGATAGTGGGGAGGGGAAGGAGATGGGAAGAGGAAGGTGGGGAAGTACCTGACTATTCAGATCTGATCACCAAACACGGCTAAAGCCATTTCAAGCAACTTTTTAAATTCTAAATGGTGGTCTTACACCAGGGCGATACTGAAAGGATCTTTCACTCTGGAACGTGCCGCAAATATACTATATATTATTTTAAATGAATAAATTGTGAAATAACACAAATTAATCAAATAAAATTTATTTGCCACGCCGGGATTCGATCCCTCGACCTTCGGATTCCTAGTCAAAAGCCTTACCGTTAGACCACGCCGGCTGTCTATTGAGCTCATTCGAATCGGAAGTTTTCAAGAGGCAATAATTTTTAACATATTTTATTAGTAAATGGGAATGCTTATGTGCATACAAATAGTTCTTACAAAAAGTCACTAAGTGAAGGCTTTGATCGATTTTGAATAATCGAAAAGTTTTACAGAAGGTACCTACTTCAAATCAACTCGTAAAAAACAAAGTTTTTTTACTGTCGTACATCTGTTTAAAAATGTCTGTTAAAACATTTTTTTTTTTTGTTTGACAGAGGCTTGAACCTTCATACCCAGTGATATGAATCAACCGCGCTACCAACCGGGCCAATTTCGGAGTTGGTGAGGCCGCATTTGTTTCGTATATAGAGTGATTTAATTTTTCGATTTTCAGAACATGCTTATATTTCAGCGTGTCAGGGTGATTGTCACAAAAAGTTGATAGAATGTATTATCATCGACAAGGAGTTTATCTGCCAAGTTTCAACTTGATCGGATATCGGGAAATAGGTTAATTTCATCTTCCAAGATTCGGCTAATACATTCAATCAAGAAAACAAAAGTAAAACTGTAATTTTATTTGAAACTTGCTTTATGTAAGCAGTGCACCTGTGTGAATGCTGTGTTTGCATGAACAGTTGTTGCGATACTTTATAATACACTATATTGTAATGTGTTTTACCATACGATAATTATTTTTATTCTGTATTTGAAATCTGTAATTTTTTCATTGTGTAGGAACAAAAATTTTCATGGCATGTGGAGATATATTAGCCAAACTTCAAGACCAGTCAGTTGATCAGAAATCGTCACAATAGGCGATTTAAAGGCAGTAAAGGTATGCCCCCACGCCCACGCCATTCTCTGTCGCACGTTAGGCAACTTCCTCATGCGCTTACGTTCATTGTAAAGTCAGTAAGTGCGCGAAAATGGATCGTACCATGTTGAGGTCAGTCTTAAAATATGGCTTATACTTTTATACTGGTATAGTTACCTATAAATATAAAAATCAAATATGCCTGCTTGAGGATATGAGTTACGAGTTGTCTACGTATTGCTATATGAAGAATAGGGAATGTTTGAAATTTTCAAAATACCTTCTTTCCACCCCCGCGAAGGTTTCTGGATTATAACAACCACATGTTAATACATCTGAAAAGTTTTTTTAATCATTACAAAAACTCTTACAAAACTGTCAGAAATGACATAATCTGAGAATGACATTTTGCAAAACAATGATTGTTAAATCAAAAATCACTTTTCGAAACTCTCTAAATTAAGGGGAGTATTCTAGTCTAGAAGCATGAATTCTAGGTATCTTTTCAGGTGCAACAAAAAAAAACCAAAAATATTTTTACCAGCCGTTACTTCACCAAATATTTATTAAGCATTAAAGAATACAAAAAAAATCAAACGAAAAAATTCAAAATTCAAAAAGTTACACGGTGTTGAAGTGGGGGGTCTCAAAAAAATGACGCGCCCTGGTTGACACGATTGCAACCCTCCTAGTAAATCAGAAAAAAAAAAATTCTTAATCCAGACAAATGCTGCTATGGCCCATATCTCGGAAAAGTAAAAAATAAAATTTCGCAAAATGGCGGCTGTCTGAAATAAAAAAAACATTTTTTACCACTTTTTTTGACTTTTCAGAATTTAAAAAAGGTAGTAAAAATTGAAATTTTGTTATAGTTATGGTAAGGGCGATAGAGTAATGTGTAGAGAAAAAGCTCACACCAAATTTCAAGCAAATTGGCTTGAACTTCAAACTATTTCAAGAAAATTGAAATATCATGTCAACCGTCTCGATAAAAGCAGTTTTGAGATAATGCGTTTAAAATTTTGTTCTATACAGATTCTGTTTAGATTCCGTCCAAACCATGACATTAAAATGGTTATAACTTTTCAAATAATATGAATTTCGAAAAATCCTTTTTGAATTATTAAACTTTGGAAATATGAAGAAAAGAAAAATATTTTTTTTTCTAGCCTAGCCATGAATTTATTTGAAGTATTCGCGTAATAGATACTTTGTATCGAATCCAGAATTATAGATATTTTAAATAGGTACCTATGGTACCAAACTATGTTACCGAGGTACCAAATTTGATCGATTTTCATTATAATATACAAAAATTAATATTTGTGATACCTACATGAAAAATGA
Organism: Glyphotaelius pellucidus; assembly: GCA_936435175.1. Classification (NCBI taxonomy): domain Eukaryota; kingdom Metazoa; phylum Arthropoda; class Insecta; order Trichoptera; family Limnephilidae; genus Glyphotaelius; species Glyphotaelius pellucidus. The sequence goes on along the minus strand of OW386560.1, from coordinate 9,662,333 downwards.
AATTTTTTTATAAAAAAAATGTAATAGGTGGCACGCGAGCAGTTTGAAAACTGAATGTACTGGGACTGAAAAAAATGTACTGGGACTAAAAATTTAATTAAAATTTTAATGGAATTCCACGAATTAAACGCAAAAACAATTTGTTTCTTTGAATATGGCATGCCGGGAACCAGCTGGTTACACATATATATTAGTAGGTAGGTTTATTTTAATATTGATTGAAAATTAATTTAAAATTTTGTATTATTAGATAGGTTCCTATTTCAATTAACTTCGTTGTTTGCTGGGCTTAATTAGCGTTAGTTAATATTATTTGCTTTCTGTCAATGTTTAACTTTGGTTAGGGCGAAAGGTTAAATAAATAAAACCGAAGGTTAATTACTAAATACCCCCGCTTATCTGAGACTTGTGATTTTTATCCGAAAATCGCAGTTAATTAAAATTATTACTTTAAAGGACCCCAATTCTTTGATCGTAGGGTGGAAAAAATCACGTATCTTCGATGATACGTACCCGCCTTCCGATCACTGAAGAGATAATCCGAAAGAAGTGTGCTGTGTGCCCTAAGTAAGGTCAATTGTATCTTAATTCTTAAAGACTGCCACATGATGAAGAATGTCAAGAGTGATCACGGATTCGGCAGAATTTAGAGCTAAACTTAAAACTCACCTTTTTAGTCACCTTCACAGCCCGCGACATTGTAAATAACAAATTATGTAAAAATGTAGCAAATTCTTATTTGTCAGCTTTGTAAAAGTCTTTTTCTAAAAATACTTCCACTTTTTCAAAATCCGTATTAAGTGAACTTTTGGCACTAATCTTCTTACACTGGAGCGACAGCGCATTTTAAAACTTTTTTCTCGTTTGCTCGAGATTTTCAAAGATCACTTTTTAACTTTTTCGCCAACGTTAAAAAAATCATACCTTCGAATTTTAACATGGAGATATAAAATTTATTATGGTGCTATAAAGCCAATTAATTAACCTGTATTTAACCGTTTATCTCATATTTGTAGGATTTATAAGAAAATATAAAAAAACGTAAAGTTTATAACCGCGCGAATCCTGCGTGTTTGTTGCTTTGAAACTGCCGTGAGAGGTACTTAATCGATTCAAAAAGAATATTTTCGATTTCTGTATATACTTGATAATGAAAGGTGCATATCTAAGGAAAAGAGATTTAATTTCAAATCAGAAATTCTGCGTGAAAAAAATATTTAAAAAATTTATTTTTAACATCGTTTTAAAATAAGTTTTTAGATTTTCACGGCCAAAAGTATTTTCGTTATTTGTTTTTGGGGTGTTATGCCGTGTTGCGCTCCCTCCTCATTCTAAAGTGCGTATACGTTTGTGTATGTATGTGTGTATGTGTATACGTTTGTGTATGTATGTGTGTATATGATTAATATGTTTTTATATGCTAATTGTGTATTAATATGTTCATGCACGCATATTTATGTACCCGTCTCAGAACAGACATCGTCTAGTGAGACGGGTTACAGACTTTTCTTGTATTATATTGTTACTGTAATAAACGCCCGGGTTGCCGGCAATTAAATTAATGTAATACCAGCTCGCAGTGGAGTGGAGCTGGCCACATGGTATTGCTTCCAAGTACATAAGCACACATTTCACCACTAACAAGTGCCCTGATGATGGACACTGTGACGCTGTCCGAAACGTTGGCTAAAGAAGGTGGTAGCGCTACACGGCATATCACCCCAAAAACAAATAACGAAAATCGTTTTAAAATAGTCTACGAAATTTGGATTTGCAACATCTATGGTCATAATAGATAAAGCATTTCAATAGCTTTGTTTTAAATCCAAAATAACAAACATGGGAGCTACAAATATGTTTTTTTTAAATTTTACCTAATCAAGGAGATAATTGCCTTTTTAATCCGAAAAGCAATCGGAGACATTCGAAATAGCGCAAATATGTGCCAAAAATCGCTCCAGTGGTTAATTTAATATCAAAGGTGATGAATGTAGCAAAATTAAAGTCATGCAATGTCCAGGGTTTTGAATATTATGTCCTCCGCGTGGAAAGCCGTATCTTCTCCAAGCGCAGTGTGTTTATCGGAAGTGACCTGCCAGCATTGACCTAGTATACCCTTGGTCGAAGCCTGCCAGGTATTTGTAAATACTTAAATTAAATAGAGCCTAAGAATTCATAATAAATTGTACAGTGCCCTTGAGGTGATATCTCACAAAAACGGCGCTCTACAAATCATCCAAGTATTATAATTTTTTTCGTTGAAATTGATCAATTTTAAATGCATTTATTTGATTGCCCTTTTCGTTTTCTTCATCTAATGGATGCCGCAGAATCTTAAAACTGGAAATTAACCCACTTCTCAACATCCGATCGAGCTGAAACTCGGCAAAGAGACTCGTTGTCAATGAAAATGCATTTTGTCAACTTTTGGTGGTAATCACGCGCTAACATACGGATACATATGCGTTTTTCTGAAATTAAAATAAAGTAATGCTCTTAATATACCAAATACATGTCGGTTTTAAAAATCGGAAATCGGCATGGTTAGTGACGCCGTTGACTCCACATGGAAGGAAGGTTCGCACTTCAGACAAACCAAAAGAATTTTTTTTTTATAATAAAATAAACTCTTTTTCAAGGGTTGATTTTTTTTTTCAAATACCGATATTATTTCTTCAACACATAATCGATTTTATTGTCTTCTCTGGGGTCTAGGAATGGAATATTTTTGTAATAGGGCAGCATCACTTTTCTTTCAAATTATATTTCTAGAGATTTTATTGTTCAGTGTTTCCGATACTTTGATATTAAATATGTTTTTTAAAATTTATTTTTCTCGGGCAATATAAATAGATTCCTGTTGATTAGTATCAACAAATTATTGAAATATTAAAAAATACGTAGAGAATTTTTTTTTTAACATTTTTTTGTTTATGTATTTACATAACATTATTAACAACCGCATTATTCCCATCTGCCTCAGCCCGATGGGACTACGACTATGGCATTCCGAATCGTAATACGTCGTGACGCTGGAGAAAGAATGGAGGGGAGGAAGATGGAGCGGTCAAGGGTTAGTATATAAGTAGCTACCTGCTTTCACAAATCAATTAAATAAAAAATTTGAATTTGAACCCATGGATGTGCCATGAACGGAGGCCGAACAATCGAATGGAGGCGCCTTAACGATGCAGTGGGTCCCCGACCTGAATAGGACAAGGGGAAGAAGAAGACAATGATGAATTTGAACCCGCGACCATCGGATTGCTAGTAAAGAGCCTTACCCCTCGACCACCGAGGCCGTCAAAAAGTAGCTGTCAATTTAATTCAACAATTTATTTAATTCGACTTCCTAATTGTTAAAATAATTTCACAGTAAATTATGAGCTCTATTTTTTTTACATTAGCCCCACACAGAAGCCGTGAGGAAAAAATAAATTACCTCAGGGCCTATCCATCTGTGTGGATGGTCTTTTTAGGGAAAAGAAGGTGAGGAGGTTGTGGGAAGGAATAGATATGAGGGGTGGGTAGTAATCTGGGGGTCAAAGTGTCTAGGAGAGACAGACGTATGAATCCATCTCTCCCACTGCGGTGCAAGGCGATGTGTTATAGTCCGCCTGGAGAGGTCTAGATTAGCTCTACCTCAACCAATCTCTCCCGATCCGGCCCGTTACGCGGTAGGTGGGCAAATGGAATGACCGCCATGACCTAAACAAACACTTGCATACTGCTTACTAACAACGTATGCAGGGACACTGGAGGTCTAGATTCGTTCTAAATTAAATGTAGCTTCGTTCTCTCAAAAAAATTGTAGTCCTTGCGAGAGCCCTGAAGGAGTAACCATCTGTTACTTATATGTGGTGGTAACCTCCAGTGACCTAAACAAACCTCACCCCATGAACCCGGGCACCCCTGCTAAGTCGCCAAACATAGCGAATCACTTGGGGTAAACTGTGGCAGGGGTGTTGGTTATCCAATAAATGGTTCTTCGCCTACCATCTTGTGGAACCCGTATTACGTAAATAAAACAAGTAGTTTCTGCGGAAAGTTTTCGAAAACCGTTCATTCATGTCTCTTTTATTTTAAATTCCTGAGCAATCACTTCATTGTGAAAATCCGAGTAAAATACAAAGTATGAGATGTTTCAAAAAATTTGAACAATTCATCAAATATTTGAAGTTAATTTTCACCTTCTGTGAAAGTTCTATCCAAGTTCTGTGAAAATTTCAGTTTTATTAAGCATCTGCCTGTAATGTTATAATAAATAATAACAGAACTTAATTAGAACTTAGAGAGTCCCTAAACTGCCTGCCACAAAGTCGTATCTTCTCCAAACTTAAACTTTCTAACAAAAGTGTGTTTCTGAAGTGACCTGTCAGGTAAGTATGTTTTCTGTATCTTTTTTTTTAAAATTAAATGAAGACACTATGAGCGAAACTCAATCGAAAATCTGGTAACAGAAAAATCAGAAAAAGATATTTACACCTCTGGGACTCGAACCCAGGACCTCCCTACTTTCCGGGCGGGTGCTCTTGACCACTGAGCTAAGGTGTCGATATCAAATTCGGTCACCTTTAACTGTACCATACTTCGATTAAGAACCACCCATATTATCTTCATTTTTTTAACGCGTATTTTTAGTGGATAGTTGAATCTAGTTGAATCTTGCAATCATACATAAAGATGGCAGCCAATAAAAATATGCGTTAAAAAAATGAAGATAATATGGGTGGTTCTTAGTCGAAGTATGGTACAGTTAAAGGTGACCGAATTTGATATACCTTAGCTCAGTGGTCAAGAGCACCCGCCCGGAAAGCAGGGAGGTCCTGGGTTCGAGTCCCAGAGGTGCAAATATCTTTTTCTGATTTTTCTGTTTCCAGATTTTCGATTGAGTTTCGCTCATAGTGTCTTCATTTAATTAAATATTACAATTTGAGGTTTTACTCATAAAAGTTAAAATAAAAAATAACAATTTTCTGTATCTGTTTGTAAATAATAAGATAGATAGATAGAGTCTATGAAATCATAATTGTATAGCGCCCTTGAGGTGATTTTTAACGAAAACGGCGCTGTACAAATTATCCAATTAATATTATTATTATTATAATACCGTATTTGTAGGAAAATAAGAATAACTAATTTTTTTTCTTTATAATGAAGCTAGCTTTACAGTAGGCTTCTGTTTTATGTTGTGTATATTGGCTTCATACGAATTTTCACTTTTTTTAATTGATATTTTATTTTTTTATAATTGATTGTACCTATTTTCAAAATAAGTCATTGTGGAAATGATTTTTAGCTTAAAATATTTGCAGTATTTTATGCGAATACCAAATAAGAATCTCCAACTAAGTACTTGAAGCCAGTGGGACTATGGCACTCACGATTTGTGGTTTTGTAATGTGATTGAATGAAGTGGGGAGTGGGAGGAGACGGGAAAGACAAAGATTGCAAATTTCATACCACCAAAGCTCACCGTTTGAGAGACACCATTAATTTTATTTTAGATCTAACTTTAATCAGCGGCTTAGCTCGAATTCGTATTAGAAAGAAATTAATGTACAAAGAATTTTTCCACGAGAATGAAATGTTTTCCAGAGATAAAAAGCAGCTTATGTAATTTTCCAGTTTTCCAACTATCCCCATGCAAAATTTCACGTCGATCGGTCACTCCGTTTCGACGTGAAAAAAGGACAAACACACAAACACACTTTCGCATTTGTAATATTAAATATAAATATATAATTTTTATATTTTTTTAGAAAACAATGTGTCCTTACTGGGGTACCCTTTTATAAGGTCACATTGTACATGGTTACGTGTTTAAATTAGAAGTAAGTACTTTTGTTAAAATATTACGAAAGGAACATTACAAAGTAATATCTAGAAGAAAACACAATACAAAGCATTAATCTTTGTTAGGTTTGAAAATTGTATTTATATTCTTCCTACCCATGTCCATAATCCATATCTTAATGCTTCTTTTGAAGTCAGTTATTTTTAAATGCTTTTTATTGAAAGAAGGAGTACATTAAGTAATTTTATAGAGAAATATTGCTTATTTCTTTGTTCAAAAGTCGTTTTAGATGTAGTTTGGTAGAATATAGTTAGGAGGTGTAATTTTATTTTTAAACTTCATGATCTTTCAGATCCCTTATAAAACTGAAAACATTTCTGAAGAAGAGTTAAATGGTGTACGTGCATACCTATTAGGTATTTTGTGAACCTATCTCATCAAAGATTAATTCAAATATCTGACAAGTGGTTTCAAAACTTTTAATCAAAGGAAAAGTTCGATAATAATATTATCAAATGCCCAATAAAGATGACGTTTTCTCTACTAGAAATAATATTACACCGAACTCAATTAAAACCTAATATTATTCAATTTGATATGTCTAAAATAGCAATTGAATGAAATGAAATGATTGATGTAAAACAGTTTAAATGTTTTTCTTAATGGTGACATCTCTTCAGCACTCGAAAAATATAATAGTTTGGTTTTCTCGTTAACAATATATTGTTTTTATCTTTAAAAATAAATTATCGTTGCATATCACAAATATAATGATTTGTTTTTCTTTAATAATAAATTATTATTTGTCTTTGAAAAATATCATAGTTTGTTTTGTCTTTAATAAATGGTTGCTTTCTTTTAAAAATACAATAGTTAATTTTTGTCTTTAAAATATGATTATTGTCGTCTTTGAAATATGTAATTTATTTTTGTTTTAAATAAAAAAATATTGTTGTCTTTGGAAAATTTAATAGTTTGTTTTTGTCTTTAATAATAAATTTTGTTGCCTTTGAAAAATCTGTTCGAGGTATACACAATCAAAAGACTATTACAAAAATACTAAAATACACTACGCATTACTAAAATGTTCCCAATAAAAGTTCTTCTTCATTTAGAAGAATAACTATTTTATTTTTACAAAATCTAAGAATTTATTAAAAAAAAAATGGTTTAAAATTTGTAATTATTGTAAATACAAATTTTCATTACAAATTTTAAAACAAACATTTGTATTTAATTACAATAATTCCAATTTTAAAACAAAAAAATATTTTATTGTAATTAAATAATAATCCCGTAAAATGAACAATTTTAATTAAATTGTATTTGTAATTCTTTCTACTACTTAATGATTTATTTACTATATTTTCATACCTAAACTTCCTAAGTAATTATTAGAATTAAAGATTCAACAATTGGTCGGTAGTTACTTAAATATTGAGCAATTATTTCAATTAAATAATTACAAATTAAAAATAATGAAGATAATCTAGTTATGTACTACAATTGAGATTTTTTTTGTTAATATTATAAGGGTTTTTTGAGAGCTCATAAAAAAGCAATAATATGTAAATAATTTCGTTTTTTGAAGATGTACCTGATAATTTTTAAATTGAAAAGAATTATGTCCCGATTGCTTCACTAAATTAATAATGATAATGTAACAATTTTCGAAAGAACCCAACATTTGTAGTGAATGAAAAAAATAAGTAAAAAATCACTCACCTGTCAAAAATCTTCTCTTCAAAAACACTGAAACTTCCAATCGACCAAAACTCTCAAAAAATACAAAAAAATTCACAAAAATATAATTTAAAAAAACCGTTAATGAATTAAATGTGTTTGTAACAATTGATTATAGATATGTATTTATGAGTTGTTGTCTATCACGCCGTTAGCTTAGGAATGGCTGTCGGGTGGCGTTGAGGGCGCTTATAAGCGCTGATTTTCACCTGGGCGTCGGGCGCGTCAGGGGGGAGGGGGTATGTCCTCCCACAGTGTAAGAGATAGAGGGCGTGTTGCGTTTTGTCCGGTTGCTATATTCTATTTGCTACAAAGGACGGATGCAATCAATTTATATCTATCTTGATGAAGGAGTGATTGTGGTTTTTTCCAAATTATTCTTGAATTCCAATATCGCGGTTTACGAATTACCTGACATTTTTATATGTATTCCTCTTTTAACATCGTTATAAGCGGAAAATGTTGCTTGAGCAATGGTGAATGACCTAACTAGCTGAGAATTGAATCTTGGGTGGGAAACCGGCGCATTCGTTCACTTAGCTACTAACTGTTCAGCATGTGAAGATAATTTGTACCTATCGTTACAAGATTGCTTGATTTACCGCGATCGATATGTCCGCCTGTGTGTGCGTGATTGCCACATTGTCATCATGTCATCATGGCATGTAAAATAGTTATCGACAACGAGTCTATGGCTAGAAACAGAGTTAACGCGTGTTTCCTATTTCAGATTACCGGCGCTCAGCGCCCGAGTCCGCCGGCGGCAGTTTGTATTTAGTTGTGGACATCTGAATCTGGCTTCACTGTGTGCGGTTTCGTACGTTTACATACAAACATTCTTGTCGGCGCCCCTGCGCCAGTCGGCCGCCCATGCGCCGACTCGGAAACCCGCTTTCTACGTGTTTCTACCCCTATCTGACGACTTTCAGCTCGGTCGAGTGTCCGGAAGTGGGTTGATTTCCACTTCCAAGATTCATACAATCAAGAAAACAACAGTGAAATTCAATTAGATGTATTTAAAATGTTTAAAATTGTAATGTATTTAAGTAAGATAACCGTTCCAGCAAATAATTGAACACGTAATTTTCTTTTTCTGAAATTAAAAAATAAAACGAAAATGCATAAAATTATAGATAACAATAATTTATAAACAAGGCAGCTGATTCATATAACTTTGGTACCAATGGCTAAGGACCCGGCCCCCTAGCACGGTCGATCGATCGATAAGGATTGAGAGGATAACTTTCGGTAACTTCTCTTCGTTCCCTAGGACAACTGCAGATCGCTAACGTACAAAAAACAGTTGACATCGAATATATGAAGAACACCTAGTCATTGTGAACTGTGACTTATTTGTTGGCGATCTGCAGTTAGCTAGGGAATGATGGGAAGTCATTTAAGGCCCGGCTTCCCACAATTCTACCGATTAAATTCATATTTTGAAAAATTCCAAAATTCGTTCAGAAATTATTAATTAAACAAGCATATAAAATAGATAAACAACCCCATCTGGCTGTGTAAGCAATTTACATATCTTTCCATGAATAATATTTTGTGATTTTTTAAGTAAGTAATGTTTTCACATCCACGGACGTTTATCAATTGAATAAAATTTTCACGACGTTTTTAAGTAAGGCTGTTTAAGTTTTAAGGTCTTAAATATTTGATATTCTTGAAGATAAAATCTATACATTCCCCACGCCGCCGCAACGGCAATTATATGACATTCCCTCGATAAAAATAAATCACAAAGTATGCTCCGAAAATTATTATAAACACGGTTTTTTTAAATTAAGTCAAGACAACATATGAAAAAATTCACAATGTTTCTTCAAGCTTTTAGACATTTCTCACGAAATTTTTGTTCTATTTTAAACGAGTCGTGTTTAATTAAACATTCCCACAATTTTCGCTTAAATATTATCGTTTTTAATATTAGCGCGCTCGCTCTAACATTCGTATTTACATAACTCTCCGTCTTCTTCTTTTTGCGCGGGTACTATAAGATCTTAAGAAGGTCAACTTAGTTACATTCTCTGCATTTATATTATCCATATTTCAGGATGTAGAGGCGTCTTGTTTAAGGTGATACTTAAAAGAATTCATAATCTTCTCTTTCATAGATGGCGCGAGTTTAATTATTTTAGGGAAAAACGCTTTTTACAAGTTATGCTTAATAATATTGTACAAGATGAATTAATTATTTGCGCTTGTACATACGCAATATAAATATGAATAAATAGTTTGTCATAAACAAATTCAATTCTTTCAAGAAAGACTAACAATATTGTATCGGTGATTCAATCTAATGTTGTATTTGAGTTTGTTTACGGACAAAACAATTTTTTTCATATTCATATTATGTACGTACGAGCGCATTAATTAATTCATCTCAATATTTTAAAGCAAAACTTGTGAAAAGCGTTTTTCCCTAAAATAATTACACTTGCGCTATCTATGAAGAAGTCATTATGAATTCTTTCGAGTATCACCTTAATTACGTTTATAACAAACTTTGCAAAATGAAACCGCGTTGTTTTTTTTTCAGAAATAAAAATAAAGTGTGTAGCTGATTGCTCCATAATTACATGTCACGCCACGCAGTAGATGACAAAAGCAACCACCACTAAGACCTAAACAAATCTCACCCCATGATCCCGGGTAAAGTCACCAAACGTAGTGAACCACTTACCGCCTCCCTAATTGTCTAATAATTCTTTAGCCAAAAGCTGTTTTAGCGAAAAGAATAAAGTAAGAGATTATGTCCTTTGGTTCTAGTACCACGAGCAGTTTCGATATTGTACGTTATTGAAGAGCTTTGTATGTTCCGAAACTAAGATGCATCTAAGGCCAACAGAATTTAGGTCCAAACTAAAAACTTACCTTTTAAGGCTCTCGTACCCTTAAATTAAATATACCCACAGGAAGGTATCATTCTTGTTTTGCTTTTAATATTTATTTATTTACAAGAATTTTTTAACACTACAAATGAATATATATTGCAAAGCTATACAATAATTCATTATTATTCTACTACTCCATAAGTTGAGCTCTAGGAGCTCGTGTTTATGGGAGAAGTATTGTTGTTTATGGGAGGGGTATATCCTAATCACACTTTTTTTATTGGATTAACATTATTACACCCAATCCGTCTCTTATTTTTTTTTAAATCTAACCAATCTTTTTTTCATTTTTAATGTCGTCTGGAATGAAATTATTTAAATTGCCCCCCTCGTAACCAATGGATTGCTTACCATAGTCAATATGTATGGTGTTTAAATCTAAGTTATCGTGTTGTGTAAAGTGTGTGTTTACTTGATACGTTTTAATGAATTCTGTACGATTTTTTGTTTATTTTGTACATGTATTGTATTCGTTTAGTTTTCTTAATGTTAACAGTTTTGTTTCCTTATATAATTTTTGTAGGTGTTCTGGATTTGCCGTGAAATAATTTTTTGAGTCCCTTGTTTTGTATTACCTGCAATCAAGGCTTGGCAATTGCTTGTTTCGTATGCTTGTTTCTCCAGGTTTCAATCAATTAATGTGAATTTACGAGACTATAACATAAACCTTTTTAAATTTATTTGATAACAGATATGACAATCAATTAATGTGAATTTACGAGACAATAACATAAACATTTTTAAATTTATTTGATAACAGATATGACAACTATAATTAAGGTAGTGAATCTTTGTTTTTATTTAACGCGGTTAAAATGTTAAATGCTTATCAATGCACAGCCCAAGGTTGTATCAGGATTTGCAAGACGTTAATTTCAATTTTTAAGGGTAAATGAAGAGGAATTATTTTACCGGTTGAGCTTTTAATCATGTATCCTGAATTTGTTTTACATTCATTGTTAGGATATTTGACTGTTTATTTTTTCTAGGTCTGTTGTGCATTTTTTAGTAAGATATCTAAATTTTTACCCCAAAATTGCAGTATCATCTGCGTATAAAAAAATTTCACCGTTAAAATCCAATTCCGAAATATCATTGATATACATTTGGAACAGTAGCGGTCCTAATTGGATCCCTTGCGGAACTCCATAGTTTATTGAAAGATGGTTGTTATTTTGATCGCTAACGAATTGCTTTCATAATAACATAGAAGCGGCGTGATGATTAATTAGTTAGTCAATAAAATGTTTTCAATTAACTAACTTATAAAAAATTAATAAACTAATTTAATGAAAACAAATAACTTTGTGTACACCACTATTTAATTAACAATATCAACATGTTTCGAAAACTATGTTTTCTTCGTCAGGGTAATAAGTTAATAAAAAATAACAAAAGACAAACAAGTATAGACTAATTAGAACATAGACAAAATATTAGAAAGGAGAGGTTATTAATTACTTAAAATTTCATAAAAAAACAAATATAAAAATTATTTTAGAATGGGTAAAAAATTACATTAACATAATAAAAAATCTTTTAAAAACAGAACAAGAAGTCTAAATAACACAATAAATTATTGTAAATATAAGTATTACTTAATACGAAAATAAATTTAAAAGATGGCTATTTAAAAAAAAAAGTTTGACATCGACAATAGAAATACTTAAATCCAAAAAATTTAAACTGCAATTTTTTCCAATTTATTGTCAATAATAAATTTGAATTTAACATTTTTCGTAAAGACACATATACAGATATCATTATACATGAAACTTCTAATCATCCATTTTCACAAAAATTAGCAGCTTTTCATACCTTAGTAGATTAATTATTGTTCCCTTATTTTTAAGAAATTTTAAAACAGAATTAAATACAATTAAACAAATTGCAATAAATAACGGATGATTACAAAGCATATGTCCGCGGAATGTTTGCAGTTCGGTAACGTTCTCGAAACTTCTCTCAACACAACTCCCGAGAGTCCCATCTGCGACCATGGAATCCCCAAATGAGGTATTTTGTAAGGCTGAATGCAACGGGAAGGGAAGGAGATTTGAAAGAGAAAGTACGGAAGTGCTTAAGCAGTTTCTATTTGTATAGAACTAACGCAAATTAAAATGATATTCTGTTATTCAACCAACTTTTTTACTAGTATTAAGTTTTATCGTGGGTATTATAATTTTTTTAAGTCGAATCAATTCAAAGCTCCGTTACTCTTTAATCTACAAATCTAGCTATTGTGTTACAAAAGTTCCTTTGTCAATACGAATTTAATTCGCTAGTTTTGTTTTACAAAGAATTCATTCAGAAAAGTAAAGATAATAATCTGAGACTTCCAGGAAACGTCTTTGAAAAATCTTAAGTATTTTCAAATAATTTATTGACGACATTGGAATCAGGCTTCTTTATTCTACGGTACAAGGACATTATTTTGGAGGGAAGGAAGGTCCTATCCGTAGCAAGGCATCGACTGCGCTTCATACATCGCAGAATAAAAGAGTTCGATTCAATATAAGTAAAATTTACAAAATTTTAAGAAACCCCCGACACAAAAAAAGGCTGATAACCATCTCTATTACGTCAGCTTTCAAACAAACAAAAAACTGCATCACAATCGGTCCATTCGTTTAGGAGCTATGATGCCACAGACAGACAGACACACAGGCACGTCAAACTTATAACACCGCTCCTTGCGTCGAGGGTTAAAAAGTGTGCGAATCAGAAACAAAGTAGGTACGAACATACGTTCTTAAATTGCGGCCATTTGTTTGGAAATATTCGATATTCTGGTGTTTTCTGTCTCTTTCGTTTTTATGCAAGGCGAGAAGGGGAATAATTATGAAATAATGAAGGCCCCTTTGCTAAATCAAATTCAACTTAATATTCTATGGAGTCAAATCTTGACATTTAAGAGGAACGAAAATTATTTTTGCAATCAAAAGGTATATCAAATATCTAGTACGGACTTGAGCTAGTTTATTTATTTTTGCTAATTATAAGATATGGGCCATTAAAGATTTTAATGTTTCATGATTTTAGAGGCAACGTGGATAATTGCCTCTAAAATGGGGGCAATTATTTGGAGTAAATGAAAAACACAAAAAAAATTTGAAATGGCTATTTTAAAAATATGACCAAAAATAAAATTTAGAAAAAAAAACATATTTAAAAATGATTGTTTGGGAAGTAATTTTAATATATAAACGACAAATGTTTGTTCCGACGTAAATACATAGGTAATTTGTAGTTTAAATTTATACCCATTAAAATGATTTCTTTTATTTACTTTTATTTTATAATTTTCAGTTTGGTTGAGTATTTTGATCTCAAATTCAAAATTAATATTTGTATGAAACGGGCCGCGCAAACGGCAAATGATTTATTTTCAATACGGGGAATTAACTGATCTAATATGTTTACATAAAATATTCACCGCCATCTTGATTTTACATTATGTCTTAGCAATGTTGCAATAAATGTCACCAATTCCCTGTTGCTACTACCACACCGAAGCCAACTTCCAACTTCAAAGCTTCGGACGATTGTGTAGGTGTAGAGCAGTGATTCCCAAAGTGGTCCAGGTGGACCCCCAGGGGTCCACGGGAGACCCGACGGGGGTCCACGTAGGCGCGATAAAGAAATTGGGGTTCACAAGTTGTAAGTGGGGGTCCACAAACTGGTTTTGATTTAGACCCATTCCGTGCCCTATATCCATATCCCACCCCACCCCCCGTCTTATATCCTATTACGCCCCCTCCATAACAGAGCGACTGGCGTATAGCACACGTTGTTGTACCGATTATGAATGAGATCTTATGGTGATTGTCAAAAGAATTCGTATTCTACTCTTTCATAGATGGCGCGCGTATAATTATTTTACGGAAAAACGCCTTTTAGAAGTTATGCTTTAAAATATTAAGAATAATTTATTGTTCGCGCCCGTACATACGCAATATGAATATGAATGAATAGTTTTATCAATAAATAAAAAACTCAAATCTTTCAAGAGAGGCTGACAAATACAATATTGCATCGGTGATTCAATCCAATATTGTATTTGTCAGCCTCTTTGCCCCCTTTTGAAAATTGTCGTCGTGACAGGTATCGAGTTTTGGGAATATGATAGAAATGTACCAGCAGGGGGTCCACCGTGACCAGTAAAATTTTGAAAGTGGTCTTCGAGAAAAAAAAGTTTGGGAACTTCTGGTGTAGAGGGATAGTTCTAGCGTTGGAAGTTCGAGTTGGAAGGTTGGAGTTCGACTTGGCCCAGTATCGCCCCCGGGGCGGTAAACCGCGTCTGAATCAAAGGAATTGACCCAACTCGCACGAACCATCCGTCCACACACATAAGTCTTCGAGGCAATCAAGACAGATGTGCTGCGTACCGTTAATATTACGACAATATTATTACGGGAGAAAGGTATAAAAAGTGTTTGAAATAATAATTTTTTAGCTTAAGGCCCTCCGTTCATGGAGATATTGATTACGTGAAACTATATAAACTATAAACTACGTGATTGTGACACAACCACAAGTACCCTGCAAATGTACTACTTTTTAAAGCTGGTTTCCGTACACGGCGCTGCCCGAATTATACTGAACTTGATAATTTTTCACGTGCAGCCGTGGAGTTAACACGATGTCAAACGATGTCAAA
Source organism: Glyphotaelius pellucidus (assembly GCA_936435175.1). Taxonomy (NCBI): domain Eukaryota; kingdom Metazoa; phylum Arthropoda; class Insecta; order Trichoptera; family Limnephilidae; genus Glyphotaelius; species Glyphotaelius pellucidus. The sequence goes on along the minus strand of OW386560.1, from coordinate 9,647,230 downwards.
TGACTTTTTCTCCAACATTAATCTATGCCTTCTCCACTAAATCCTTTCTTGCGTATTCTGGTAATGTAAAGTTATATAAACACGCATTTTTTTCCACTTCCAGAACAAATCTAACATTACTTTTATGTTCAGACGCCATTTCTGTCAAACGTCAAACGAAAGTAGTAGACGCGAATGCTGCAACGCGTAGCGCGCTACCCCAGCACCGTCGCGTCGGTAGCGCCGACTTCAACCCGACATCCGTCGCGTACCGCCGTGTACGAACACCAGCAAAATTGTATGGCGGGTACCCACGAGCGGTGCGCGTGCTACGCGCATCAGGCTCGAATACCTTGCAAGTAGCTCCACGTACGGAGGCGCTTACGAATCGAAATCAATATTATGGAAACCGGAGCCTGCACAAAAGCAAAGTGTCATTACACGATGCTTGGTTATGAATGAAAAAGCCAAGAAATTAAATTGGTGAATTAAGATATTAAAAATCAATAGTTCTTTTATACATTGTTCATGTTGGAACAGTATGTAAAAACGATTCAATGATAATTTTGTCGACTGATACAGCGCAGCCGCAGCTGTTCGACGTCTGCCATTTTGGAGTTTGGAGTTGAAGGGTTGGCCGAAGCCAACATTGTTGGTGGCTTGCTTCGGTGGTTGGCTTAGATGTGGTAGTAGCATTACACATATATTTACGAACCATGCCCAATTTCCATTGTTTACCTGAATATATATAAAAATTGAAATAATAAAAAAAAAGAACAAACAAACAAATAAAACAAATACAAATAGAATCGCCTATTTTAGCCCTCTGACCCAAATGTGGCTATACAATAAGATAGAGTGTGCTGAAGTAGATATTTTCGTTGATAATTTACATGGATTCAGAAGAAAATGTTCTTCGGCTGCTAAAACATATGTTGTACTAAATAGCTATCTTTTGTGTCTCTTGCCTCTCTTTGAATTATTTATCATTTGAATGAACTTTTATACATATTTTTTGATTTGTTTTGCTTTTTGTTTTTTTAATATTTATTTAGAATTTAGTTCTATGCAAACGTTTCATTTGTCTGATTACATTTTTGTAATAGTTTGTACTAACTGAGTTTTTATAACTGGATTATTTAGCCCATTTCAAATAATAAAATAAATAAATAAAATTTTAAACTATGGATCGTATGATCATTATGGATCTTATGGAACTTTTAGATAATTGTTGAACTTACGGATCATTACGGAACTTAAAGAACTTATGGATCATTATGAAACTTATTGATCATAATGAAAATGAACTTATGGATCATTATAGAACTCATGGGACTAATTATATAGGAGGGTTATATTAACAGCAGGCCGATTTGATTCGGTGTCCTGAATTTGGTTTAGATGATTTAATCCTTTTCACTGGACTATCAATAAAAGTGATCGAGGTTTCACCTAAGTGCGCTTTACGACCATAGTATTGTATTAAGGGGGTATTCTAGTCTAGAGGCATGAATTGTAGGTGTTTTTTCAGGTGCAACAAAAAAAAAAACAATAATATTTTTACCAACTTCTATTTTGTGAAATATTTATTAAACATTAAAGAATCCATTAAAAAAGAGACAAACCAAAAAATAAAAAATTTTGAAAGTTACAGGGTGTTGAAGTGGGGGGTCTCAAAAAAATGGCGCGCCCTGGTTGACACGATTGCAACCCTCCTAAGTAATCTAAAAAAAAAAAAAAATTAATTCGTAATCCAAACAAATGCGGCTATGGCCCGAACTAAGGAAAAGTTAAAAAAAATCGCAAAATGGCGGCTGCCTGAATAAAAAAAGACGTTTTTGTACCAGTTTTTTTGAGTTTCCAAAATTTTTAAAAATAGTAAAAATTGAAATTTTGTTATAGTTCTAGTTCCCGCCATAGAGGAATGTATAGAGAAAGCTCATACCAATTTTCAAGTAAATTGGTTTAGTAGAACTTGAGATATCGTGTCAACCGCCTTGAAAAAAGTGATTTGGAGAAAATGGGTTTAAAATTTTGTTCTACTTAGATTTTGGTTATATTTCGTCTAAACTGCGATATTAAAATGGTTATAACTCTTAAAATAATGCGAATTTCGAAAAATCCTTTTAAGGAGATATTTTGAATATTTAAACTTTGGAAATATGAAGAATTTTTTTTTTTTTTTATAGACTAGTGCCTTCAGTTCTACAAAATATGTACCTCTATATCTGAGCTGATTTGTACATATCGTTGCATCCTGCTATCATAAATAAAATTAATCACGTAATCAGTAATTACAGACTACTACACCGGAACCAGTGTCGACCTACGTAAACTTACAACTTTTATCTGTTACTTACACTAGGAATATTTAATACATTATTTTTCATTAAAATTTATATTAAAAAGAAAGACAAACATTTCCGCGTCATGAATAACCTGAAAATATTTTAATTCCTCGTTATGGTGCGAAATAATTGGTTGTGCAATGGAGGGCTTAGCAAAAGGAACTGGGAACTCGACGCAATTGTCGTACGAACCGTACTTTACTGGTATACTATGAAATGACTATGAAATCAATTCACGAATTACAGGTATTTATAGAATTTTCTCCAATACCAATTCGGGAGGCGGGTATAGATGCCGCCGCCCCGCGAAACCTTTATTTCCTTCCCAGAACTTCCTCTCCTTTCTTCCCTTCAAAAGACCCTCGGCGTAGCGTCCCTAAAAATGACAGAGGCCCTGAGGGAAAATAATATGTGCAAATATAGTTAATGTAAAAAAAGTATCTGATAGTATTAGGTTTAGCTTTGTTCTTAAACATATAATGCTGCAGCTCTTTCGTACGCACTAAATAACAACACTCCAAAATAAGACACACGGTGAACGTAAGTCTGGACACCCCCAAAGGAAAGATACAATAATTATCATACATCTCCCTCAAACGTATAAAGAAAATTAAACGCAATTCCTGTCGCGTGGCTGAGCCGTAATAAAGTGTATCTGAAAAAGGAAAAAAAGTAAGCTTAAAAGTACGGGCGTATTAATAGTATAACACACGTATTTTACAGTATTACAGTAATTACACAGTATAACAGTATTACACGTATTTCACAGTATTACACGTATTTCACAGTATTACAGTAATTACACAGTATTACACGTATTTCACAGTATTACACGTATTTCACAGTATTACACGTATTTCACAGTATTACACGTTATTCACAGTATTACAGTAATTACACAGTATTACAGTATTACACGTATTTCACAGTATTACATGTATTTCATAGTATTACAGTAATTACACAGTATTACGCTTATTTCACAGTATTACACGTATTTCACAGTATTACAGTAATTACATAGTATTTCACGTATTTCACAGTATTACAGTATTACACGTATTTTACAGTTTTACAGTAATTACAAAGTATTATACGTATTTCACAGTACTATACAGTAATTACACAGTATTACAAGTATTTCACAGTATTACAGTAATTACAGTAAATCAAACGTATTTTGTATCTCATCTTTTATCTCACCATTTTTTAATGTGTAAGAAAGAGCTGCAGCATTATAGCGATAAATAACGAATGTTTATTGCCCTTTTTGCCGTCACGGTACCGTTAACGTAGATCGTTTCGTCAGTAATAATAAAAGCACTCAGTGGCCTTTTCAATGTCATAATGGCGTTGGAACCGTTTCGAAATGTGCGGTTTTAGACAGTTTTTGAAATCAAAGATTATGAATAAAAATTTAATGTTTAGTAAGTACACAATCATAAAAACAAACTTATTAAACAATTCATTATTATAATAAATAGTCCGCGCTAAAATAAAATTAAACACATTGTTTAATATTCAACACAAATAAAGATAAACAGAAATATAGAAATAAATACAATATTAAAGCAGCAGAGTAGAGTGACAGGATATATTTCGTCATTTTTAATTTAAAATCGGACATCCGTACGATGACGATATGTCAACCAGGAAATATTAGCAAAGATTATTAGTCCAGTTGACATAAATGTAGAAACAGGACAATCGATCACGCGTTACGAAATACGGTGGCTAGGGTTGACAAAATGGTTACGTGATATTGTTATATATATTATATCATTACAGTGACAAAACAAAACAGTGACATAACATAACAGTGACAAAACAGAACACTGGCTAAACAGAATATTTAACAAAAGTGAACAAAAATAGCAAGCAAACTTTTTTTTTTTTAAATATGTTTATTCAGTTTTAATTTTACAATATTTTATTTTACAAATCTTACGAAACTGATCAATCAGTTTGATTGTAAGAAATCTCTCATTTTTTTATAATTATTTAATACAGTATACTTTTCAGTTTTACATAGTATATACTAAATATAATACTTAATATTAAAATACTAATTATTACGACAAACTAATTATCTCAATGTTTTAATGTTTATGAATTGCATTGTAGTAAAAATATTTTACACAGTACAAACATACGGTGAGAAAATAAATAGATAGGAACTATTTTATTTGATTTCATGTTCTTCGGAGGTAGAAAGATTTAACTTTTGTTTTGATTTTTGAATAAGATGTCTCATTTTTGATATTTTCAGGAAATGCGTTAAATATTTCCGGAATTTTATGACTTTTTGTTTTATCTCCGTATACATTTTGAGATTTATTGACAATAAACATTTGTGCTTCTCTATGCCTAGTAGGGTAGTTGTGGTTTACAGGTTTTTTGAATTCTGTATTCCAGAATTCATCTAGCGTTAATTGGTAATTTACCTTACTGTGTATAGAGAGGACATTACACAAGGAGAACATTTTTTTATAATCACCTTCACATAACTGGACCTTTTTTTTGCCTGATATCAATTTTAGGAAACGGATTTGTAATTGTTCTATTTTATTTAAGTATGTTTTGTACGTTAATCCGTAACTATTTATTCCGTATCCTATAATTGATTCTGCTAATGCGTTGTATATACAGTATAATATATTTTTATTTACAAAATTTTTTAGGTGGTAAAATTTTCCTAATATGGATCTTAATCTATTACATACATTTTCAATATGATTTGACCAGTTAAAGTTGACATCTATTGTAAGACCAAGGTATGTATATTGGTACACTTTTTCTATATTCGGGCAATTACACTGCTGGAATTGGTTTTTTGTGTGCAAACAATCATATGAATGACTTTTTATATGTAATTCCTTTTCCTGACAATTTGCATATGGTGAGTGTATAAGCATATATTTGTTTTTTTTGCGTTAATAATAATGCCATTGTCGTGGGACCATTTAATTATGTTATTTAGGTCTGTTTGTAAAATTTCCTCAATTTTTAGTGGATCTTTGTCAGCACATATAATGCAAGTATCGTCTGCAAACATGTAGCATTTACAACGTTTTATTACGTTTGGTAGACTGTTTACTTGCATTATATAACATGTAGGCCCCGATATCGACCCTGTTGCTACTCCGGTATTTGTTAACATTTCATCACTAAAAATTCCGTCAATTTTAACTTTAATTTTTCTATTTAATAGATAATTTTTAATAAATTTTTTTAAAGGACCTCTAATACCACATTCCTCCATTGCCTTTAATAATGTTTCGTGGTCCAATGTGTCAAAGGCCTTTTTAAAGTCTATAAAAATTATACCAACATAATATTTTTCATTTAAATGACAATTTATATGGTCAGTGAATTTAGATAGTAATTGGGTAGTACTTTTTTCCTTTTGAAATCCGTATTGTATGGGATTTATGATTTTATTTTTTTCTATAAAAAGTTGTATTTGGTTAAAGATAGCTCTTTCAATAATTTTATCAATACATGAGAGAATCGCTATTGGTCGATAGTTTGTGAAATCTTTGTGGTTTCCTGATTTATATATAGGTCTGATAATGGATGTTTTAAGTTCGTCAGGCATAATACTTTTACCTACACAGAGGTTAATTAATTTAGTCAATATTGGGATTATATTATCAGCAATTAACTTCAGGTCTTTAATTCTTATTTGATCATTGCCTTCTGATTTTTTAACATCCATATCATTAATTATTTTTTTAACATCTTTTTGTGATACAGGTCTAAATCTCATTGACATACTAGCAGGAGTTGTATACGTGTTACGATCTAGGAATTTTGTAGTACAGTTATGTCTTATGTCTTTTATTTCATTTACAAATGTTGTAGCAAATTTATCGCATAAAAATTTTGTGTCTCCTTGACCTCCCATATGTTGAAGGATTATTTTATCTAGATTTTGTTTGGGTTTTCCTATTAGGTTATTTATTTCGTCCCAGAGTTTCCTCGGGTTGCCGTTTAAACTATTTATTACGTTTTTGTGAAATGTGTTTTTAGTAAAATTAATATGTTTATTTGTTTTGTTTCTATATCGCGTGTATTCTAAACGAAATACAGGGTTATTAGGGCTATTCTTGCATTTTCGGTAAAGATAATCTCTTTTTTTAATCATATTCTTAATTTCTACAGTAACCCATTGGTTGTTGTGTCTATGATTATTTTTAAATGATTTTTCTTTTTTCGAGGACTCATAGATATTATCAAAAATATTTTTTAAATTATAGTACAGTTCTGAGGGACATTCAGTTTGTAATAATTTACCCCATTTTACTAGTTTTAATTTAGAATATACCAATTTATTATCAATAATTTCCCTTTTTTTATTTAAATCCTTTGTAAGTACCTCTTTCCCTATCGCAACTCCTGTTATATAATGGTCCGATATTTTGTTAGTCACAATATATGAAAATACAGTGTTATTACGGTTACGAATTGCAATATGGTCGATACAGGAATAAACATTTTTACCGTTTAAAATTTCATCCCGGGTCACATCTAATATCACATTTTCTAAGCCATTTTCACTGAGTAGATTTTGGTATTCTGTAATTACACTATTTTTGGTATCCAATAAATTCAAGTTAATGTCACCACAGTACAAGTAATTTGAATCAGATGAGGTTAATTGTAATATTTGCTTTAGTTCCTTCAAGTATATATTCTTGTTGTTGTTCGGCGGGCGATACACTGCAAGTATATTTATGACATCTTGATGAACGGTGGTAATTTCTCCAGATATTGTCTCGCAGCTTTTAAAAGAAATGTTTGTTTTTTTAAAAGTATGATAGTTTTTTAAGTACATGATTAATCCCCCTCCTCTTCTATTCTCTCTAGTATTTGCAATCGAGATGAAGTTTGGTATATTGAACATAGTTATTATTTCGTTTTTAGTATTTATTTCCGTTAGAAAAATTACATCTATAAACTGCAGAATGTCATTTATTTGTGCAATAAATGAATTAAAATTCTTTTTCAGGGATCTTATATTTAAGTGAATAGCCACAAACCTCATGTTGATGTTTTTATCGTTTATCCAGTTATCCAAATCATAACACTTTGTAAATTTGTGAGTTTGGAATTGTGTAGAATCTTCCATGACGTGGATTTAGTAACTGATAAAGTAAGTGCTTCGAGTCAAAACTTAAATCTAATCTAACATAATCAAAACTAAAATAATCTAACCCTAACTTTTATTTTTTTATTCTGTTTGTCACTGTTTAGTGTTTTAAGAAATTTTTTTTTTTAACCTTATTAAGTATTCGTATTAACACATAATTCCATAACGAGTATGATCACTAATTTTTAATACGTGAGTACAGAATGTATGGAGAGCATCGCCTATCCTTATCCTATATTCCTCTCTTTCCCCTTTATCTACTTGTTAGTTTTACAACACAGTAATAAAGCTTCTATCAAAGCAACGTAAGCGTAAGATTAAGATTATTAAGATATTATGTGAGCTGTTTGTTACTTTCAAATATAAATAAAGAATATTCAATTTATTTGACAACTTTTGAAGGTTGATGAGTACATCAATGATTAAATAAATAAAGAGTTACAACTTAGTTCAATTGAATGTGGAGACATGAGCTGGTAAAAGCACACTTCCTTTTGATCTAAAAAAAATGATAAAACTAATAATTGTTACTAGCTGGGGTGCCCGGCTTCGGTCAGGGAGTTGATATGAATTTCAGAATATTCCACAACATTCGAGAGTGTTCTGGAATGTTCCATAATGATCTGGTATGTTCCCGAACATTTCAGACTATTCCAGAACATTCCACAACATTTCAGAATGTTCCGGGATATTCTAGAATATTGTGCGATGCTCTCAAATACTCTAGAATGTTCTGGACTGTTCTAGAATTTTATAGAGGGCGAAACTTCCAGCACTTATATCTTCAAAAGCATGCCCTTCAGGTAAAAAACGGAAACCTTCTTCATGGATGGGGCATAGAGGACTGCCATGCCATATAACTCCCTTGAACGTACCGGGACTCGTTTCTGAGTTTCAGCGGCATGCACATTATTGTACACTTTCTTTTATTATGTACCAGCTGACCCAGCCACGCTTTGCTATAGCTAACGAAACACAAGGCCATCTACTGGATGGTTACCCAACTTAGTTAACCAAGTATTTTGTCGATAAGTTAACTCACACCGCCATTTGTTAGAAACTTATAAATAATTACAAATCATTGTCCTTTAACAAACATTTAATGAACATTTAATTCGCAATAATAAATATTGAGGTCAATAATCACGATAAAAAAAACTATCCTATCTTTTAACTTGGACCAAATTACACACAGTTAGCCAAATTTCATCAAAATCGGTTAAGTAGTTTCGGAGTTTATATCGGACAAACATCGTGACATACAAAGATATTGATTATTTGGTTCGACAGTTGTACTCAACTGACTAAATAAAGTAAATTAATACATTTTTTCTGTTAAAATTTATAACTTTCAAAAATTTTATAACACGTAAATATGAAAAATCCAATAAAAAATCGTGGACCATGACAAATACGCAATGTACAATATTTTCTTGTCCTGAAAAACAAATTTGACAACTTTTGTGTATCCTCATGCCTACAGGGTTTCTTCAAGATGCAGGTTCATATCTTTCTCTTCTTCAAAAAAATCGGAGTGTGCAATTCACGTGCGGTAGAAGTGAAACCTTCAGAAAACTAAAGTAGACAAGAGAGGGGAGACTAGAAATGCCGCACAAAGTGGAGACTGATTACACTATCTCATTCTCTCGCAGGCTAAATCCTACAGATTTGTGTGTTTGTCTCTTTTACTTTCGCTATTTTTCGTTTCATCGACTTTCAAATCACAACGGTGCTAAAGAAGTTTTCACTTCAAAAAAGTGGAATATCGAAGTATATTAGTTAGTTTTCTTTTTTACAAAGTTTAGTAATTTTTCTTGTACTTTTGGCACCCCTATCGTACATAATATTCAAGGTGTAATAAAAATAATCTAATTTTTCAATCAATATTTGCATTATTCATATCTCTAACATCTAAATTAAGGTTTAGCAAAATAAGGAACGAGGAAAACACAATAACTTTGATTCGATGATTGAAATAAAAGCGAATCGTGCCTGTGGCGTTTGATAATACTATTGGGCTACAAATACAAATGTTTATTGACGATCAGATAATTGGCACATGTGAGATTAAAAACCAATGTAAACAATACCAAATGGCATATTTTTAACCTACGCGATCCTAATCAAGGTAAAAATTTAGTTTATCTTTATTTGTAAACACTCAGGTTTTGACTTGATTGTTTTTCTCATTGCCATTACAATATAAAATATTTGCAACGGATTTTCCCGGATTTACCGGATTAAACTTGTCTGCTGCTGAAATTATAAAGGAATACTTGTTGGGCGCTAAAATTACATAAAATTATTTGTAACAATTATTTATGATCTCGGTGTGTGGCACTTCTGGTGCTTGCCCATTGACATTTGGTTATTGGGTATATTGCGAGCCCTGCAATATTTTGAAATGCAACCGTTGTTAATCCTGCAAAGATTCAAATCAGGAGATTTGAAAGGAAAGCCAGTCATTCTTTGTGCTACAGCCGAGAGCTCTGGGCGGTCCCCTCGTTTGCAACACGACGGATCCTTTTTTGGGATCTTGTAAACTGACTGGTAATCTTCCTGGAGGGATGATTGGCATCGAGAATCATCCGCCTCTACTGTTCTGGAGGGTCCTTTTGACTGGGAGCCAATTGCCTGGAGTCCTGCCCATTTCACGATGTGAGATTTGTTTTCACAAAAGAAGATTTCATTATGCGTCCTTTCAACTACCCACGGTATCAACATAAACTATTTAAACCTAAGCAAGCCCTTTGCCAGTCAGCCTTAGTTTTTGTTAAGATGTCATTTTTATTTTAATATATATTTTTGTATTTAAAATACCATCTTTTCTTGAAAATCATTAACCTACTCCTTACTTCTGCCATGAGAGTCGTTTTTGCTCATAGTAATCTACCTTGTAATCTACTTGTACATTGTTGCCACCTCATCCCAGGTAACATGTAAGGTTTAATTTTGACACGGTGGGTGCAAATTGTATTGCGCTATATGAGACTAAATCTCAGAATTGTGGGATAACGTTTCTGTAAATAAGGATTTCCAACTCTTCTCTTAAATAAAAGAGTGGCTACTGGGTAGAAACATAGTTTAACAAGGGTCATTTTAGTCAAAACAAAAATATAGTTCTGAGTAACAAAATATAAACCATAATTTCCATGAAAATTATGGTAAAACATACCTGTGGACCTTGCGAATTTCTAAGCTAGCTTAACACTTTAAAAAAAGCCCAAGGAACATGCCGAAAGACCAGAAAACAGAAACTGGAATACTTTCAAGTCAGGTCCTGGAAAATTCTCCGCAGCGTCTTGTGAAGCAGAGTTGAGTCTATACCCCAAGTACATGACCGTCTATGAAAAGCCTAGTTGAAGATCCCGAGCTCATGGATGAATTTCGTCTAGAGGGGCCGCAAACAAATGATTCATGAGTGAATCAATGCCATAAAATGCAACCGCGCGTTTACCATTATTTATAAACCAAATCAACTTTCTCTAAAACAATTATAGGATCAGACATTTAGGATATCACAGTAATAGAACCGGCGCGCTGTACTATCATCCTCATCACAAAAGGATTCCTCGATTTAAAAAATCGATAATTCAAATTATATGACATAATCAGATCACCGTCGTGGTCCACAAAACGGCAGTCATTCAATTAGTGAGCTTGCCCGGAAACAGTCCAAATTATTAAATGCAAGGCGATTAATTTATAGTTTTCTGGCCAGGCAAACAGCAAGTTAAATCGGTTATTATTTAAAAAGAAATAATGAAAGGTTTTTTAGGCTTGGAAAATGATTATTTCTGAAGGGAATAATTATTTTCGTGACAAAATACTTAATACACAATAATTTTCTAGAGGCAGGCAAGACTTTGGATTGCAGCTTCAACACGTAAAAATAACATCATTTTGACAACTGTAGGTACAATGTGCAAACAATTCTTTTAACAACCCTACACGATTAAAAACATCATCTGTAGGATACATTGACCTAGTATACCCTAGACAAGCCGTCTCATAGTAAAAATCAGAAAAAAATAACCCCAAGTATCAGTAATTTCGCAATACAACTCTCCTTCGAATTCCGCCGTCTAGCATGCGAATTCTCGGCAATATAAAACTGAGCACCGTCTAATTCCATTGTGTGATTTGTCGAACTAACACTTCAAAAAGTGAACACGTGTTGCATGCGTGATGTTTCGACAAGCTGTGTTGTATATAAATGGTTTTCAAAGTGGGGATCGCGAGACATTCATAAATTTAATTAGACAAAAATATTTTTTTACTTTATTATGACAAGCGATTCAATTTCGGAGGCGAGTATGGGTACCGCCGCCTCGGGAACCATTTATTGGATAACCAACGCCTCTGCCATAGGTCACCCCAAGTGGTTCGCTACGTTTGGTGACTATGCAGGGGTGCCCGGGTTCATGGATTGAGGTTTGTCCGGGTCTTGGCGGCGGATGCGTCTGATAATTTTTTAATTTTATTTTTCTGATGAACCGTATGGCTCGTTGTCAACCACCAAGCAGCAATTACGTCGAAGTGTCCTGTTGAAAGCGGTGTACACTCTTTAGATTAACCCTACTTTAGATTCGTGTACAAAAACTTGTACACAGTCCCGTATATGTATATATTGATCATGAGTTTTAAATAAAAAAAATCCATTCATCGTTTGCTTGAAAATAATTACGAAAAATTGACCCTTTTACCGCCCACGCACCGTGGGCTGCCCAGGTTGGTCGCTTATCATTAACACAGTGATGAGCAACCAGCAGCCCGCAAGCCCTTTTACTGCTTTCCGGACTTTTGACTACAAAAAATACCAAAAAAATTGCGCTAAAAAATATTCAAAGGCTTCTGTTCTGTTTTGCAAAATGTCTTAGCCGAAAACTATAATCTTTCTTAAAAGTTTTGAATCAGCTGCTCAATCATTAAGTTTTTTTTGTGTATAGGTAATAATTAAAAAATGACAGAAATTCGTAGTTAATTAAAGCCCGTTAGTAAGCGCTCAAAAAGAAGAGGAAGGTGAGATATGTAAATACGAATGTTAGAGGGAGCGCGAAAACGATAATATTTAAGCGAAAATTGTGAAAGTGTTTAATAAAACATGACTCGTTTAAACTATTTTAAAAGAGAACCAAAATCTCGCGGGAAATGTCATAGCTTTAAAGAAAAAAATGAATTATGATTTTTTTCATATATATAACTTGTAATGTAACAAAAATAAAGTGCTTATAATAATTTTCGAAGTATACGATTTTCTTCTATCGGAAGAATTTCATTCAATTACCGTTTCGGCGTGGCAAATGTATAGATATTATCGTCAAAAACAACATATATTTTTTTAGAAACTTAAAAACTTAAAGTGTTTTAGAGAAATATGTTGTAAAACGGTAGAAATTCGGAATGCTATGGCTTAAGATAGGTTAACTTTCGACCTTAATTGAAGAATAGTGCAGCGGTTTTTTGTTAAGATCTGCGTTTAATGTATTTTAAAGTTTTCCGTTTTATACAAACCAGGTCGCGTTTTTAAAAAGCTTAAAAACCACTGCCATTTCGTGATGCCAGCCTTTCGTCTATGTGTTAGTATCGGTGTGTGGTGACGTCACAAGCATTTGGGTGATTAAGTGACGTCAGAAACTTTGCTTGCCAAAAAAATAATACGTCAATATTATTACATTTATTAAAACGCTGCCTTAAAGCTATCGGTAAGGCATAATTTTTTTTATGTATTCAGATAGCTGGTTACATTATCGAAAATAAAGTCCGCTGACTGTACCTTGTACAATATTCGGAAGTAGGATATTTTTGTGTTTGAAAAAATTAATTCCGTCAGGACGGCTGGGACAGCAATTAGTTTCAGTGTGGACCGATAAAAGGTAAAACACAAAGCACTATGCGATCCAAATAGTACGAAACAATGCTCGCACTTTTTCATAAATGGGCCTTGAGCCAGTTTTATTGGTTTCTGGCGTCATTTTTAATTTCACAGGGCATGTCTTGATATACTTGGTCGAAGGTAGGATAGCCTCAATCACTGTGTACTTACAACGTTGTGCAATCAGTAGATTAAACAAATGTACACTTTAGATACAACCAATTATTTGAGGTTGTTTAGATACAAAACAATAACAAAATTGCTTCTTATTCAGGTAATTAACAAAACAATAACAAAATTGCTTCTTATTCAGGTAATTAACAAAACAATAACAAAATTGCTTCTTATTCAGGTAATTAACAAAACAATAACAAAATTGAACACGTTATTCAGGTCATCATCATCTATCACTCTTGACTTGGTGGTCGGCGGGACTAGGGTTGGCGGGACGAGGAAGCGGGTGAGGGACGAGGGAAGGCGGTGAAGGTGGAAGGGGAACGCGGGAGGGGAAGGGGACGTGGGAGTGGAACGGGGACGCACGTGAAAGAACAAGCAGGGAGGAACAAGTTATTTCTTTGAATATGGCATTGCAACGCATGCCAGGAACCAGCTTTTCCGCAATAAAATTGTCTAGTAGTGACGTGCAATCAGCAAACAACATCGCCCACAAAGTCAAACTCTGACTGATAACTGGGCCCCTTTACAACAATAATTACACAGGATTACACGGGTAATCGCAATAATCAGAATAATATCACAAAACACCAATCAACCGTGACAGTGATCCCAATAAACGTCGGCTGGTTTGCTTTCCCGTGTGGTTAATTCCAATAATCCCTTTATCCAGAATCATTGTAATCACAGATAAAAGTCATAAAACTAATTCAATAAATTGGACTACGAATGAATTAATACATTGTACTGATATATTCCGCGTGTTTCTAGGAATGCCAATTCCCGCTTCTAGACTGTAGTAAGTCAAAATGTGTCAAATTGGGAAAATGGCCTTAAGACGACAACCTACCCCAAAACATATCCAGAATCTTAACGACGTAAGCAAAGAAGCCGTGTATACAAATTGCGACTCGCGACCCGTAAATTGGAAGGACCTACTGTCGAATTCGCCCTATCAAAGAAAAGAAGAAGAAGACAAATAATGTGGGAATCTTAACGACGTAAGTGAAGAAAGCGTGTAAACAAATATGCGCCCGCGGCAAGGCGTATTAGACGAACTTACGGTCGAATTCTGGAGATTTGACCTTTCCGCCGCGTTCATTCTAATTAAATCCGAAGAACGCGTTACAAATATTTTTGATGTTTCTAAACGTTTCCCTCCCGAAGTTATTAATTAATCGTCTAGAAAAATAAAATATTGTTATTACCACTTACTTTATAGTTGAAAAACTTCTTATAAAGTTTTAAAATAGTTGTACGTAAAATATATTAATGGTAAGGTATTGTTTTTATTCATTTTAAATATAAAGAACTTACACCCCCAGGGGTCTGTTGGAATAAAAAAAGTTATTATAGTTACGAAATAGTTTTGAGCAAACAAAAATTATTAGGGTTGTGTACCGCCTTAATAACTGTTATTAACTCAAAACTTTTTTAGCACTTCTTTAACAGTTGTGATTTGAAACTCGATGAAATGGAAAAGCGTCAATAAATAGAGACAAACACATACATTTATATAAGCCTGCGAGAGAATGAGATAGAATAATCGGTCTTCTCTTTGTCCCATGCTTCGCAGCCTCCCCACTCTTGTCTACTTTAGTTTTCTTAAGGTTTCCCTTCTACCGCTTGTGAATTGCACATTCTGATTTTTTTGAAGAAGAGAAAGAAATGAACCTGCTTCTCGAACTTTTGTTGTAGGAATGAAGAAACACAATAGTTTTCAAATGTGATTTTGATTACAATTTTCAGTTTGGTTGTGTATTTTGATCTCAAATCCAAAATTAATATTTGTATGAAACGGTCCGCAAAGGGCTGCGCAAACGTTCCTTTTAAGAGAAAAAATAAACGTTAGAAAATTTCGATTCAAATGCCATACAAAATTTAAAATCGCGCGTCGTATTTGCAAGAGGCAAGTAAGCGAAAAAGTGGTTTTTATTTATTTTATACATAATTTTATAAGAATGAAATAAAGTTAGAACATACAAAACGAGGTATATTTTAAAAATTATTTCTTATATTAATTACTTCATAGTTAAGTCTTGAAAAAAATTTTTTTTTTTATGGTTTTTGATGTTCATATTGTAAACCGATTCGTAGTAAAGATGAATCCAAATAGGATTTCACGTATAGCTTCATCTTAATATGTTTGGGAAATATGAGAAACACAGGCTGAATAAATGACTGGAACTAGAAGGAATTTACTAAGTTTTGCGGACCAAAATCGAGCACGAAAAACTGTTTTGACAAAAATGCTTGAAATTTGGCACTTCTGTCATGCCAAAAGCAGTTTCAGATTTCAAGTTACCATAAATATTATTTTGCCAAATTTTGGTGAAAATTTAAAGCATAATAATAACGATTGAGAAAAAATGGGAGGCATGTGAAGTTAAGTCTCTCATTTGTTTCTATTCATTCCCAAGTTTCCAATCACCACGTTCTACGGTAGATACTAATTTAAGCAACAAGATGAACATTTCCAGGTTATGGTTTAGCCGCCGCTACCCGAATTTCTACCGATTTCTTACATATCTCCCTTAAACATTTGAAGTTTTTAAGCTCTTAAAAAAATATATGTTATTTTTTAAGTTAATACCTAGACGCGTTCCACGCCGAAACGCATTTATGAAATTTCCTCGATAGAAAAAAATCGTAAAGTGTGCTCCGAAAATAATTAAAAACACGTCTGTTTCTATTATTTTACAAGTTATAGTTGTGAAAAAATTCAAAATGTTTCTTTAAATGATACTTAAAACGCCTTTCACGAAATTTTTGCTCTACGAGTCATGTTTTATTAAACATTTTCACAATTTTCTCTTCATTTTTATCATTTAAAATATTAGCGCGCTCTGTCTTACATTCGTAATTACATATCTCTAAGCGGCGCCATTTGACAATACTTCAATTCATCTTACTTCCATCAATGTAGTGGGAAAATGTTATTAGTGCAATGATGGAGGACTTCGTTAGCAGTGGATTGAACTCACAACGCCTTGATAGTAACCCACAGTTCGGCCACTGACCTTTACGTGACGGACATCTTTATTCACAGGTTAATCAACAGCGACTTTACTGTGATGACTTAACTTAAGTTTTTTTATGGTTCACTTTTCACCTTGGTATGTTGTTCCTTGCAAGAAGTGAATAATTAATATGTAACCTTTTAAACATGAATTTTCATCTTGGACGCTGTTCATAAAAAGTCACTTTATGGAGGGTAGAAAAGCAGATTTTTTAATATGTTTAATGCCTTATTATATCCCCGAAGGATTATGCAGTAATGAGAGAAAAGCGTCCCCTGTTTCTTTTCGAATGCATAAACTAACGAAATCTTGAAGATATTTCTATTTTTCATTTCCAAGGATCATATCTTATCATCCATAAGATGTTGTTTGAAGATGTTCTGACGTCAGAAATTTTTTCTCGGATCGAAATAAGATCAAATGCCGCACTTAATTGCTTTTTTCATAAACTAATTCTATAATGTTGAGGTCATCAATGTTGAGGTCATCAAAAATGTTGAGGTCATCAATAAATAATAAATAATATTCTGGGAATTCTAGAAATTTCTGGAAGGAAAAGGTACGAGGGACGTTTAAATCTATTCCTTCCACTGCTGTGCAAGGTGATGAGTTGGGGGAGTCCGGCTGGAGAGGTCGAAAGGTCTCCTTTAACCAGCCTCCCCCCATCCGCCTTCAAGGTCTAGACAAACTTTACCCCATGAACCCAGGCATCTCACGTCACTAAACGGAGCGAACCACTTGGGGTGACCTGTGTCAGGGGTGTTGGTACCCATATCCGCCTCCCAAATTATTATTTAACTGTAACATGCAATTATTGTAAGGTGTATTTATAATGTTGATATTAAACGGTGACCGGACAACTCAGAATCATATAATTTCAACACCTCTGAAAAGTCATTAAAAGTGAAAAAAAATCATTAAATACGCCCCCCCCCCTCCCCCTCCCCACTCATGAATTGGGACTTTTCAGATTCTAAAACTGCATTATACAGGGTGTCAGGAGGTAAAGTGCACAAACTACGAGAGGTGATTCGACACAATGGTAGAATTAAAAAAGAAGAATTACTTTTATCCCATGCAATTTTTTTTCCATACAAACAATTCAACTATTTTGGCCGAAACTACCTTAAAATGTTGGATTTTCGAAAAAAGTAATTTATCTTTTTTACTTGTACTATCATGCAGAATCACCGTCCGAAGTTTGTGCGCTTTACTCCCGGATACCCCGTATATTCGAGTATAAGAATTATACAGATATTTGACTTACTTCAATCAGTGATTTCTGACATTATTTGAAGTTTAAAATGTAAACGAAATTTTGGTGTCCGGTGATATTTTTGATGTTTTTTGTTGTTTTTGATGTTTTTTTGTCAAACACATAAAAAAATAGTAACTGTCGGATAGTTGGGGGCAGAGTAAGAGGTTGGGTGGTTACTCGGCTGAGCGACCATAGACGATATGCAAAATAATTTTTTTGTTTGATTTTAAAGAAAAAATTTTTTTTTTAAAAGTCATCGAAAAAGTCACCGGAGACCAAATTTTCATTTATATAGTAGAGTGGAGAATATCTTCAAGAAAAATGCAATTATCGAAATTTACAAAGATAATATCATCAAAAAATTTGAAACCCACCAATCAAAAAGATATCAAGACAACATCAAAATACCAAAATTTAATACCAAACTAATGCAAAACAGTTATATTTATTTAGGAATAAAGTATTTCAACAATCTTCCGATTGAAATAAAAAAAAACAAAGACATCAATAAACTGAAACTCAAACTGAATAATTAAATAATTACCTGTTTTTCACTTTCTTTCTATTTATTATCAATCTGTATTCATCTCTATTTTATATAGATTTTTCGAATTGTACACCTTCACATATAGATGATCCAGAAGTTTCAATTCCCATTATATACTTACCTTTTGCATAACGTTATTCTATTTCTGTTATAATAAGGATGGGTTGTTTCAAAAAATTTGATGGATTCATCAAATATTATAAGTTGATTTTCACGTTCTGCGTAGGTTCTATTCAAGTTCTGTTATTATATCGTGATAGAACAGCTGCTTCACAAAACTGAAATAATCACAGAACTTGAATAGAACTTACACAGAACGTGAAAATCAACATCAAATATTTGATGAATCCATAAAATTTTTTGAAACAACCCGTCCTTAGTGTAACTCGCTCATCAAGCACAAGAACTAACTTCTTCTTTGGTGAGAAAGCAATTAAAAATAATTTCTGTACCGATATGTAATTTATATAACACCACTGTTCACTTATATATCTACTAGCTTTTCCCCGCGGCTTCGCTCGCATTATTACGGGAAATTACTGTAGCGCTTGCACTTATCAATTATCTCCCCCCCAACCCACCCCCATCCCCTCACGCATTCCATATATTCATTCCCTTACATTCAGTTTTCAAACATCTCGCCTACCACCTAAATTTCACAATGCTATAGCTCAAAGAAAAAAAGAATTACTTATCCAATATTGTTCATTCGTTCGGAATTTATGCGCTTACAAACATTTCGGATGTTTATTTTTATTTAAATATTTGGAAGTTCGTTAATATAATAAAAAATACTCTATTTATCATTCAGTCTTTATAATCGTTACGAATTATATTTTTAATATAGGAACTCTCATCTGACATTTAGTCCAAGCTTGTCCAAAAAAAAAAACGACTGCGTACCTACCAGCATAGAGCCCAAAAATATATCAACATTTTTTCCATGGAAAAGATTTTTTTCTGACGTTAGCAAAAACTCGCTTTTGTTAGCGACAGAAAACGTATAACAAATATAATATATTAATATTTATAATTTCATAACGCCAGAGCTTATCATCATATACAAACTGTAGTCTGCGCATATAATTTAGCTTTGTATTGGTGAAAGAATTATTAAAGTCTTTATATTGTGTTATGCGTGAAAAGGTCATAAACAAACTCGAGCAGTTTCGCATTTATAATATTAGTATTGATATTAAATAAAAATAAAAAATAAAAAAAATATTTATATTCCAAATAATGTCAGGAATCACTGTATAATTAAGTCAAGTACGTCCCTTAACACCCTGTATTCATTTTTTTATGAACATACTATTATAATATTTTTGGGACAATTTTTACTGTACTAATATAAAATGTACGTCGGCATTAGGCTAAAATTAAAATTTCTATTGATGATTTTTATTTGTCCGATTAATTTTTGTTCCCCGCCCCGTTTTCCCAATTAGCTATATTTGTTTACAAAACCGTAGTCCAAATCTAAAGAGTTGTTTTATTGAGTTTTCCGTATTTTTCTGTTTGAATTTTACTGCTTGTTTTTTTAAAAGGAAAACAAACTGTTTTAATTTTGTCTTTGGAAAAACAACAGGAATTCCATTTTTGGCTCTCGAAGCTTATATTAAATATCTCGTTGATTTTTAATGTACTTCTCCTCCTTTATTTATCTTCCCCATCTCCTTCCCCTCCCTATTGTTCCTACCTTAAACCTCACAAACAAACCCACTTAATAATATATTGAAACCGTTTTAAAAATTTTTATTCTTACTTTATTTTTGACCGTTAACGGTTTCTACCCATTTATGCCATCTTCAGACTGTTACAGTTATTTCTTAAACTATGGTTTGTACACACAACATATGGGGGGGAGGTTAACAGGGGAGTTACGGGTTTAAATGGGAACTGGTTAACGGTTAAACTAAACGAGACTAAGAGATAATTAGTTATCTTCCTAAAATAAATTAATGAAATTAACCCCTCAGGCTAATTTGTTTACTTTTAGGAACAATTCATATAGGTCTCTTAGAAATCGTTGTGTCTCTCTTACTATCACGGTTAGAAATACACGTACGTTATAATCTACACACAGATGGCGCCAATAAAATTATTTTAGGTTTTAAACACTTTTACGAGTTATGCTTTAAAATATTAATAATAATTAATTGTTCGCGCCCGTACATACGCAAAATGAATATGAATAAATAGTTTTGTCAATAAAAAAAACTCAAATCTTTCAAGAGAGGCTGACAAATACAATATTGGATTGAATCACCGATGCAATATTGTATTTGTCAGCCTCTCTTGAAAGATTTGAGTTTTTTTATTGACAAAACTATTTATTCATATTCATTTTGCGTATGTACGGGCGCGAACAATTAATTATTATTAATATCTTAAAGCATAACTTGCAAAAGTGTCTAAAACCTGAAATAATTTTATTGGCGCCATCTGTGAATGCATAGATTATAACGTACGTTGCGTTTAACCTTAACAAATCTATCCAGTTTACAATAAAAATGGGGGAAAATAAGATTAATTTTCTAAGTTTATGTATCGAAATTGTTAATTAAAAATTTGAGTTTTCAATAGACAGAAAACCAACAGCGAAAACATCACACCCAACGAATCTAGACACACATTTCACCAAATTATCAGTTATCCACTCACTCACTCACCGACTATTACACGTGCCCTTGAATTATGTAAATTATATGAATTGAATATTTAAACTTGCAAAAAAGAACTCGGAACCGCTCTTAGAACTCGAGTTCTTTAAAAGCTGGTTCACATTGAGCTATAAATCTGCGAGCAGATATCTGTTGATTCGCGAGCGCTTATTTTTTTTTTTTTAAATATGTTTATTCAGTTTTAATTTTACAATATTTTATTTTACAAATCTTACGAAACTGATCGATCAGTTTGATTGTAAGAAATCAATTGTAAGAAATCTTTTGTCCTTTCACACGAGGCTATCAAATATTTCTTCCTGTGGTAGGAGAGGGGGTCAGTCGAATGAGCGGCAACGGAATGCATATTTTTTGTACTGAAATCTGTTAACTTGACATCTGTCATCCACGGGTCTAGACAGCTCCGTAATTACAATGACCCCCTCTCCTGTTTTAGTCGGAGAAGGGGAGGGTTATCTTCTGACATATCGCCTCTGGAGCGGTTACGTCTGAGATGTGTATTATCTATGATTGATCTGCGCTTAAAAACGCTTCGGTGTGAACGGTCTGAAGGGATTGTATGGAGAGCGTTATTTGGCGTGCTATGATCTTTTATATTTGATAGTTGTGTGTGAACCAGCTTTAAAAAGGAACCACTCCTCAAACAACGAATTTACCATCGCTAGCTCCAAGTAAATCTAATCAATAAATTAATTCTCCAAAATCTTATTTTTATTTTCGATGTTTTAGGAAGAGATAAAATGGTATAAATGCATAGTATGATTGCTACCATACTTTTTAAATCAAACAAATATTTTCACTTTATCATTAGAAAGAAAATGTATAATGCACATCCGACGAGCCTGCCACCTGTTGTTCGAAAGATTTATTATTTTCACCCACGAGAAACTAAAATTTACTCGAATGCGACATCTATTAACCAGAAAATAAAACAAAACGAAGCAGTCGAGTTTCACACCATTGTAATTGTAATATTTTCGTTTTAATTCGATAGATGGACTAGAAAATTATGGACATTCCTGCCAAATTAAATTATTTTTGTAATATTTATTAGCTTCCCGGTCTCATTAAGATTTTTCGATACGAGTAACTTTTTATTTGTGTTATTTCATAATTTAAAATAATAAATAGTATATTTTAATAATAATAAATAGTATATTTTAATTTAAAATAATACATAGTACATTTGCGGCATGTTCCAGAGTGGGAGACTTTCAGTATCGTCATCGTAAGAACATAATTCAGAATTGAAACGTTTGGTGACCTGGATCTGAACAGCCAGGTACTTCCCCACCCTCCTCTTCCCCATCTCCTTCCCTTTCACACTACCTTCAGCCTCACAACATACGCCAATTGGGGATGCCATAGTTTCACTGGCTCCAGACGAGAGCGGCTGTGACTTTTATGACATATCGTTGCAGAACATGACTGCATATCGCCAACGAGCGAACAACAGTTCACGACTAAGTATTCTTTATTTATTCGACGTGATCTGTTGTTTGTACAAAAGCGACCTGCAGTGGTGCTTGCGTACGATGACAATTTACTGCCATTATCGAAAAAACGTTTATCGATCGACTCTGCTAGATAATTTGGGAGGCGGGTATGGGTACCGCCGCCCCAGATTCATTGGATAATCAACACCTCTGCCATAGGTCACCCCAAGTGGTTCGCTACATTTGGTGACTTAGCAGGGGTGCCCGGTTTCATGGGGTGAGGTCCAGGTCTTCCACTTGCTGCGTGGCGGGCCGGATCGAGAGAGACTGACCTTTTCAGCCGGACTCTTTCGACCCATCGCCTTGCACCGCAGTTGAAGGGATTCATACGTCCGTCACTCCTGGACACACTGACCCTCATATTCCTACCCACACCTCATACCGTTTTCCTTCCCAGAACTTCCTATCCTTCCCTTCCTTAAAAAGACCCTCTAAATAAATTAAGTATTTCTGAACGCATCCGAAACCTAAAAACTGTTTTTGAAAGGTGATGAATTCGCTACTAAATTTTTTAAACCGAAAACACATTTAAATTTTGAAATATAAAAATTTTGCATTCAGACATAAAAAAGTTTTAAAAATGGCTCACTTTATTACAACTAAAAGTACCTACCGATAACGAAAAAATATATAAATTCACACGTATTTATCAGGCAAATGTATTATAAACATCAACTCGCTTTTTAGTAAATATTATAAACGTTATCGTCAACTAGTTTAATGTAAAAATAATTAATTAAAAAAAATCCCACGGAGCGGGGATTAATTGCGGGGTTATTTTTCAGATTTAATACAAAGCTTGGTGTTTTTTTCTTTCTACCGTCATTTAGACCAGGGGTGGGGTACCTCCGGCCCGCGAAGCTTTTTGGTGCGGCCCGAGAGCACCTTCGATGCGGCCTTCTCGCGGTTTTAACATCCAACAAGCCCCCTTTAGGTTAGAAGAAGAGGACGGTCTTCAAGGAACTCATCCTCTTCTTCGTCGAATCTCTAAATGAAGCTAAGTTAAAAAAGTAAACATAAACAAGTAAAATCATTAAGCGACGCTAAGTTAAAATAAAACATAAATATAATAAGTCATAATCGTGGTCCCGTCCGGTACAGGAATACTAATTAAAGTTAGGGATTCATCTGCAGATTCACTCTTAATTTAAAACCAGTTTTGTGTTTAGAATGTAACGATTAAATTCCAATTGTGTATTCACGACACGTTTCAAAGAAAACCGTTCTCTTATTCGAAATGCAGTTATAAAATGTTAGTTGCAGACTATCTATGTGGTGCCAGAATCAATAAAAAACCATTTTCATGTACTGAATGTAATTTCGATTTCCCGCCTACAGATTTAATTAAAACCAGTTTTGTGTGCAATCCAAAGAAGCCATTCTTATGTGCATTCTCGAGTGAAGCTTTAAATTTGAGTTGCTCACAATAATTCTGAGAAATTGACTGTCCTGTGCATAACCATTATTCAAGCTTGTGGACTCTTACGCGGAATCAGTATTATTGTGTTCTAAACATAATTTAAAAATTCGAGATGCGAAATATTCTGCTGGCGCAATTCAGGGGGGTGACCGGGAGACTCAGAATCATGCAACTTCAACACCTTCGAAAAAATGTGATGAAAGTTAAAAAATCGTTAAATAGATTACGTTAGGTTAGGTTATGGGCAATTTTTGAATTCTTTTTTCATAACTTATAAAGACTTTTCAAGGGGGTGTTTAAGTTGTACGATTCTGGGTTGTCATGGAAGATATACCATTCTCGCTTTCTTTGTGGAAATGATTTTTTTATTGGAAGATTGCTCATGACACGTGATATAAAAAAATGGGTGCAGTTCGCACGCGGTAGAAGCAAAACTTTCAAAAAACTAAAGTAGACAAGAAAGGGGAGATCGATAATTTTATCTCATTCTCTCGTGGGATAAATCCTACAGACGTGTGTTTGTATCTTTTTAGTGTCGCTTTTTCGTTTCATTGAGTTTCAAAACACACCGGTGCTAAAGAAGTTTTCACTTCAAAAGTCGGTACCTATTTGGTAAATTGAGGTCATAATAAAAACAATGATTTTCTACCCTCCCCCCCCCCTCCTTGCTTCTTTTTTGCTTACATTTTGACCCAATTAGTTAGTTACTGATATTTTCAAGGGAAGACGTTATAGCTGTGCGGAATGGTATAACTTACCTGGATATACCATGCTATAAGGGTCGCGGGAATGTAGGAATAATAACGCTTGGCGATAAATAATAACGATTTGCATTTTAATTTTCAACTTTAATTTATTCAAATTTCAACCGCAACAATTATCAGAAGGATTTAGATTGACAGAGGACATGTGTGATCTACTCTAACACGGAAAGCGCAAAGGCGCGTCTAGTAAGATTATCGGAGCTTCTCGAAATTCTGGTGTGGTCAGTGTAAGGAAAATAATGATACCACTACAAAAATAGTCAACTCGCTACGAGTCGCCACAATGTCAAGAGTCACAGAATTACAGAAGGGTATGTAGGTACGAGACGTTATATGAATGTGACTGTGGCAAAGATGGGTGCCAAGATCGAGTTGTTCGGTGATGATGCGGCGTCATGGTTAGTTAGTTAGTTTATATTTTTGTATGATCTGCTAAATAACTTTTCGTTTTACACGGTCTGTTTTTTTACACCGGCTAGAAATTGACGGTAATATGATTATTATTGTAAATGGCAGTTGTGAATACTAGTACCATGCAGCTATATATTACATCATTGCCTGTCGCGGTTACTTTGGTCCAGTGACTAGCTGTCACTGGATCACAGTGGATTTGAAGAACCGGCTATTTTTGCAATCAGTCCCTATCGGAATTATAAAATGGTCACCAACACTCAAACTGGGCAAATTCGAACCAAAAGCCGCTCGCAGAGCCCAGCAGCAAAAACTTTTTTAAAAGGTTTTTAACTGCTAGTTGTGATTGAATACGAGATACACTTTTAGAAATCTGGATAGTCGACGCTTTAATGTACCGAACTTCTACTGTTCCAATGATGGTACTACTGTACCGGTGTCTTACTGTATCTATGTCTTACTGTACCGATGACCTACCTCGATACCGGTATCTTACTGCACCGATGTCTTATTGTACCGATGTCTTACTATACCGATTTCTAACTGTACCGATGTCTAACTTTACCAATGCCGTACTGTACCGATGTCTTACTGTACCGATTTGCCGATGCCGATACCCTACTGTACCGATGCCGATACCCTAACTATGCCGATACCCTACTGTACCGATGTCTAACTTTACCGATGCCGTACTGTACCGACGTCTTATTGTACCGATGCCGTACTGTACCGATGTCTTACTGTACCGATTTCTAATGGGGTATTTCCACATTTTTTTTTATTATTGAAAAAAATTAAGCAAAAAATTACGATGACAACGTAATTTTTATTTTATTTTTATGACGACGATTTAACTTTCTATAACGTTTTAAAATACGCCTTTTGAAAATGCCCCCAAAACGATGTTTTTGCCCCCGTTCACTCTGTGACGTCACAGGCGCCTCTCATCATGCGATCGCCGCCCGTAGGTGACTGTAGTGAGTTCGTAAGTTGTACTTGGTGTTATTTATTGACTTCCAGTTTGCTCGAATTATATCTTTATATTTATCCTATATTTTCCCACTTGCAAAACATGTATAGTTTGGTACACACGTTTACAAATACTACAAGAAAAACCCAAAATAAGATGTTTAAACGACCCTTTCTAAGGCGACAAAAAATGTCGACCGTGTACAAATGTTGGGCGTGTGTTTAATGTGTGCGCCGAAGGGTTCAATGACGCTAGGTCCTCGGAGCATCTTCTATTGAAATACCGGTAGAACAAGGACACCATTCCAATCTGAAACCTGCGCGCTAAACATTGCAATCCCTTTGTTTGAGAGGGAAATCTATCGAACGGACCGCCCGTTTGTGCTTTCTGAATTTTCAAGTATTTTGGGTCTCTAGACCAAAGATGGCTGCCAAATTCAACAGGTGGACTTGCGATTTGTACAGGGTCAGCAGTTGTGTACTATCTGCAGAATATATTGGCCCTTAGTACAGTAAGAAGAAGAAGGAGGCTTCGATGGAGCCCCCGTGCCTTTTTTTTCAGATTTAAATTTTAAACTACAAAAAAAAACCTTTCGGTTTTGAATATTTAAATTCATAATTTAAACGTGGAAACACCTTTATATACAGTCGTAAGATGGATATCTACACACTAATGACTGCCTCCGTGGTCGAGGGGTAAGGCTCTCTACTAGCAATCCCGGCGTTAATATGTATATAATACACAATATAAATTTTATAATAAACGTTTAAAAAATATATTATTTTACGAATGATCTGACATTATGTGAAAATCTCCTACTACCACCACATACGAAACAGGATAATGTTGCTTGTGCGTGATGGAGAAACCAAACGCGATGCCAAATCAGCCACTGACCGGTCTTTGAATAAGTTTTTTGCATTTCACAATTTATTCGTTTAAAATAATATGTACTATATTTGCGGCACATAAGAGTCCAGAGTGGACGATACTTTCAGTATCGCCCTGGTGTAAGACCACCTTTCAGAATTGAAACGTTGCTTCAAAGGCTTTAGCCGTGGTTAGTGACCAGATCTGCATAGCCGGTACTTCACCACCTTCCTCTACTGCATCTTCTTTCCTCCCCACTACCTTCAACCTCACAAAATATCCCAAATGGGATGCCATAGTCTCAATGGCTCCAGATGTTTGGGAGCAGTTGGGACTTTTGTGCGGTATTCACTTAAAATAAGGAAATTTACTTGTAGAATGGCCAAAGTTTTAAACGTCATTTTATGACAGGGAAGTTATGTTACGAACTGACACTTGCTATTTTGTTCCAATTTAATTTTAAAAGGGCCCGAATTAACTCTATTTTGTCAAAATATTGAAACCATTATATAACGTATATAATATGAGGGTTTGTTTAATTAAAATGTTTTCATTACCATATCGTCTTAGAATCCCGAAATTTAGGGCTTAGAAAATTACTGTTACTCATTGTAGCGTCTATTTTAGGCAAGTTGTCGGATTACGCCGTTAAAAATACTACTGTCAGTCATTACAACTGGACAATATTATATAAAACTGTAGAAACAACACAATCATCTTAAATATGAAATAAAACCGTCTATAACCCCGAACAAGTCGAGAATGTTTAGATGTTTGATAGTAACACGGTGATAAACCTCGGAACGGCGACTCTAGTGACGTCATGTTGCGTACAAGCAGTCATGGGCCGTTTTCGTTTCGTTCCGTTTACGCGTATTTTGAAATCAATAATTATGAATGAAAATATTAAAATTAAACATTTTTAATGCGATAATCATGTTCAGAAAAATAATCTTTAAATCTTCCACATGTTTTTAGCGGTATACCTGGTTTGTGGAAATACCCCATTGTACCGATATTCTACTCTATTGAGGTCGGATTACCTTGAATCGATGTTTCACGCATCCCGAATATATATACGATTCTACCGTTGTGATGTAAAAGTGCCCCACTGTATCGAGGTTCTACTGCATCTAGTCCCCGATAACCGAGCTTCCACTGCACCCAAATCATTATAAATCTTGCAACTTTGCATTTTGCTGCTCAAATAATAGTGCGATGTAAATCCCTCTTGGCTGCGGGGCCCAGCCCAGGCCCCGGGACCAGGAATAGAGACTACTAGGGACTAGGGACTAGTGGGGACTAGTGGGGACTGGGGACCCGAGAGCAATAGACGCGGCTTACTGTTTGCGCCGCCCACCGGATGCCCCGTGAACCCCCCCTGGGTGTGCGCCCCACCACCCCCGGGAAGTTTTAATATCACCGGATTATCACTACTCCAAAAGTAAGACGCCAGTAAATCCCGGGAACTGCGGTGTTAGACTGTGGCGCGCGTGTTATAAATTGAAACCTTCGTTTGATTGCCGGCAGCCAGAATTTGGGAGGCGGGTATGGGTCACCCCAAGCGGTTTGCTACGTTTGGTGACTGATCAGGGGTTCCCGTGTTGACGGGTGAGGTTTGGCCCACCTGCTACGTGGCGGGCCGAATCGGGAGAGACTGGTAGAGGGAGACGTTTTGAACTCTCCAGCCGGACTCTCTTGCACCAAAGACAAAAAAAAATTATAAATCAAAATGAATATCTCTTGATGGCGTTCAAACCAGGGAATTTTAAGGGTCCACTATCCGAATTTCTACCGATTTCTTACCCTTAAACATTTGAAGTTTTTAAGCTTTTAAAAAAATATATGATATTTTTTTAGATTATATCTAGATACGTTTCACGCCGAAACGCAAATTATATGAAATTCCCTCGATAGAAAAAAAATGGCAAAGTATGCTCCGAAAATTATTTAAAACAAGTCTATTTCTTTTATTTTACAAGCTATTCTTCTTTTATTTATTCTTCTTCTTTCTTTTATTTTACATTATATTTGTGAAAAAAATCACAATGTTTCTTTAAATGATACTTAAGATACATTGCACGAGATTTTTGCTCTATTTTAAACGAGTCATGTTTTATTAAGCATTTTCATAATTTTTGCTTCAATTTTATCATTGAAAATATTAGCGCTCTCTGTCCAACATTCGTAATTACATATCTCTCCATCTTCTTCTTTTTGCGCCGGGAAGCGTGGCCTTAACGACTTTTCATTCTTTTTAGTCTAACATTTTCTTTCTGTGGCCTATCCCAAACGAATATAGTTCTGCATCCATCGTTCAATTTAGACACCACAATTTTAGATTCTTTTATACATTTCCATAAATTATTAACCTAGCCCCTAGCCCATAAATTTAATAACTATCATAATTTTTGCCGATGACTAATGTTAACCAACGATCATTATTTTAGCACCATTTTGTATGATGTTGTAGTGTATGATGGTAAGAATAAATTTCGTATAGAGATGTATACATGCAGTTCATCCTTGCAGTAAATATTATTTTTGGAAAATTGCTTTCATTGTTAGACGATTTCATGAATATAAGGATTTTCACAAGGTTGTGATCTTAGACCATTTATACAGGGTGCGGCAGCGTAACTTCCTTTTTTTAAAATGCGCGCCGTTCAGTCGGTTGATGTCGTAGCGGAGCACTAGTGATCTCGTTCGAGTGGCGGAACTATAAAGTTTTGTCCCGACACAGTTTAGTCCCGGAACAGTGAGGAGCGTGCGTTTGCCGTTGGGGCCTACTTTTCGAACGGATATTCTGTTATCACAACCCAGCGCGCCTTTAGGGTGCGGCAGCATAACTTCCTTTTTTAAAATGCGCGCCATTCAGTCGGTTGATGTCGTAGCGGAGCGCTAGTGATCTAGTTCGAGAGACGGAACTATGAAGTTTTCGAATGGATGTTCTGTGATCGCAACCCAGCACGCCTATAACGTGCACCTAGGACGTCACCTACCTGATTTGATCTTCAAATACTAAGTAAAACAAAAGTTTATATTTTAAAATATAAAAAACAAATAAAAAATTTCTGATTCATACAAAGGGTTTTATTAAGTTTTAATGTCTCAAATATATATTTAAAAACCATTTTCTGTATTGTATGGTGAAGTCTTTATTGTATTGTAATTTGTCTCTAAAGTAAGTTTACATAAATTGTTGAAAACTTTGTAGTTAAAAATTAAAACTTTATAGAAAATTCTTTGTTCACTCATTTGTATTTATTACACTTAAAAAAAATTCTCATTACTCCATTCTGGATTATTTAGAGTTTTTATGCACAGACTTACTTCATTTTATTTATTTAATTTTTTTATTTATTTAACGCCCAGAGGGCTTTTTACATGTTTGGTAGTACAACAAATAAAAATAAAAAGTAAAAAGAGATAAAAAAATGTATAACTACGTCATAAAAATACAAAAAATTCAGATGTGCTTCGGAATAGTGTTGGAATAAGTTTTTTACAGGATCCACAAAACTCGCCAAGTTTGTATTAAATATGTCAACATCACCTAAGTACTAATTTCCCATAGTGTGAAATCGTTGTATCGGAGAGTGGGCAATGTAGTTCCGTTTATGAATGCTGCAGTAGAATAATGTATTTTGTCGTGTAGTTACTGTCGGTATTTGTAAGTTGCAGTAGTTCGCAACTGTCGAACGAAGAGTTTAGTTTTTTGAATAAAAAGATTAAGTCATTTATTTTACGTCTGTCTTCTAGTGTGTGTATTTTTGGAAAATTTAATAGAAAATTTTTATTTAAGTCTTCTAGTGGCATATTTTATTTAAAATTAATAAAACGCAGAAATTTTTTCTGTATTCGCTCAACGTTATTAATGTGAATTTTATAAGATGGAGACCAGACTACCGAGTTATATTCAATAAGGCTTCTAACTAGATATGTGCATGTACAATAGTAGTTTTTAATTGTTTTTAATACGAAGCCTAGTGTTTTCATACCTTTATTCACAATTAGATGGATATGATTGGCGAAACTTAGTTTTTCCCCCAAAATAATTCTAAGATCTCTCATTTCCGTGACACTTTCTAAGTCTGTGTTATTTATGGAATGTTTGAATAAAACAGGATTTTTATATCCGAAGAAAGTCAAGGTTAAGTTAAGTTTTTTGTATTTTTATAAACGTATTTAAATTTTAAAAGCCAAGCTTAACACTTTGACAGCCACAAAACCTTCACAATATTATTTATACAGCGGTAAGGTGGTAAGTAAAGTTGGAGTGAAAAGCTTCATACAGAAAACAGACTGCCACAGTCCTCACTCAGACATATTCCACGGATGATAGTTTTATTTGCTTTTTAATGGGCCCCAGTTCGTAAAAGTTATCATTCAAACATATGATTGCCGCAATTGAAACTAAATATGAATTCATTTCCGAGTGTGGAGCAAACTTTGGAAGTTATAAAGTTTTAAAATTGAGAATTGAAAGTCTATTGAGGTTGAAAACATTTAATTGAGGCCGATGTGCTTTTCATTTTAAAACATAATAAAAGGTTTTTTTGCTTTTTAAAAAGTAAGACAAATTTTCACGTTTTGAATAACCTGACAGTGTTTTGAATATATTCGATCATTATAGTGGAAAATGTTGCATATACGATGGAGGATATGGTTAGCAGGGTTTTGAACCCACGACACCTGGAAACCTGACGCATTCGACCGCTCGTCTACTAACCGGTACATGGTCAGAATATTCTCGATGTTTGTAAATTAAACTGAATTAAACCCACTTTACTACACAAAAATAACTAAACCCTACTACATTGCTGCAAATAAAACATAAATAACAAAACTCACATTACTGCACATAAATGACTAAAATGACATTACTAAACCCAAATATAACTTAACCTACAAACCTACTTAATCTATTAAGTCCCATAATTAACTAAAACCATATTACTACAAATAAATAACTAAGCCCACATTATTATAGATGAATAACTAAAACCACATTACTACAAACAAAAACTAAACCTGCATTACTACATATAAATAACTAAAACTATATAACCACAAAAAAATAACTAAACCCTCATTACAACACACAAATAACTAAATCCAATTTACTGTAAATAAATAACTACATCCACATGAATCATATTACTACACATAAATAACAAAACCCACAATACGACACGTAAATAACTAAATCAACTTGATATAAGTATATCAAGTTGATTTAGTTCTTGCATATAAGTAACTAAACCGACATTACTTTACCCAAATATAACGAAGCTCGTATTACTACACACAATTAACTAAACCCGCATTACTAACATAAATAGCTAAACCCGCATTACTACACATAAATAACTAAAACGTTATTACAAATAAACAACTAAACCCACATTTTACACTTTAAGGCGTACAATTAACTGAACCCGCATTTCTACACATAAATAGCTAAACCCACATTACAACACATAAATAACTAAAACGTTACTACAAATAAACAACTAAACCCACATTTTACACATAAATAACTAAATAAACTACAAATAAACAACTAAACCCACATTTTACACATAAATAACTAAAACGTTACTTCAAATAAACAACTAAACCTACATTTTTCACATACATAACTAGATCCATATTACTATAAATAAATAACTAAACCAACATTATTTTATTTTAGAAAGCAATCACTTTGTGGTTTGACATATTTAAAAAAAACACTTATTTTGTGTAGATCCACGGGTTTTCATTAATTTATTTACAGATCGGTTTTCTTTTTGTCAAGCACCATCAGTGTAATGTGTAAATTAATTACTACCGGTATTAATTTGTACCCTTATGATGCTTGAGCAGAGTGAAACCGGTCGGTAAATAAATTTAAGAAAAATCATGGTTCTACGCAAAATAATTGTTTAATTTTTATTAAACCCACATTACTTTTTACTACACCCACATTACTACATTTGAAAAAATAAATCCATATTACTACACATAAATAACTAAACCCACATTACTAGAACTAAACCCACTTTACCCATAAAGTATAACCGGTGGGCCACCAATTTATTTTGGAAGTTTTTTTTTTAGAAGTAGCTTTCTCAGAGATGGCCATTGTTGATTGCCTATTCGGAATATAACCTATTTTTTGTTTTCAGATTCAATATTAGGTACTTTTGGTCAACTATTTCTTGAGGTTGGGAAAATTTTGATATTTTTTGCCCTAAAATCGTATAATATTTTTTTACGTAATATTCAATTCTCAGCAGTTCGATGACTCGAGTGTTGCAAACAATAGGTTTTCCATGTATTTCTACAATTCTCCCGCCTATTCGAAGCCTGCAGTTTTCTTCGGATCGTCAGCCCATCACGCCTGTGGGTATCCTGTTTTTCACGTACAAATATTTTTATGTAACCAGTATTGAATGTCAATACTGGTTACATAAACCCCTAACATATCTAAATTTGAAAAAAATGGGCTCAATCTTATGTGGCCCATTCCAATCTGGCCAACCCTAATATTGGCACCATAATGTGGCCCATCGTAATGAGGCCCATTCCAAGTGGCCCACCCCTAATGTGGCCCAACTTATTGTAGTCCACCTTAATGTAGCCCATCCGAATGTGGATCATCCTAATGTGGTCTACCCATATGTGGCCCATCCTGACGTGGCCCACCTTAATATGGCCCATTCTAATGTGGCCCACCCTAATGTAGCTCACCCATATGTAGCCCGTCCTAATGTGGCCCATTCTAATGCGGTCCACCCTAATGTGGCCAAACATACTGTGGCCTGCCCAGTGCCGTAAATAGCCTTTTCTGCGCCCTGTGCGATAACTACGCCCTATTTAAGTGGTCCCTTCGCCTATTATACCACCCAGTGTGTCTCACTCACTAAAACTCAAACGCAAGTTCACTAATGCAAATGCGTTGCCCACCCTGATGCTTAAGGTTTAATTTTTGGGCCACTTTGATCTTCATACGTTACAGTGTCCATCATCAGGGCATATGAGCAGCTAATCTGCCCTGATGATGGACACTGTAACGCTGTCCGAAACGTTTGCTAAAGAAGGAGGTAGCGAAACACGGCATAACACCTCAAAAATAAATAACAAAAATACTTTTGGCCGTGAAAACCTAAAAACATACATGGTAAATCACGGCTAAACACGGTTAAACAATTTAAAAAAACGCCATCTCTTCTTATGGTAAAATACGGTTAAACACAGTAAAACACGGTAAAACACCGTTAAATGCAGTTAGTGACCGCATTTAACCTTGTGTAGCCGGTTACGCAAGGTTAAACACGGTTAAACACGATAAATCACGGTAAAACACTGTAAAACAAGGTAAAACACGGTTAAACAATTTTAAAAAACGCAATCTCTTCTTACGGTTAAAAAATACGGTAAAACGTGGTAAAACAGGGTAAAACATGGTAAATCACGGTAAAACACGGTTAAACAATTTTAAAAAATGCAATCTCTTCTTACGGTTAAATACGGTAAAACGTGGTAAAACAGGGTAAAACATGGTAAATCACGGCTAAACACGGTTAAACAATTTTAAAAAATGCCATCTCTTCTTATGGTAAAATACGGTTAAACACAGTAAAACACCGTTAAATGCAGTTAGTGACCCATTTAACCTTGTGTAGCCGGTTACACAAGGTTAAACACGGTAAAACACGGTAATACAACGTTCAAAACGGTTACCCACGGCAAATCAAGGTAAAACACGGTAAAAAATTTAAATTAACGCAACCTCTTCTTACTGTAAAATACGGTTCAACACGATTAAACAGTGTCAAACACACTGAACGATGTAAATCAAGGACGCTGAAAAAAATAATTCTCTTCGGAAACTGTCCCGTCTTTGGGTTGTGGAGGGTCTTTTTAGGAAAGCAAAAAGAGGAAATTCTGGGATGGAAAAATGTTTTTTTATAAGTACGCTTCACAAGAGTTCCAGCTGCTCACGTAGTCAGTGAGACTATGGCATCCCAAATTGGAGTATGTTGAAATGCTGAAGGTATTGGAGAGGTGAAAGAGGTGGGGTCGAGAAAGGTGGGGAAATACCTAGCTATTCAGTTCTAGTCACCAAACCCGACTAAAGTTCATGAATAAAATCTATGAACCGTCTGTTCAAATATTTTTACGAACCTCAAAATGTGTGACATCTGTTCTTGATGCGATACGTTTGGCGTGCAATCAAAAATCATAGAGAAGTATTTTGCGGCACGAACCTCGTGTATCACTTGTTTTTTGACCTGAAAGCGAGAATATCTATTAACTCGTTTTGAATACATGGCGTAAAATACGTAATATTGCCTTATTAAGTGACTCGACGTGCGCTCTAAGTTCAGGATCAAATTTTGAAATCATATCCACGGCCCTTAAGAATACTCCAGATCCTGCTTCCCCAATACGCTCATGAGAGCCTCTGAGAGGTAAATTATTTTCCGCGTAATAAAATTATGCTAGTACACACTTTTAAAATATGTCTCCACTTTTTTGTTTCTTGATCAATAGCCTTTAGTAAAGATAAAGGTGGTCTTATTTTTGATTTGTTGTTCAAGCATTTTCCACTGAATAAATTTTTCTTTATGACATGCTGAGTTTTCGTATTCAGGTACACGCGGACTTAAATGGCGCCAATCATTAAAACCTTTCTGATTTTACTGGCATGTAGGTACGTATGTGTTGGAATCGAGAACGCAGCGGGGCCGGAAACTTATCAGGAGCAATCAGGAGCAAAACGAAAAAATAATAGTCCTGCCTAGTCTGGCCATTCTTGCGCCCCCTAGAGTCTACGTCCTGTGCCTGGGCACCGGTGGCACCGCCCTATTTACGGCACTGGGCCTGCCCATCCATCCCTAATGTGGCCCATCCTTATGTGGCCCATCCTAATACGGCCCACCCTAATGTGGCCCCTGCTTACCACATTAGAAAATTGAAATAGACCTACGAAAATGCACATTGTTTAATTGTAGGTCGTTTATAAATCTGTGTTTTCAAAATCCTTCTCTGCCAGTCACTAGTCACTAGTCGACTCTGTTAGTCAGTTTAGTCACTACACAAAGGAACAAGAAACAGAAAACAGAACAAGCCCGTGGCATTAATTTGACAGCTTACCGCTTCGTTTAACGGACAGGTCCTTACATGCAACCCACCACTGAAGGGGTAAATGACAGAAGTGTGTGTTTGGGCGTGTACGGGGTAAGCTAATTTCACCAGAAATAAGGCAGAAATCCTTTTCACATTCATCCTCGCAAATACAATGGTTGGAAAAGTGGAAAGAATTTTTTTTTAAATTTATTTTATATTAAAAGAAAGAAAGCCAAACATTCCCGGGTTACGAATAACCCAACAATATTTGAAAATCTCCTACTACCACCACAGAAAACCGAAAATGTTGTGATGGAGAACTTAGCCAGCATAGGAATCGAACACGGGACGCCCGGGTGGGACCCAAACGCGATGCCCACTCAACCACTGACCGGCCATAAAAGATGTAAGAACAGAAAAACCACAAATCTAACTCACATAATCTAAACCCAAACCACATAACCTATAATACAACGGTGACCCGACAGTTGATCCGCCGACAATTGGCCCCGGAAGTGGTATTTATTATAAAATTATAATTTTTTGTGCATTATTTACCAATTTCAAACGTAAAATCGACTTCAAAAATACCTTAATAATAAGTTTGTACGAATATCAAATACGGTGTATAAATAAATATCAAACGAATACGGTGTCGATTTTTTGCACTTATGCGCTGGTACACACTGTAGATTTTTCCTAGATGCATTTGGATGAAAATGTGTTTTTATATTTTGTTATTCGGTGGTACATCCTCTCTGCACATCCCTTCGGATCACTTAGTTATATTTTGTGTAATTAGGCATTTAGGTTATTTTTCTTAAACCGACTGCATATTTTTTTATTTTTTTATTTTATTTTTTTTTATTTTATTTTTTTTTTATTTCTTTTATATATTTAATAATATTATTATTCAATTTATAAAAACAGTTTATTTATAAACAAGTTCTGCTAGGTAATTATTTTTACACGTGACAGCTGCACGTGTAAAAATAATTACCTAGCAGAACTTGTTTATAAATAAACTGTTTTTATAAATTGAATAATAATATTATTAAATATATAAAAGAAATAAAAAATTAAAATGGAGTTCTACAAATTAAACTTGATAACAATAAATAACGACTGCATATTGTATATAAGTATGCTGGCGGGCCAATTGTAGGTGGATCAACTGTCCTGGAACCAGTAAACATTTAATTTTATTGCGTTCGGTTTTGCCACTTTTAGATGACTCCCACATGGGTCGGTATGAAATCGACAATGCCCGTGTGCCACATTTTTTTAATATTACGTGGTGCGGGAGGAGGGATGTTCGGGTTGATTCGGTGCGGTTGGGCCTGACACGAGGTTTTCAGACGCTGCGGAGTATGCTGCCTCGTGTGATGGTTGCGAGGAAGTATTTATATTTTGCGTGTATATCATGTGAACCCGGACACCCCTGCTAAGTCATCCAACGTAGCGAACCACTTAGGGTGACCTATGGCAGACGTGTGGGTTATCCAATAAATGGTTCACAAATTCACCTACCGAATGTCTAACCTAATAAAAGATGTGTCCATGGTAAGTTCTCTCTTTCTCTTTGTTGTTCAGTTTCCGCTCTTTTTAAATCAGATTCTTTTTTACTAAGAACATCACATTGGCGCAGCCGGTAGGCTCAGTTTTCTTTCACATCTGTATAGATCACACTTCTAAGGATTTTCTGTTCAGTTCAAGCCAGCAGC
Source organism: Glyphotaelius pellucidus (assembly GCA_936435175.1). Taxonomy (NCBI): domain Eukaryota; kingdom Metazoa; phylum Arthropoda; class Insecta; order Trichoptera; family Limnephilidae; genus Glyphotaelius; species Glyphotaelius pellucidus. The sequence continues at coordinate 9,609,418 of OW386560.1, read as the reverse complement.
ATCTCTTAGGGAAAAGGTAAAAGCAACATTAAATATTCAGGAGTTCGGTGGTTGTTTATAATGCACTTTAAGTTTGCCACCTAAGTAAAAATGCTAAGTAGTTTTGTAAATTCGATCGTGTAGGTACGACATTGTGAAAAAACCACCTGAATGTTATTTTGCGAGTGCTAATTTGTGTCTATTATCCCGACTGCCTGGAGTCACTGATACTATTGCATCCGATTTTAGGAATTTTGTAATACTGAAGGAAAATTAGAAGGAAAGTTTCTTGATTACCTACGCGTCTGAAAGGTTAAGATCCTCTACTATGAATCCAGGGATGGTGGGGTTGAACTCCTCCAGCGTGTGCAAATAAATTATAAATAATAGTGGGTACGTACCGATATTGATAGCTTTTTCAGGGTGGTAGATACTGTACTAATTATTGCCCTGGTGGATGATCACCATTTGTTAATGTACTGACTGAAAAAAATGCTCTTTGTACGTTTCGTTTTTTTGTTAATACATTGTGTAGTTTGTACACTGAACGTCTGTTGATAAAGTTCAAACCAGGCAATTATAACGATTTTTGGAGGGTCCTCACACGCACACATTCGGGTGTATACATTTTTCTGAAAATCAAAGAAATTAAAGCACTTAATATACTAAATAAATTTCGACCTTAGCAACTTACCTACTCTCTAAGTGACAAGCTCAGGTACGGGGGCTCCATCGAAGCCAGAGTTAAGTTAACCTCTCAGAAACTGGGCATACTGTACAGGGCCCGCAGATTCTTTAATAGTACACAATTGCTAACGTTGTACAAATCGCAAGTGCGCCCCACGGTTGAATTTGGCAGCTACCTCTGGTCTGGAGCCCCAAAATACCTAAAAAAAACTCTCGACTCTGTGCAGAAACACAAACAAAAAAAGGAGGTCCGTTTGATAGATTCTCCTAACTACTTCTTCTATCAAGCCATAAAAAACTACAATAACCTTCCTTCTGAATTGCGCTGTAACATCAACCAATCGGAACAAATAAATAAAATTAAACAACTTTACAAAAAAAAAACTTATTTTTAAAAGTAAATATATTTCACAAAATATATTATAACATACAACCTAAATAAGAATCGTGGTTATTAACCTTATTATAGCTCCTGTTTACGGTTCAGGTATACGGTATACATGACCAATGATTACCCTAAATATAATATTTTGTAACACATATATGCATACATGTAACTGATATTCTTTATATTACATTAAAAATAAACAATAAAAATAATATCATCGCATTTATTACTTATGGATGACATAAAATTATTTTCGAATTCTGTACCAAATTTAGTGAAAAGTCGCCACTACCCGAATTTCTACCGATTTCTTGCATATCTCCCTTGAACATTTGAAGTTTTTAAGCTCTTAAAAAATATGTGTTATTTTTGAAGAGATCTATACGAACCCCACGCCGAAACGCAAATTATATGAAATTCCCTCGATAGAAAAAAATCGCGAAGTATGCTCTGAAAATTTTTATTTTCAAGCCTGTCTTTATTATTTAACTAGTTATATGGCTTAAAAATGTTGGGATTTATAACTAGGCTAACTAGAATTTTTAACAATATAAAGTGTATTAAACTGTTATATTTTGCGTATGTTAGATGTCAACTTGAGTACAATTCTCCCGTCTGGAATCCACATTATAACAAACATGTACAAACTGTTGAAAGAATACAAAACAAATTCTTACGTTTTCTAAATTTCAAAATGGGGATTCCAACAATTATATTGAACACATATGAATAATATGAATATGCTCAAATTGTCAGACAGAAGAATTTTCACTGACTTGGTATTTCTATATAAAATTCTACATGATTTAGTTGATAGTCCGGTATTGCTTGAATTGATAAGCTTCCGGATTCCACAACGTAATACAAGAAGTCAGGATTTATTTCAGTGCAGAAATTCTGGGACTAACTACCATTTGTATTCCTCTTTACCCAGAATACTAATGGAAGAAAACAATTACACCAAGTCCGTGGACATCTTCAGTTTATCCTTAAACAAAAACAAATAAAATATTTGTTCATATGAAGCAGATACTTTGTGATGTGACATTATAATTTAAAATAAAACAATAACTTTGTAAACACCACTTTTTATTTTTTATGTACTTAATGCCGACCGGGTTTCGCTACCACCGTAGCTTCTTCAGGGCAGTACATAGAGTTCTGTACTGCCCTGAAGAAGCTACGGTGGTAGCGAAACCCGGTCGGCATTAAGTACATAAAAAATAAAAAGTGGTGTTTACAAAGTTATTGTTTTATTTTAAAATAAAATATTGTTACTGAAGCAGTTCAGTTATGTACAATAAATATTGTATTTATTACCATTAATATGTAAAAGCCCTGAAAAAGGGCGTTGATCAATAAATAAATAAATGTGTATGAAAAAATTCACAGTGTTTCTTTGAACGTTGTTATTGACAACCCCCACGAGATTTTTGCTATATTCTAAACGAGTCGTGTTTTATTAAACATTTTCACAATTTTCGCTTCAATTTTATCGCTCGAAATATTAGCGCGCTCTCTCCAACATTCGTAATTACATATCTCACCATCTTTTTCTTTTCGAGCTCGGGTACGGGGCCTTAAGGAAGTTAAAAATTTTCAGATGGTATTAAAATGACTTTTGGTTTAGATAAATGTAGAACGATCCGAATAGAGAAAGGCAAAATTGTAAATGGAGACGAGGGTATATTTAGAAATTTCAAAATTAAAAGTATGAAAAGGGATGAAGTTTATAATTATTTAGGATACCCGCAATCGAATAGATCATATCATATTAGTATTAAAAATGATATTCGGGTTAGATTTCAGATTAGAAGATAAAAATTTTTAAATATTTATATTGAGGGATCAGCAGGATTTATCGGTCCAGTTAGGAGTTCTACCGAGCCGAACCCTCTGATATTAAAATACCTGGAGTGGGTGAATGATTTTCCCATCTGGTCTCAGGTAGGTTGACATATTGTTCTTGTATTGTTTTATATTTCTTTTTCTTCATGTGCCCTATCAGGTCCCCCCGACGTTGGCAATCACTCTGGAAAATGTCTCTCTATCTTGAGCTGCCCGGAATAGCTCCTCCGCACTTCTAATGCCGGTCTACTCTCTTATATTTCTTCTTTAGCATTCTACGGTGAAGCCACATTTCAAAAGCCTCTAACTTGTTCATGGTATTTACTTTCAAGGTCCATGTCTCACATCCATACAGCAAGACTGACTATACATAATATTTTGTATCTATTGTACTTATATAATACGTGGAAAAGTGTGTGGAAGGGTTTAGTTTTTCCTGTGGGAGATAAAATCAAAAAATAAAAATTCTAGGAATGTGACAAAGATCCACACAAAACATAACAAAAACTCCCACATTTAGATTATAGTCTTGTGATTCATAGTCAGAAGTTTGTGGCCAATCACAGAGCAGCTCAACAAATGAATAAGTTGCATTCAACAATGGGCGATGGACAAAGAACAAAGCTGCAAGGGGAATATCAGACAATGCAGCTAGAAAAATGCATCGCCGAGCAGAAAATGCACAGTTTTGCCTATCTGCAGTACGCATTGTGTGCCTGCATTTCATTTAGTGCAATTGTTGCACCGGTCTCGGCCCGCATATTGTGGCTGGAAAATTACTATGATGTTTGTGTTCTGTTTTCTGTTACATTTGTAGTCATTGAAACTGGAAATATCAGTGTGAAGCTGAAGGGAGTGGGGAGGAAAAAGTGAAGTGGGAGAGGAAGATTAGTAAATACCTAACTACTCAGATTCCCATAAACACGGCTAAGCCAATTCAGCCAACTTTTCGATTATAAGTCAAGATCTTTCAACAAAAAGATACTCATAGTGCAAAGAAGCAAATTGGAATATGGGAGTGTTATCTGGAATCCACACTATTTAAAGTATTCAAAAATCTTTGAATCTGTACAAAAAAATTCCTAAGACTGTTATCATTTAAACTTGGATTAAATGCCTCTCTCCTATCTTACGAGGAACGACTGGAACAATTTTATTTTGCAACCTTGGAAAAAAGAAGACAATTTGCTGACTTAATATGTGTAAAGAAAAAGTATTGTTGTGGTGTCGGTTGGATTGAGAATTGTCACTTGTTTTGTTATTATATGATTTTATTGTAAAGTGTCAGTTTGTTAGAATAAACCATAAAAAGAAATCGGTATAATAAACATAAATGTCGTTTCTTCGTTGCACAACTTAGCAACATAAGTGTTTTATTTATCAGTTAAATTAAGGAACTAAACATTTATATGATAAAACGACATTTATGTATATTATCTATATTATATATGTTTATACAAAATTATTCACGATAAGCTTCAAACCACTCATTGTCTGAGCAATATTCATATTAAAGTTCCTAATAGACGTTATTTAAGGAGTCTAAAATACCATTGAATGTGACCATATAAATATGTACACAAACAATCTCACATATTTCAAAAAAACAAATTATCAAACTTCTACCATGACACTTCGTGGAGAACAGTTATGTAGCTGCTTTATTGTCATACCCTTTCTTTCTTTCTTTTTTTCTCTTTCTCTGCTTGGTAGTATATTTGACCCTACTATGTTTTATATTTCATTTTGATTATCATTATTTCTGTTATCTACAAACATTTCCGTCTATTGACAACATTGATTACTCATGCTGTGAACATTTCTAATTGGAGTGTTAATATTTATGTAATATACCAACGGCAATTCTATTATTGTAATAATTGTAAATGTTTCAAACAATAAATAAATAAAGGTTGCGTACTTGTAGATTAATATACTTAAAACTTAAAATTAGATTGATCTTAATACCTTTACATGAAATAATTCAAGGTCATCTTGATACTACATTACGTCTTATTTAATAATAAATGACCTATTATAGTCCTGTGGCCCAAATATTCCGACTCTATAGTCCTGTGGCCCAAATATTCCGACTCTATAGTCCTGTGGCCCAAATATTCCGACTCTATAGTCCTGTGGCCCAAATATTCCGACTCTATAGTCCTGTGGCCCAAATATTCCGACTCTATAGTCCTGTGGCCCAAATATTCCGACTCTATAGTCCTGTGGCCCAAATATTCCGACTCTATCTTAAAATGGGTGTGTTGAAGTAGACATTTTCGTTGATAATTTTTATAGATTATAAAAAATGTCTGCTTTTGCTAAAAAATATGTTGCGTTAATTATACATTTTTTTTAAAGATCTTTGCTTTAGTCATGCATGTAAATGAAGCAAGTGGCATTTGCCAAGATAGTGTTGTGAGGGTCATTCCTTCCGTATGGCGTTATCATTAGTTAGTTAGTTAAAAACATACCAGTATGTTTTTAACTAACAGAACACTGCAAAATGCGCTCCACTGTTGAATTTGGCAGCCACCTCTGATCTGGAGCCCCAAAATACCTGAAAAAACCCTAGACTCTGTGCATAAACGTGCGATCCGTTTGATAGATTCTCCTATCTTAACAAGCAGATTGCAATCTTTAGAGCACAGGCGCCAGGAAGGTATGTTGTCCTTGTTCTACCGATATTACAATGGAAGATGCTCCGAGGAACTAGCGTCATTGATCCCTTCGACCCGGTGCATAGTCGGCAAACAAGCCAAACGCGCGCCAAATTTATGTACACTTTTCACATTTATCACGTGAGAACGTGTCGCTTCTACGACTCGTTTTTGAATTCAACCGCTCGGCTTTCCACACAATCAAAGATGACATAGGCCCTGAAGTAAAATATTTCCTCCGGGCCTCCCATGTGGAATTAATATAAAAAACTCTCAATTATTTTTGATCAAACGTTTAGTTTTTTTCAACATCAGTCTCAAAATAAAACGGTCGACCCGTTAGTGTATGTGTCCCATTAGCAGGGGAATAAGGGAATGTCTAATTGGGTCAGCGGCCCTCGCAGTACTTTGTTGCCATTCCGGAGGCACCTCGACTGAACTTGCTTCCGTGGTCTCTACAAATCGCAGTCTCAGATTTTTTTTTTCGTAGAGGTGTTTAAAATTTATAATTTATATTATCTGTATATATATATATGTTTCACCGCTGATACTTATGAGATAGACCGATAGAAGCGTTTTGCGTGTTGTCTGTACGGCAGAAATAAGATAAGTTTTTCTTTAGATCTGGTGAAATTGGTCAAACATTTTTGTTCCAGACAAGGTGAAGCATACAAGACTGTAGACTTGGTTGGAGGTCCCAATCCATGAAGGCGCCAGATGTCCGTCCGTTCACCAGTGTGAAGGAGAACGTTGTCTGCTTTGGTTGTAGCTGGTCCGAGCTGTCTGGTGGTTCCTTCCTTATGACGTAGCCGGTTCTGGTCCGTCGAGTGGTAGATATTCCGTGGTCCGGGATATGGTCAGCAAAGAAAAGAGGCGAATAGAGAGAGAAGAGTTGTTGACGCGACGGGTAGTGCTGGTACTGACTAAATATGGGTTTTTTCACCCTGTTTGTCGGAGCTGTTTTGACGGTAGCACCCTATCGTTGCTACGTCGTTTGCCACCGAGGCCGGATTCTGAGAATCCAGTGAAATCGCCTGATGGCGACAAAATTATCTTCGCCCGCTCGACTACCCGCGCTGCAACGATTTATTTATTTAGCATAACGATTAAAAGGAATTTTGACGCGGCTTGGGATCGAACCTTTTCACTTCAATACGTCCGACTCAATTTTCAAATACCAAAATACTCTCTAGAACAGATTAATCGATTTAATTAGCTTCTACCAAACACTTCACACGCGCTTGGTGCTGGAAATAACCTTCCCACCCCTCATACGAACTTCCTCTCTTTCCTTTCCTAAAAATACCCTCCACACAGCATCCCCAAAGATGACATAGGCCCTGAGGTGAATCATTTTCCTCAGGGCCTCCTGTGTGGAGCTAATCTTCTTATCTTATTACATAATATATAAAAATCAATACTTGTTTTTTTTGTTTGATTGTTCGTTTTTTATGCGCTTCCATACCGTTCATCCGATTGCGATGAAACTTTGGTGATTCGCGAAGGTTATAGGTTATACATAATGGTAAGCTCTGGCTTTTATATAAATTAAAATGTGTGTATTTCATATACTTTAGCAGCAGGGAGGAAAGGCAAGAGGGGGGGGGGAACAAGAGAGCCCAGGTTTACGGGAGGGGTGACGAGGGAGGGGAAGGCGGAGAAGGTGGAAGGGGAACGCGGAAAGGGAAGGGAACTCGGGAGGTGAACTGTGATGCACGGAAAAGGACATGCAGGGAAAATAAATGTATTTCTTTGAATGGCGTTGCAACGCATGCCGGGTACCAGCCAGTGTACATAAAATAAAAGCTAGGAAACTATAAAAAGTATAAAACAATTTGCTACAAAAAATATCTCCATACATCCAAGTTTTAATTGATCCTGTCTCGTCGAAGGTATATCCTAACGAGGGTTCCATGCCAACTCAGAACCAATTCAACTCAACAGCTCTTTAAAAAGTCACAACTTAACCTAACGTAACATAAAATTAAGTTAAGCCTTTTTGGTTTAACATAATTTAATTTTATATTAATGTATCTATATTTAATGTAAAAGCTGTTTGTCTCTTACAAATAAATAAATAAATAAAAAATATAATAATAATAAAAAAAAAGTTTTAAAAAAAAAGGAGGTGTCGATTTGATTTCTTTCTGAGTTGTCCGGTCACCCTAGATAGACGGGCATCGAAAAAACGCAGGTAAATCAATATTATGTAGATAAATAAATAATAAAAAAATCATATTTATATTCGTAATTCGAAGGTAAGGGTGTTTCAATCGCTGTTTGACTTTCTATCTCAGACTTCAATTACAGATTGGCCTAATAAATAAGACTACAAACAATGCAATTGAAACACCCTCATCTCCTGGACTCCTGGTCTCCTGGGGGCTGCATCCGCAGCACTCAGATCGCTAATAGCACTAATGGGATAAAAGTGCCACAGCTCTGGACCTAAGTACGTAGCCATAGTATTACAGAGCTATAATAGAGCTGCTGGGACTCGATTCTCCAACCGCGGCCGCTCGCAATCGCCGTCGAAGTACTCGTACATACGTTAATTTAATTGTTATTCTCGAATCTCGTCGAAGGTACATACTTTGGAGCCAGATTTCAAAAGTCATTCCACTTGATTGGGCGCATAACTCCGATGCATGGATGGTTATCAGCTGTTTTTGAATTTGAGAAATATACCCGCCAGCTATTTCTATGAAAGTGCTGTCATAATTTCAAATTCACACCACAGAAATGTCAAAAATACCAGAAACTTGGACAAAATTCACAGGACTTCCCATATAATAATCTCTTCGACATTGTCATTTTCATCCACCTGGTGGCTTTTAACATGATAAGTTTGTGATACTGAGACAATGTTTAAATTAATAAATAAAAAAACACTTAAAGAAACATTGTGTAGAAAGTTTGTGAAAATAATATATTATAAAAAAAGAGAAAGAAAAAAATCCGAAACCAGTTTTTAAATTGGCATTGGCATAAAAATAATAACATGGTAAAGGTTAATAATACAAAATTTACATGTGAATAATACATGACAAAGTGATATAGAAAAATAAAAGAGAAATAAGTACTAAAAATGTGTGCAGGTATTTCTTAAATAATGGTAAACTTATGTTAAATATGTCTGTATTTGAGTTGAATTTGTTTCCAAGTATGTATAATAGGTGCACAGGTGTATGAGGTAGTTGGTCCCGGAATTATCGTTGCAGAATAATATATTTTGCCTAGTCTCTTGATTTAGTACTTTGAAGTTGATGAGATGCGCGAGTTCACAACAATTTAATTTGGAGTAAATAATTTTAAATAAAAAAGTTTTTCATTTATTATTCGACAAAGTTCGTCGAGACGACCGGTAATTCTTCGTTCGCAAATGGCGAATAACGAATAACTCTTGATCGCTATTGGAGAATCGAGTCCCCAAGTTAGTGATCTGCTGATACAGAACCCCCCCCCCACTTAACCCAGAGAGATTAAAACACATGTTGTGTTGTTTACAATTATAGAGTTTAGAAGTGGGTTAGTGGGATTGTCGTGTACTACATAGGTGTTCTGAAATGAGCCAGTGAACCCTTTGCAACAACCAAATTCTTGCAATAGTATCACTAATCACAATCACTAAATTCAGAAACGAATCACAGACGGCCTCCGTGGTCGAGGGGAAAGGCTCACGATTAGCAATTCGAAGCACGCGATTTCAGATCCCATCGTGCGCAAAAAAAATTAATTTGATTAATTTTCCAATTAATTAATTTTAAATTAATTAATTAATTTAACAAATTATTTTGATTAATTTTCCAATTAATTAATTAAAAATAATAAATAGTATATTTGCGGCACGTTCTCTCAGTATAACCTTGGTGTAATACCACCATTCAGAATTGAAACGTTGCACGAAATGGCTTTAGCCTGAATAGCCAGGTACTCTCCCACCTTCCTCTGCCCCATTTTCTACCCCTCCCCACTACCTTCAGCCTCACAACATGCCCCAATTGAGGATGCCATAGTCTCACTGGCTCCAGAAGGGAAGAAGAGTTGTGACTCTTGTGCGGTGTACACATTTAAAAAAAAACTAAATCAAAAATGAAGATCTACTTTTTTACATTAACTCAAAATAATTTTCCTCGGGGTCAATGTCATCTGATTCCCTTTATAATCTAAAATGCAATTTAAACCAACATCCTTGTGGAATCCTATAAATTATTGTAACGTGGGTATAATATATTTAACGATTTGATGTGTTATTGTAATGTTTTATATTATATTTTATTCTATGTTATTGTCAAATGTTATATTGTATCAAATATTTCACGGTTTTACGCTATATTCTTCAAAAACTACCTGTTTATTTTTAAAATGTTTTCATTTTTATAACTTTTGATATAAATTCTATGTATGTATAATCCTCGATATCTTAAATATTATTTTATAATCTATGTAAAAGCCCCTATGGGCGTATAACAACAATAAATAAATAAATAAATCTTTGGGGATATCATGTGGGGGGTCTTTATCAGGATAGTGAAGAGAAGTTCTGGAAAAGAAAGGGGTATGAGGGGTGGGAAGTAATCTGGCAGTCGGTGTATCTGGAAGTGAAGGGCGTATGAATCCATCACTGGGTAGACGCATCCGCTGCGGAGACCTGGACAAACCATTAACCCAGGCACCTCTGCCAAGACATCAAACGTAGCGAACCACTTGGGATGAGCCAATGCAGAGGTGTTGGTTATACAATAAATGGTTCCCGTGGCGGTGGTAGCCATATCCGCCTCCCAAAAGATTTACATAAGGTTTGCATGTTTTACCACACGTACACCTCAGGGTTCCAATTTGGAAGGCGGGTACAGGTGCCGCCGGCCCGGAACAATTTATTGGATAACCAATACCCCTGCAATAGGTCACCCTAAATGGTTCGCTACCTTTGGTGACTTAACGGGGGTTCATGGTGTGACATTTGTCCAGGTATTGGCGGCGGATGCGTCTGCCCACCAAATGCGTGATAGGCCACTTCGGAAGAGATTGGTTGAGGCAGACCTTTTGACCTCTCCAGCAGGGTTCTCTCGGCACGCCTTGCACCGCAGTGGGAGGAATGGATTCATTCGTCCGTCACTTCTGGATACACTGAATCTCAGATTCCTACACAATCCTCATAGCTATTTCATTCCCAAAACTTCCATTCCTTCATTTCCTAAAAAGACCCTCCACACAGCATCCCCAAAGATGTTGTTTCCGTGTTGTGTCGATGTAAAAAAGGGTTCTCATTTCTACAGCATTCATTTTTCTTTCATTCTTCCTCAGTGACTCACTACAATGCACAAGTGTTGGTATCAGCTCTCCATTAAGAACTTCACGTGATTTTTTTTCTAATTCAAGAGACTCATAACATGCACCCAAAACACCATTATTATTTTATAATTAACCAGCTTGATTCGAGAAATAATTCAATTTAAACGCTCTCCCCTAGAATTTAATACGTGACGTTTAAAATCCCTTTCCTTTATGAATAAAGTGCGCTAGATCCAAAGCCGAACGCGCCGATTAAAAATTCGATTCATAATTCGAACGCCATCGTTCCATTTTTAAAATCAGGCGATTAGTATTCAAGATGGCTGCCGAATAGCTACATCATCGGATTAGGCGGGAATTAAATCTGACAGTCGGGGCATTATTTCTTCACAATCTTAGATTTCATTCTCTATGGAGAATTGATCACATTTTTCTATTATTCTTCAATAATGAGCCAATCCCGTGTTAAATTTTCATTGCAAAATTTCCATGTACCTAACAAACGCTAGGTACCTACTAGATATGTTTTAAATAAATGAAAAGAAAATACTTGGTTTTAACTTAAACACTTAATTGATTTTTGTTTTCATTTTCTACCATCATCGGGGGCTCTAGCATGGTGATATCGATAGCTTTACAATATCGGATCGTTAGGAGTAACTTCTGACGACTTTACATCGATATCCCTAGCACAGTTTCACTGTTGATAGCCGAACCGATATTGGTGGGGAATAAATTAGAAATTGATACACGCTGGCAACACTGGCGGATCTGTCCATAAATTCACATTCAGAAACGTCGAACGCCAGTCAAATACGTAAAATTGTGAATAATTTGGCAATGTTGAATCGAAATACAAACCTAAATATGCATTGGCAGTCCGCATTTACTTTTTGACGCTACACGGGAGTTAATTAGTTAATCATTTCTTTTGTCATATCTGAGCCACTTTAGTTTATCAAAATTCGAACGGAATAATTTGGTCGCCTGTTAGTTGAATTATAAAGTCTATGGATCGCGTATATGACTTCTTTCATTACAAAAATCTTCGTTAGTTCAAAACGTTCATTAAATAAGCCAGTAATGTTGATTAACGAACGACATAATTCAAATAAATGCTTATATTGACAGCTAACCGAAACTTATCTGATATTATGGAGTCCGGGCTAAAATTTGTCAATCGTCGGTTGTAATTTCTCTTACCAATTGTTGACCGTGATCGCAAATATTGCTAACTGATGGGCAATATCCTGTTGATATAGGGTTATATCGATCGACCATGCTAGGTACCCAGGACTGTTATAAAAATAATACTATCAAAAACAGAAGTACACATATATATACATACATACTCTCAAGAAAGAAAGCGACAGTATACTAGAGTGGGACAGTGCGTCAGTTGTGGGAGGGAGGTAGGGGAGGGGAGTGTGGGATAAGTGAAATAACGGGGAACATACTTAAAATAGGGCTGAAGGTTAAATTTAATGATTTCAACCTTTTATTACCGATTTTTTTTTAAATTCTTCTTGTAGCATCTAAATTGTTAAGTCTTAAACCTATAGATAAATTTGATTTGATAACCCAGAATCATACAACTTCAAAACTTCTTTTTAAAAGTCATTTAAAGTGATGAAAAAATAATTTTAAAACTTGGTTAAATAGGTTACGTTAGGTTAGATTGTTGATTGATTGATTGATTGATTGATTGACAAAAAAAAAACATAATTTTAATTTAGTTTTTTTTACTTTTCAAAGGGATGTTGAAATTGCATTGCTTTGAGTTGTCATGGAAACGTTTTTTTTTAATTTTATTTATCTTGCGAAAACCGTCAAATTGGTGGTTTTAAGAGCCCTCTACACTAACGTACCAGATGTAGCCGGAAAAAATGTAGGTATGTGAATACTGCACAAGTAGAACCATGGCATTCCCATTGTGGGTATGTTGAAAGTAAATGATGAGAGGAGGAGGAAACTTGCTGTTCAGATCGGTTCAACAAACACGGCTAAAGCCATTTCAAGCAAAGTTTTGATTCTGAATGGTGATCTTTCACCAGGGCGATACTAAGAGTGGGTCCCACACTATCTTTACCGATCTGAATGATGCTCGTAGTTACGTAAATGGATTTATTTTTTGTAGTGTAAATCCGCACAAGAGTCTCAAATCCTCGCAGAACCCCTCGTCTAATCGGGACGAGCGCGTTTTACCAATTCTGCCATTGCCACCTACTGTCAAGCCGTCATATTAGTCAATTTCAAATGTTTAGAATTAACAATTTTATCTCAAACTAATGTTTTATCTTGTTTATTTCCCAGTTGCGACCATAATCTTTTTCTGTTTTTCTGTGTCTTGTTCTTTTTCATATTTTCATTGATGGGAATAACCTCAAAAGTTATAAAAAGAGAGTTTTTCTTATAAAAAATTAAATAAAATTTGCCCACGCCGGGATTCGATCCTACGATCTTCGGATTGCGAGTCAAGAGCCTTACCCCTCAAGCATTGATGCCGTCATGCGGTACATGGGCCGTCATGGGGACAGTGGATCTGCCCAGAACTCACTCTTACCGTCTTATCAACAAGTTTAGTAACAAGCCAATCAAATAGATGGGTATTTTTTATATTTTTCTTAGAACTTAATGACAGAGCAGAGACGCTCGCTAATTTTGTCCTCTAATTTCGAAATGTTTTTCTATCACTCGTAATGAACTCCTTTATGGTAGGAAAAGTGGGGCTTAACTCAGAATGAAAATAATATGGGTGAGTTACGCTTCGAATTACCAGAAGAGGAGAGAGAATTACCAATTACCGGAAACCCGTATTTTTTTAAAGTGAAAACATCTTTAGTTGTGATTTGAAACTCGGTGAAACGGAAACGAGCGACACTAAAAAGCGACGAACACAAACATCTACACGATTTAGCATGAGATAGAAATAATTTTTTTATGTAATTCACGGATGCTTGGTTCCAATTTAATACGATAAATCCACAGTCCCACGCAAGTCTTCTTTGGTGTAGTTCTTCAGTAGAACTTCAGCGGCTAGACATTTAGCGGACCAAGGATACGAAATCCGAAAAGATATACGTATTTGTATTTTTGTAAAATCAATATACAATCTTCAAACCACTCCAAAATGAACAGGCGATAAAATACAAAAGAAAGCGACATCTAGCGACTTCGAAAATAATAATAAATGTATAGGAAACCAAATGTAGAGGAAAAGGTGCACTGGAATTCGACGACAAACATAAAGAAAAAATCATCTTGCACATTGACAAAAAAAGCGCTTCGTATTCTCCCCACTCCTGTCTACTTTAGTTTTCTGAAGGTTTCACTTCTAACGCGTGTGATTTTAAAGCTTGAAGCCTATTTTACAAGGTTTAAACTAGCTTTTACCTGCGGCTTCGCTCGCATGATATTTGGGGAAAATTACTGAAGCAATGAGTACCCCAATTGGGAATGCCATAGTTTCACTGACTCCAGACGGGAGCAGTTGGGACTCTTGTGTGATATTCATGTAAATAAAATAAAAAAATACAAATTTCATAACGTCAAAGCTTACCATTATATACAGCCTATGTTACTCGCTGATAATGTAAATTTCTATTGGTGAAAGAATTTTTAAAATCGGCTTAGTGGTTTAGGCGTGAAAGCGTAACAAACAAACACACTCACTTTCGCAATTATAATATTAAAAGTATAGATTGTAAGATTTTCGGCGTAATAATTATCAAATAATGCAAGGTTGATGCGAGCGACATGAGTAAGATTAAGAAATGGACTCTCAGATGGTTTGGGCATGTAGAGCGAATGAACGAAGAAAGGAGTGTAAGGAAAATATACGACGAAAATGTGAATGGTAGAAGAAGTCGGGGACGCCCGAGGAAGACGTGGCAAGTCAAGAGCCAGAACTATAGAAGAGTATGTGTGAGATGATGTATGAATACGAATGAATCAAGAAGTGTGTACCAAGACTGGGTTGTTTGGCGGTCCATCCTCTCTGCCTCTCCCTACAGAAAACGGCGTTGTGGTTAGTTAGTGGTTCGCTACGTTTGGTGATTTAGCAGGGCTGCCCGGGTTCATGGGGTGAGGTTTGTCTAGGTCTTGGAGGCGGATGACCAGGACACACTGAACCACAGATTCCTACCCACCCCTCAAACTTTTTTCCTTCCCAGAACTCCCCTCTCCTTTCTTTCGTACAGTCAACAAACATGAAGATAAGGAAATTTTCAAAATGGAGTAACACCATCACAAAATACAGTTAAAAACATGAAAATTAGGACATCATCAAAATTTGTAAGTAACACCAAAACAACCTACAGTCAACAAACATGAAGATTGTGGAAATCAACAAACATGAAGATGGGGAAATCTTCAAAATTGTGGAGTAACATCATCCAACAACATACAGTCAAAAACATGAAAATGAGGAAATCATCAAAATTTGTAAGTAACACCAGAACAACCTTCAGTCAAAAAACATAAAGATTGTGGAAATCAACAAACATGAGGATGAGGAAGTTAAAAAACATAACAAACAAACGTGAAGATGGTAAAATCACGAACATGAAGATAATAAAATCATGTTGTACCAGTCCGCCTCGGAACAAGAATCCATAGTGAAGAAGAGTGTGAATAAACTACTCTGCTTTGTATTGAAATAGTCATTAATAAAAATAAACTTAAATTGCTGTCGCTGTATTCAGTTACCAGATTTGAGTAGCCTGGGTAGCTATTCTCCAAGCCCTCGTCGCTCGCAATCGCCGTCGAAAGTACGTACATTGGTCGACGTGGTTATTCTTGAGCCAGTCGACGGAACATTTTTAGACGCCAAACGCCAAAAGTCATTCGCCACAACAACGAGTGGGGTAGACCAGTAGAAACGGAGAAGCGAGTGGTTGTTTATTTGCGTGTCTACGCAATTGGCTGTCAACATCTAGTATTATCGTTTTCCCGCGCAAACTTTCGCACCCGCAAGACGTCGAATATTGTTATAAAGTCGTTTTAAGGTTACATATTACAATGGCTAATTTTCCGCTCATTATTGTTGATCAGAACTAACTAGTTCTATGAGCAGTTGCTTTTGATTATTAGTTATATGGCCATTTCGAAAATTATCAACCGACCCAACAAACTTACCGTTTCACTGTTTGACGTTTGACATTTCAAAGTTACACCATAGAAATCTCAAAAACATCAGGAACATAGACAACATTTACAGGGCTACCAATATAATCATCCTTGCGACCGCTCGCCGTTCAAGAATACGTAAATATGAAACATTCGAAAAAGTTGGTCGCGACGACGAGGAATTTTTCGCTCGCAGCTGGCGCATGGCGATTAACGATTGATCGTTGCTCGGGAATAGCTACCCTGGTAATTCCTACACACCCTATTCCTCTTCTCCTACCCCATTTAAATATAATTACAATATCTCTTTTCAAGTCCAGCACAGCAATTATTAGTTCGTTGAGAGAAAGATTACGATGTTTGCTGTGCGATGGTAATTTGCCCGGTGTTGCCCGGTTATTAAGAACAATACTTGATACTAATTGATGACAGTTAAGTAAAACGAGGCAAATGTGTCTAAAACGTTTCTGCCGCTGCAGGTTTTCAACCCCTGTAAAATTCTATGGCTACATCTAAAACATGATTTTATTTAGCCCACAGAACGCGGCAGGGATAGGAAAATACTTAACATTATAATAATAAACAGATAATCATCATATTTACGATTTCTAATCAAAATTTTACGGCCTCTGTCAATACAAAATGGGCCCCTAGCCCACTTCTTCCTTTCCACAGTGTATCCTCATTAGGCCGATACGTATTCACCGACACGAAACGCTGTAATGAGGTGTACACTGCACAGTGTAACATTGGTATAAGGCCCATCTTGTTGCTACCCGATACTTGTTCAAAAAGAATTCAAAGTAAGGAAGAAATTAAAAATATACGCTAAGTTGCCGTGATTCTTGATAGTTATGACAAAACAGTGGAACCTTGTTAAAACAAACTAATATTGCTCTATGCATTTTTAGGTGGAATTTTGAAATAATTTTGTTAATCGTTGTTTAAAAAATGTTTGATAGGTTATCAGTTATAAATTGGGATACCGAATTCTGTTTCCAAAGATTTCGGGAAACTTAACTAACTTGCTAACTATTACACCATTTCCCCAAAGAAGTAAGTAGATATGATGGACTTATTCTCATTTATACCCCAAGTTCACACCACATAAGTTCGCGACATGTTTGGCGACTTAGCAGGGTTGCCCGGATTCACGGGGTGAGGTTTATTTATTATGAGGCGGTCCACATCGTACGATTCGTACGACACGGACACATTCACCACCAGATCCACCCCTCATATTTTTTCCAACCCAAAACCTCCTCTCCTTCCTTTCCTTAAAAAACCCTCCTCACAACATCCCCAAGGATGACACACGCCGTGAGGGAATTTCTTTTCCTCTACCTTTATCGTGTCATAATTCTCTTGATTGTCCCCAAATTCTCATCCATTTATTTGCGCGTCACATTACATTTTGAAGATACGTATACCGGTGATATTTAAGGCCTCGTCAAACAGACGGCGTAATTCACGCGGCGTAAATTACGCCTTAACGCCGCGTAATTTCTGTTTGACGGCTTCGGCGTACAGCAGAGCGTACGGCAGAGCATAATCTTAATCCCATAATCTTGCCTTCATAGAACTATTTTTATATGCACTGTTCCTCATTTCATACAAACAAGGATGTTTCCGGACACATTCAATTAATTTTTTAATGCTCATTTTTATCACAGTCGAGCAAGAACGCCCGGCGTAAAATAAAATCTTGTAAAAAAATACAACGCGACGTCCTAACGCCGCGCTAGAACTGTACGCGCTCGGCTCTGTTTGACCGGTTCAGTACAACACAACGTGGCATACAGTACGCGGCGTATTTTACGCAGTACGCCGCGTAAATTACGCGTTCTGTTTGACGAGACCTTTAAAAGAATTCATAATCTACTCTTTTGCAGATGGCGCTAGTTTAATTATGAAAATTAAGTCTAGTTTAATTATTTAATTTTATGAAAAAAATTCTTTTTGCAAGATTCGCGATGATTTCATTGTTTGCGCCCGTACGTACCTACGCAACATAAATATGAATAAATGGTTTTGTCCATAAACCAACTCAATTCTTTTAAGAAAGGCTACAAAAACAATATTGGTTTGAATCCCAGATACAACGGTAACTGTATACATGTATTTTCTTTATTTGTTTTTGGGGTGTTTTGCCGTGTTGCGCTACCTCCTTCTTTAGCCAACGTTTCGGACAGCGTTACAGGGTCCATCATCAGGGCAGATGTGTCCTGCCCTGATGATGGACACTGTAAAGGCAGATGTGTCCTGCCCTGATGATGGACACTGTAACGCTGTCCGAAACGTTGGCTAAAGAAGGAGGTAGCGCAACACGGCATAACACCCCAAAAACAAATAAAGAAAATACTTTTGGCCGTGAAAATCTAAAAACTATCTGTGTACATGTATAATTTAATAATATAATTTATCGTTATTTGTTGAATCCTGATACAACGGTAGTTTATAATAATATAAACTACATGTATACAGTTACCGTTGCATTGTTATTTACCGTTATTTGTTGAATCGAAAAAATGGTAAATAACAATACAACGGCAACCATATGAATACAGTTACCGTTGTATCGGGATTCAACAAAAAACGGTAAATAACAATACAACGGTAACTACATGAAGACAGTTACCGTTGTATTGTTATTTGCCGTTTTTTGTTGAATCCCGATACAACGGTAACTGTATTCACGTAGTTTATAATAATATAAACTACATGAACACAGTTACCGTTGTATTGTTATTTACCGTTATTTGTTGAATCCCGATACAACGGTAACTGTATTCATGTAGTTACCGTTGTATTGTTATTTACCGTTTTTTGTTGAATCGCGATACAACGGTAACTGTATTAATAATATAAACTACATGACAGTTATCGTTGTATTGTTATTTACCGTTATTTGTTGAATCCCGATACAACGATAACTGTATTAATAATATAAACTACATGAAGACGAGACGAGACAATAATATAAACTACATGTACTGTTGAATCCCGATACAACGGTAACTGTATTCATGTAGTTACCGTTGTATTGTTATTTACCGTTTTTTGTTGAATCGCGATACAACGGTAACTGTATTAATAATATAAACTACATGAAGACAGTTACCGTTGTATTGTTATTTGCCGTTATTTGTTGAATCCCGATACAACGATAACTGTATTAATAATATAAACTACATGAAGACAGTTACCGTTGTATTGTTATTTGCCGTTATTTGTTGAATCACGATACAACGGTAACTGTATTCATCGCGATTCAACAAAAAAACGGTAAATAACAATACAACGGTAACTGTATTAATAATATAAACTACATGAAGACAGTTACCGTTGTATTGTTATTTGCCGTTATTTGTTGAATCACGATACAACGGTAACTGTATTCATCGCGATTCAACGAAAAAACGGTAAATAACAATACAACGGTAACTGTATTAATAATATAAACTACATGAAGACAGTTACCGTTGTATTGTTATTTGCCGTTATTTGTTGAATCCCGATACAACGATAACTGTAGTAATAATATAAACTAAATGAACACAATTACCGTTGTATTGTTATTTACCGTTATTTGTTGAATCCCGATACAACGGTAACTGTATTCATGTAGTTTATAATAATATAAACTAAATGAACACAATTACCGTTGTATTGTTATTTACCGTTATTTGTTGAATCCCGATACAGCAGTAACCGTATTCATGTAGTTTATAATAATATAAACTAAATGAACACAATTACCGTTGTATTGTTATTTACCGTTATTTGTTGAATCCCGATACAACGGTAACTGTATTCATGTAGTTTATAATAATATAAACTAAATGAACACAATTACCGTTGTATTGTTATTTACCGTTATTTGTTGAATCCCGATACAACGGTAACTGTATTCATGTAGTTACCGTTGTATTGTTATTTACCGTTTTTTGTTGAATCGCGATACAACGGTAACTGTATTAATAATATAAACTACATGAAGACAGTTACCGTTGTACTGTTGAATCCCGATACAACGGTAACTGTATTCATGTAGTTACCGTTGTATTGTTATTTACCGTTTTTTGTTGAATCGCGATACAACGGTAACTGTATTAATAATATAAACTACATGAAGACAGTTACCGTTGTATTGTTATTTGCCGTTATTTGTTGAATCCCGATACAACGATAACTGTATAAATAATATAAACTACATGAAGACAGTTACCGTTGTATTGTTATTTGCCGTTATTTGTTGAATCACGATACAACGGTAACTGTATTCATCGCGATTCAACAAAAAAACGGTAAATAACAATACAACGGTAACTGTATTAATAATATAAACTACATGAAGACAGTTACCGTTGTATTGTTATTTGCCGTTATTTGTTGAATCCCGATACAACGATAACTGTAGTAATAATATAAACTACATGAAGACAGTTACCGTTGTATTGTTATTTGCCGTTATTTGTTGAATCACGATACAACGGTAACTGTATTCATCGCGATTCAACAAAAAAACGGTAAATAACAATACAACGGTAACTGTATTAATAATATAAACTACATGAAGACAGTTACCGTTGTATTGTTATTTGCCGTTATTTGTTGAATCCCGATACAACGATAACTGTAGTAATAATATAAACTAAATGAACACAATTACCGTTGTATTGTTATTTACCGTTATTTGTTGAATCCCGATACAACGGTAACTGTATTCATGTAGTTTATAATAATATAAACTAAATGAACACAATTACCGTTGTATTGTTATTTACCGTTATTTGTTGAATCCCGATACAGCGGTAACCGTATTCATGTAGTTTATAATAATATAAACTAAATGAACACAATTGCCGTTGTATTGTTATTTACCGTTATTTGTTGAATCCCGATACAACGGTAACTGTATTCATGTAGTTTATAATAATATAAACTAAATGAACACAATTACCGTTGTATTGTTATTTACCGTTATTTGTTGAATCCCGATACAACGGTAACTATATTCATGTAGTTTATAATAATATAAACTAAATGAACACAATTACCGTTGTATTGTTATTTACCGTTATTTTTTGAATCCCGATACAACGGTAACTGTATTCATGTAGTTTATAATAATATAAACTAAATGAACACAATTACCGTTGTATTGTTATTTACCGTTATTTGTTGAATCCCGATACAACGGTAACTGTATTCATGTTGTTTATAATAATATAAACTAAATGAACACAATTACCGTTGTATTGTTATTTACCGTTATTTGTTGAATCCCGATACAGCGGTAACCGTATTCATGTAGTTTATAATAATATAAACTAAATGAACACAATTACCGTTGTATTGTTATTTACCGTTATTTGTTGAATCCCGATACAACGGTAACTGTATTCATGTAGTTTATAATAATATAAACTAAATGAACACAATTACCGTTGTATTGTTATTTACCGTTATTTGTTGAATCCCGATACAACGGTAACTGTATTCATGTAGTTACCGTTGTATTGTTATTTACCGTTTTTTGTTGAATCGCGATACAACGGTTACTGTATTAATAATATTAACTACATGAAGACAGTTATCGTTGTATTGTTATTTACCGTTATTTGTTGAATCCCGATACAACGAAAACTGTATTAATAATATAAACTACATGACGACAGTTACCGTTGTACTGTTGAATCCCGATACAACGGTAACTGTATTCATGTAGTTACCGTTGTATTGTTATTTACCGTTTTTTGTTGACTCGCGATACAACGGTAACTGTATTAATAATATAAACTACATGAAGACAGTTACCGTTGTATTGTTATTTGCCGTTATTTGTTGAATCCCGATACAACGATAACTGTAGTAATAATATAAACTAAATGAACACAATTACCGTTGTATTGTTATTTACCGTTATTTGTTGAATCCCGATACAACGGTAACTGTATTCATGTAGTTTATAATAATATAAACTAAATGAACACAATTACCGTTGTATTGTTATTTACCGTTATTTGTTGAATCCCGATACAGCGGTAACCGTATTCATGTAGTTTATAATAATATAAACTAAATGAACACAATTGCCGTTGTATTGTTATTTACCGTTATTTGTTGAATCCCGATACAACGGTAACTGTATTCATGTAGTTTATAATAATATAAACTAAATGAACACAATTACCGTTGTATTGTTATTTACCGTTATTTGTTGAATCCCGATACAACGGTAACTGTATTCATGTAGTTTATAATAATATAAACTAAATGAACACAATTACCGTTGTATTGTTATTTACCGTTATTTTTTGAATCCCGATACAACGGTAACTGTATTCATGTAGTTTATAATAATATAAACTAAATGAACACAATTACCGTTGTATTGTTATTTACCGTTATTTGTTGAATCCCGATACAACGGTAACTGTATTCATGTTGTTTATAATAATATAAACTAAATGAACACAATTACCGTTGTATTGTTATTTACCGTTATTTGTTGAATCCCGATACAGCGGTAACCGTATTCATGTAGTTTATAATAATATACACTAAATGAACACAATTACCGTTGTATTGTTATTTACCGTTATTTGTTGAATCCCGATACAACGGTAACTGTATTCATGTAGTTTATAATAATATAAACTAAATGAACACAATTACCGTTGTATTGTTATTTACCGTTATTTGTTGAATCCCGATACAACGGTAACTGTATTCATGTAGTTACCGTTGTATTGTTATTTACCGTTTTTTGTTGAATCGCGTTACAACGGTTACTGTATTAATAATATTAACTACATGAAGACAGTTATCGTTGTATTGTTATTTACCGTTATTTGTTGAATCCCGATACAACGATAACTGTATTAATAATATAAACTACATGACGACAGTTACCGTTGTACTGTTGAATCCCGATACAACGGTAACTGTATTCATGTAGTTACCGTTGTATTGTTATTTACCGTTTTTTGTTGAATCGCGATACAACGGTAACTGTATTAATAATATAAACTACATGAAGACAGTAACCGTTGTATTGTTATTTGCCGTTATTTGTTGAATCCCGATACAACGATAACTGTATTAATAATATAAACTACATGAAGACAGTTACCGTTGTATTGTTATTTGCCGTTATTTGTTGAATCACGATACAACGGTAACTGTATTCATCGCGATTCAACAAAAAAACGGTAAATAACAATACAACGGTAACTGTATTAATAATATAAACTACATGAAGACAGTTACCGTTGTATTGTTATTTGCCGTTATTTGTTGAATCCCGATACAACGATAACTGTAGTAATAATATAAACTAAATGAACACAATTACCGTTGTATTGTTATTTACCGTTATTTGTTGAATCCCGATACAACGGTAACTGTATTCATGTAGTTTATAATAATATAAACTAAATGAACACAATTACCGTTGTATTGTTATTTACCGTTATTTGTTGAATCCCGATACAGCGGTAACCGTATTCATGTAGTTTATAATAATATAAACTAAATGAACACAATTACCGTTGTATTGTTATTTACCGTTATTTGTTGAATCCCGATACAATGGTAACTGTATTCATGTAGTTTATAATAATATAAACTAAATGAACATAATTACCGTTGTATTGTTATTTACCGTTATTTGTTGAATCCCGATACAACGGTAACTGTATTCATGTAGTTTATAATAATATAAACTAAATGAACACAATTACCGTTGTATTGTTATTTACCGTTATTTTTTGAATCCCGATACAACGGTAACTGTATTCATGTAGTTTATAATAATATAAACTAAATGAACACAATTACCGTTGTATTGTTATTTACCGTTATTTGTTGAATCCCGATACAACGGTAACTGTATTCATGTTGTTTATAATAATATAAACTAAATGAAGACAATTACCGTTGTATTGTTATTTACCGTTATTTGTTGAATCCCGATACAACGGTAACTGTATTCATGTAGTTTATAATAATATAAACTAAATGAACACAATTACCGTTGTATTGTTATTTACCGTTATTTGTTGAATCCCGATACAACGGTAACTATATTCATGTATGAATGAACATCTAAATGTTTACAGTTACCGTAAACTACATGTTACAGGAATGAAGCAAACGGCACGCAACGTCACTTGCAGTTATTTCGTTCCTTTCCCATAATTCGTGGTTCACTTCGTGTTTTTTTCAAATATGCTCGTATTCTTCGACTCTGATACAAATTCAAAAATTTTAATAAATAAAAATTGTTTTACACGCTGTTTAAAGTGGAAATCCGTTTTTATGGAATTTGAATGACACCGTTGCCCAATGGTCATCATTGCGTGCGGTCGATCTGCCTC
Organism: Glyphotaelius pellucidus; assembly: GCA_936435175.1. Lineage (NCBI taxonomy): Eukaryota > Metazoa > Arthropoda > Insecta > Trichoptera > Limnephilidae > Glyphotaelius > Glyphotaelius pellucidus. Next base: position 9,585,050 of record OW386560.1, on the reverse strand, counting down.
CTTCGCATGGTATTTTCCGGAAATTAACACTGAAATGTGCGGTTTCGGGGCATTTTCACAATGGCGTGCGGTTTACTTTACGGGTTACTAGTTGCGTGGACAAACGCGTTGGGTTCCTAGACAAGCGTCAAGCGTCCTCCTTCATTGCACAAGCAACATTTTACTCTTATATAATGAATTCATATATTGTTAGGTTATTATTGTCAAACGGGGTTTTAAGGGACTTACTTTAACCAGTGATTCCTGACATTATTTGGTGTAAAACATGTAATTGAAATTTTGGTCTCCGGTGATATTTTTGAAGTTTTTTCATCTAAAAACATATAAAAATCAGTAGGTACAGGACAGTTAAGGACGGGTTGAGGAGTTGATTGGTTACTCGGCTGAGTTACCAGTAATGATACGTGGAAGATTTTTTGTTTGTTTGGTTTTGAAGAAATAAATTTGAAAAAATAAAATCAGAGTGTGCAATTCACACGCAGTAGAAGTAAAACCTTCAGAAAACTAAAGCAGACAAGAGTGGGGAGACTACGAAGCACTTTTTTATCAATGTGAAGGATGATTTTTCCCACATTTTTGTGGTCGAATTCCAGTGTACCTTTTCCTATGCATTTGGTCATCTAATTAGTATTTGTGTTTCCTTCTTCGGAGTCGCTAGATGCCTTTCTTTTGTGTTTTCTTGTGCATGTTTGGAGTGGTTTGAAGATAGGATATTGATTTTGCAAAAATAAAAATATTTTTGTTTTTTGGATTTCGTAGGATTCGATCCTTGGTCCGTTGAATGTATAGCCGCTAAGAACGTCAGGCGCTCTATACCATTAGACCAAAAGAGACTTGCGTGGGACCGTGGATTTATCGTTTTATATTAGAACCGAGTACCCGTGAAATAAATCAATATTTTATTGTTATTTCATTCTCTCGCAGGCTAAATCGTAGAGTAACGTAGGGATGGTTGAAACACTTTTACTTTAACTATTTGTAGTAATATTTCTTTTGTATTTATAGATAAGACGTTTATACAATATGAATTAAAATCTATCTAGTTATCAAATTAAATTTATTGGATGGCCACATCTCGTACAGGTAAACTACAATAACTAATTAAAGACGATGGGGACTGACTGTTTCAATTATCCCCATAGTGTGGACGATTGAAACAGTATGTGGGGATAATTGAAACGCTCTAAATATCTTTGGAATAAATGGAGTAATTGTAATCAATATTAAACTATTTGATTACTGTAACATTCTCTTCTTATTAATAGATAAAGGAGAACACTCTCTTTTTTATCTAAAATAAATAAAGAAGAGAATAGAATAAAAATTTTCGTCAAGCTGCGAGAGTAAAAAGAGTTATAATATAAACAACATGTCGTAAATACTTACTTTTTAACGCAAAATTCGATAATGTCTCTTAAACACAATTGTATCACTCACCGGTTAGTGCGCTTTTGTAGACACATCCCAACAAACCTGACGGAGTTTCGAGTGTTGCGTCAGTCACACTGTCAGGTATTATAGTTTTCGAGTAAATTGAGATGTTTCAATCATGACTTGTTTCAATCGTCCCTAGTCTACCCTATAGATGTACGTGTTTGTCTCTTTTAGTGTCGCTCGCTTCCGTTTCACCGAGTTTCAAATCACAACGGTGCCAAAGAAGTTTTCACTTCAAAAAATCTTCAAAATAAGTCACCGGAGAACAAAATTTCATTTACATTATTTACAAATAATGTCAGTAATACAGTAAGTCAAGTAAGTCCCTTAACACCCTATGTATTGTCATTTTGATAGTACATATAATCCGGTATGGAAAAAAATATAAATACAAACATAAGTAGGTATCCATACCATTTAAAAGTACCTACATTGCTAAAAAAATATATGATTCTGAAATTGAATTATAGGGTTTTTGGTTCCATTTTTATAATCGACTAGCACTGTATCGCCGGATTTCAATTTGTGGGAATGAGATAAGGCTTGTCCAGTTCAGGGCAGCCCAACTGATATTTCGGATTGCGATCTTCAAATTACCGCTGGCTGCAAGTGACGTTTAAATGGTAGCTGCTATTTCTTTACGAAGCGGTCTATGGATCAGAGGTTCTCAAAGTTTTTTGGATTTTTTAGGAATGGTTCCAAAATATTGAGAAAATTTTCTCTGAAGCAATTTTATATTTTGATGTGCAGTTTTTGTGAAAAATCAAAAATCAAAAGGGGCATTTAACCCCTCAGACTAATTTGTTCGCTTTTTGGAACAGCACATATTGATATCATAGAAATCGTTTTAACTACCTTAAGCCTCGATTACATTGGGCAAGTTTACAAGCTAGCAGCCGGCGAATTCACTATCTGCTAGAAAACTTCTTCAGTGTAAAATCTGCTAGTTAGCTAGTTAATATGATGACACTGAGCGAGTTTACTAGCAGAGAGTGAATTCGCCAGTTAGTGGCTTGTAAACTCGCTAAATGTAATTGAGGCTTTGCAGTTACATTGCGAAATATAATCTCAACGGTGTTAAAAAGAGAAAACACCACGCTTTAGATAAAAATTCAATTTCAATTGGGAGGCGGGTATGGGTACAACTGCCCCGGGAACCATTTATTGGATAACCAACACCTCTGCCATGGGTGAACCCAAGTGGTGACTTAGCGGGGATACCTGGGTTCATGGAGTGAGGTTTGTCCGGGTCTTGGCGGCGGATGCGTCTGTCCACCAGCTGCATGGCAGGCCAGATCGGGAGAGAATGGTTGAGTCCCTTTGACTTCTCCAGCCGTACTCTCTCGAACATCGCCTTGCGAGGGATGGATGCATACGTTCGTCATTCCTGGACACGCTGACCCCCAGGTTTCTACCCATCCTTAATACCCTTTTCCTTCCCGGAACTTAATCTCATTCCTTTCCTTAAAAGACCCTCCTCACAGCATCCCCATAGATGAAATAGGTCCTGAGGGGAGCTAATGATAAAAATATATTTTAATATATACTTCTACAAAAACAGTTTCCGACCGCAATTTAAAAAAAGTTTATGATACTTGGTGATTTTTTTTTGTAGTATTTTTACATGAAAGGACAAAAAAGTGAAGTGACGGTAACGTTTATAAAACATGTATTTGTTTTCATTTTTTTCGTTATCAGTATTTTAAGTTAGAAAAAAATTTTAGATGGGCCATTTTAAAAACTTTGTTGTGTTTTAACAAAAAAAAATATATTAAAAAATTATATATCTATTTATAATATTAAAATTTTAAAGCGTATTTTGTCCTCTTTTAAAAACAGTTTTTAGATTTCAGATATGTTCATAATTATTCCTTTATTTAGATTTTATTGCAAAGCGGAAAAAATCTGATCTTCTCAAAATATTATGCTCGAGACCCAAGGGGTAATAAATTAGTACCTACTTGAAAAAAAAAATTATTGTACCCTTAGTAGCACATATCGCTTGCTGAGGATTGGTTTGTACTTCCGTATTTTTAGTTTTTTTTTAAGGTGTGAATTGAAGTATATGTTAATTCGTTCAAAATTTAACCAAATATGTTGTTTTTTAAATTATAGATAGATTAACCCTTGTATTTTAAAAAATATTTATAACAATCAGTTTGAAATAAAGGAAACAAAAATATAATTTTTTGAAACTCAAAAACTTTTATTTTTCAATACGAGTTTTTGTGGACATAGTACAAACCAATCCCCAGCAAGCGATATGTCTACCCTAATAGACATATCCAAAAATCAAAAAAAATCAAAGTGGATTTTAATTTTAGTTAATTTTGAAGAAATAATAAAAAAACTGACTGTCAAAAAAATCTCTAAAATGTAAGAATATTATTAATACGTATCTACTTTAGAAGTAATAATAAGAAGTTCTAGTGCAGACTCGTTAAAAATCACGGAATATATTATGTTGAAAAAATGGTAAACCCTTCAAAAATCAAGAAATCTGACTTTACTTTTTTACAAGGAATTTCCTCTTCTTCCTTTCCCTAAAATACCCTCCGCACAGCATTCCCAAAGATGATATAGGCCTTGAGGGATTTTTTTTCCTCAGGGCCTCCTGTGTGGAGTTATTGTAAAAAAAAAGAAAAAATTTCTTTTCCATCTTTGAGAAAGGAAAATCGTTGAAATATGAATAAAGTTCTCCTTAACACCCGTTTAGCATCAAAAAGTAAATGCGGAATGCCAATGCATATTTAGGTTAGTATTTCAATTCAACTTTTCCAATTTTTTGACGTTTGACATTTCATAGTAGCAATTCGTAGAAAATACCTTCAGTGTTGCCATCGTATATCGATTTCCTATTTATTCCATGTCAATATCAGTTCGGCTGACAACGGTGAAACCGCGTTAGGGTCATGTACCTATTTAGTAATCATCGGAAGTTATGCCTATCGATCCGGTATTGTTATCGTTTTCACCGTGCTAGATCTCCAAGCCAACCAACTATGTAACGAAATCCCGATTGAAATTACTCAGATTGAAGAAAATATATTTAAACTAGCTGACCCGGCCACGCGTTGCTGTGACGTGAAATCGAAACACAACGCCATCTACTGGATGGTTACCCAACCTAGACAACCAAGTGTTATGTCAGAAACTTATGGAACTTACAAATAATTACAAAGCAATGTCCTATAACAAACATTTAATGAACATTTAATTCGCAATAGTAAATATTTAGGTCAATAATCGAGATAAAAACTACCCTATCCTTGAGTTGGACCAAATTACACACAGTAAGCCAAATTTTATCAAAATCGGAAAAGCAGTTTCGCAGTTTATTTTATTTATTCATACACGCCTTGAAGGCTTTTACAGAATCACATTATTAAAGTTACACATGTTATACAGGAGTATAATTGTAAGCATGAAGTATATAACATTATAAACTGTAATTTAAGGATACAAACAGGTTTAATATGAACATAGGTATGTAGTTTCGTTATCATTAAAATTGTACAAAGGAGTTAAAAAGTTTACATAGTGTAATAATGGTAAAACAGAAGAGTGCTTAAGATACTTTAGAAGTAGTTATTGAGGAACGTTTAGGTATTTACTATGTTGATTTTATTATTAACTTGATCATGAATAAATTGTTCGAAAGCAAGTTTTTCAAGAATTCAGCAAAATGAACGCAGCGATAAATAGTACCTACACATAGAAAAAAATAAATAAAAAATAAATGAGTTGTAATATCTTGAAAAGTTATACAGATGAGTTCAACAAGTGTATAGTGTGATAGTAAAAAAGTAAAAAAATAGTACAAATTATGGTACAAAAAGTACAAGATAATATTAATACAAAAGAGAGAGGATAAAAAGGTAAGTACTTAGGTAATCTTTGTAAACATAAGTATTAAATTTTGTTTTTATTGTGAACATGAAGAGACCATCGATTTTAATTTAATCGTTAATATATTATTATTGCTAGGGCACTTCGACCAAGTATATCAAGACATGCCCTGTGAAATTAAAAATGACGCCAGAAACCAATAAAACTGGCTCAAGGCCCATTTATGAAAAAGTGCGAGCATTGTTTCGTACTATTTGGATCGCATAGTGCTTTGTGTTTTACCTTTTATCGGTCCACACTGAAACTAATTGCTGTCCCAGCCGTCCTGACGGAATTAATTTTTTCAAACACAAAAATATCCTACTTCCGAATATTGTACAAGGTACAGTCAGCGGACTTTATTTTCGATAATGTAACCAGCTATCTGAATACATAAAAAAAATTATGCCTTACCGATAGCTTTAAGGCAGCGTTTTAATAAATGTAATAATATTGACGTATTATTTTTTTGGCAAGCAAAGTTTCTGACGTCACTTAATCACCCAAATGCTTGTGACGTCACCACACACCGATACTAACACATAGACGAAAGGCTGGCATCACGAAATGGCAGTGGTTTTTAAGCTTTTTAAAAACGCGACCTGGTTTGTATAAAACGGAAAACTTTAAAATACATTAAACGCAGATCTTAACAAAAAACCGCTGCACTATTCTTCAATTAAGGTCGAAAGTTAACCTATCTTAAGCCATAGCATTCCGAATTTCTACCGTTTTACAACATATTTCTCTAAAACACTTTAAGTTTTTAAGTTTCTAAAAAAATATATGTTGTTTTTGACGATAATATCTATACATTTGCCACGCCGAAACGGTAATTGAATGAAATTCTTCCGATAGAAGAAAATCGTATACTTCGAAAATTATTATAAGCACTTTATTTTTGTTACATTACAAGTTATATATATGAAAAAAATCATAATTCATTTTTTTCTTTAAAGCTATGACATTTCCCGCGAGATTTTGGTTCTCTTTTAAAATAGTTTAAACGAGTCATGTTTTATTAAACACTTTCACAATTTTCGCTTAAATATTATCGTTTTCGCGCTCCCTCTAACATTCGTATTTACATATCTCACCTTCCTCTTCTTTTTGAGCGCTTACTAACGGGCTTTAATTAACTACGAATTTCTGTCATTTTTTAATTATTACCTATACACAAAAAAAACTTAATGATTGAGCAGCTGATTCAAAACTTTTAAGAAAGATTATAGTTTTCGGCTAAGACATTTTGCAAAACAGAACAGAAGCCTTTGAATATTTTTTAGCGCAATTTTTTTGGTATTTTTTGTAGTCAAAAGTCCGGAAAGCAGTAAAAGGGCTTGCGGGCTGCTGGTTGCTCATCACTGTGTTAATGATAAGCGACCAACCTGGGCAGCCCACGGTGCGTGGGCGGTAAAAGGGTCAATTTTTCGTAATTATTTTCAAGCAAACGATGAATGGATTTTTTTTATTTAAAACTCATGATCAATATATACATATACGGGACTGTGTACAAGTTTTTGTACACGAATCTAAAGTAGGGTTAATCTAAAGAGTGTACACCGCTTTCAACAGGACACTTCGACGTAATTGCTGCTTGGTGGTTGACAACGAGCCATACGGTTCATCAGAAAAATAAAATTAAAAAATTATCAGACGCATCCGCCGCCAAGACCCGGACAAACCTCAATCCATGAACCCGGGCACCCCTGCATAGTCACCAAACGTAGCGAACCACTTGGGGTGACCTATGGCAGAGGCGTTGGTTATCCAATAAATGGTTCCCGAGGCGGCGGTACCCATACTCGCCTCCGAAATTGAATCGCTTGTCATAATAAAGTAAAAAAATATTTTTGTCTAATTAAATTTATGAATGTCTCGCGATCCCCACTTTGAAAACCATTTATATACAACACAGCTTGTCGAAACATCACGCATGCAACACGTGTTCACTTTTTGAAGTGTTAGTCCGACAAATCACACAATGGAATTAGACGGTGCTCAGTTTTATATTGCCGAGAATTCGCATGCTAGACGGCGGAATTCGAAGGAGAGTTGTATTGCGAAATTACTGATACTTGGGGTTATTTTTTTCTGATTTTTACTATGAGACGGCTTGTCTAGGGTATACTAGGTCAATGCTAGGGCACCAAGATTTAAATAGAAATATAAGTAAAATGTGAGTTAGTTATAATAAGTTAGTTAATACGAGAGGATTGTTGTTAAATGTGTTCTTATTTAGCTACCTTTATTATTCACATATTTCATGTTTTGCGATAATTAATAATTTGATAAAGGTGCATTTGATTGATATGTATGGCTTTATTTTAAATATTCTAATATACTGAGTTTGAATTTAGACACAGATTGGTGACAAATGAGAAAAGAATTTGGCATTCTCGGACTATAAAAATATTACCATTTGTTATTTCGGCTACTGGCATTATACCTAGCTCTCTAATTCAAAATTTAGGCTTATTAGATTTGTCAAAGAATCTTTATGTAAAAATGCAAAAATCAGTCATATTAAACACATGTAGTAGGATTACGAAAGATTTTTTAAATATTTATATTGAGGGATCGGTAGGATTTATCGGTCCAGTTATGAGTTATATCGAGCCGAACCTATGAAACATATGAAAATATCTGGAGTCGGTGAAGTATTTTCCCATATGGTCTCTGGTAGGTTGACGTGTTGTTCTTGTATAGTTTTGTATTTATTATACTTATACAATGCAATTACATCGCGTGGATTGACTAGATGATCATTTGTGGAAAAGTGTGTGGAAGGGTTAAGTTTTTCCTGTGGGGAAGATTTAACCCGGACATAAAGTCTAGAGAAGAAATATATATACACATGGTTTTCGAAACATGTCGATAGTGTTAATTAAATAGTGGTGTACACAAAGTTATTTGTTTTCATTTATTAATAATGACGCCAAAAAGTGAATTTGCAAAGTTTGAAGAAGTGAATAATATATTTTTACTTTTTCCTGTGCTCTTCACATGAGCTGTTTTTGAGATAACATTCTTGCATTTTTGGCATCCCTACCAATAATGGGTACCTACACATAATCCCGTATAGAGCCCCACTCACCTTGTTTTGGTAATCAAATATGAATGGTTTGGGATGCGCCCCTGCTCCCGCCGCTAGGGCTGTTGTACTTCTTTATGGTGTACGTCATGCCCAGTGGCGCGCCGGGGCAAGAGCCGTACGGGCTGGTGCCTGAGATTTAATATACATGATTTCAGGAAACAAGAGATACTAAAGGAAAACTGGAGAATCTGCATCACATAGAGAACCTGAAAGCACTAGGGTAGGCTAAAAAGGGTTTTATGCCAACTGAGAATAAAGTTAACTCAACAACTTGAAAAGTCATTAATTTAACCAATTTTTTATATGTTTTTTTTTCACTCTAAATGACTTATCTGAGATGGTTTTGAATTGGTTTCATTCCGAGTTGTCCGGTCACCGCTAAAAAGTAATGCACACATGCTTGTAAAACATGAACAAAAACAAATAGCAAGATTGGGCAAAAAGTTTATTTAATCAAAATTCTGAAGCTTAAAAATTCTGAAGCTTCAAAATTACATACTGAAAAATCATTTATTTATTATTCAATATAGTCAACGTCAAGGCTAACGCATTTCTCCCAACGTAAATGAAAAATTCTTCCGAGATTTCTCGAATCCAGGACTTGGCAGCTGCCTTCACCTCGTCGTCCGAGATAAAATGATTACCTTTGAGGTGTCTTTTGAGTAGAGTAGAGAAAGATCGTAGGAGTGGGAAGGGTGTGGAATCAATTTCAACTTAAAAAGCAGAGGCTCTAATCGACGCCGTTTGTGAAACGGAGTGGTACTGGTAGTATCGTAATTGTTAATGTTGAAACCGACGCATTCCTTGGATATTGCAAAATGGTTTGTGATACGCTTTTGATTGATTCTCCGGTTATTTTGAATCAAATCGTGGACAAGTTTGGATTGTTTGTCGTCCTCTGCTTGCTTCATCAACAATTATTGTTTTTCCGTTCTTGCAATCATGAAATTTTATTACGCACTGAGTCGCAGTAGACCTATTAACAGCATTGTTATCATAAACATCCTTTACGATGATAAATCTCAGTAGAGGTCAGTTTTTCAGCAGTTAAAAATTCGATAACAGCACTCTGTTTACTTTCCGTTGACATATCAATCAAACACGTCTCCGTACTTCCACTTCTCAATATACACTGGAAGAATTCAACGACCTCAAACTTATACATTCGCATAAAGGAGGAATGTTACTTCCATATTCCACCTGGCGCGCTTCTGGAAGTCAATTTGTTCGGACTGTACAAGCATGTGTGCATTACTTTTCAGCCTACCCTCGTACTTAAATCTTAAATGGTTAAACCATTTTAGCCAGGTCAACGCTTTACCACTCGATAAACCCGCCACTCTACCACAGAGCTTACCACTCAATAAACCCACCACTCTACCACAGACCTTACCACTCGATAAACCCGCCACTCTACCACAGAACTTGTCACTCGATAAACCCACCATTCTACCACAAACCTTACGACTCGATAAACTCGCCATTGTATCACAGACCTTACCACTCGATAAACTCACCATTGTACGACAGACCTTACCACTCGATAAACTCTACCACAGACTATACCACTCGATAAACCCGCAACTCTACCACACATCTTACCCCTCGATAAACCAGCAACTCTACCACATATCTTACCACTCGATAAATGCGCCGCTCCATCACAAACCTTACCACTCGATAAACGATTTACTACGGGCTCCGGGCAATCGGGAGGAATAGGTTGTCTTATGTATTCAAATAATATTATTCAAATAATGTTTTTTTAAACTTACAAAATATCTTAGTGACAGCAATTTTCGAGGGGCAGTTTTACCGGTACGCCACTGAATTAGCCCCGTTTCTAGTTTGTGCCGCTGGTAGCCGCAGTGTGCACGAGTGTGGGAGAAGCCAACAGTCAGCAGTTAATTGTGTAGAAATGCCGCCTTAAAAATGCATGATATTGCCGAACTGTAGACCCAACCACCCAACAGGGTTGCCAACGGTGCTATTTCTTCACACTGCGATTATAGTTTTTGACGGCCTCCGTGGTCCCGAGGCAAGACTCTCGACTTACAATCCGAAGGTCGCGGTTTCGAACCCGGCGTGTGCAAATTAATTTTATTTGATTAATTTGTGTTATTTCACAATTTATTCATTTAAAAATAATATATTTGCGGCACGTTCCAGAGTGGAAGATACTATCAGTATCGCCCTGGTGTAAAACCACCATTCAGAATTGAAACGTTGCTTGAATTGGCTTTAGCCGTGTTTAGTGACAAGATCTGAATAGCCAGATACTTCCCCACCTTCCTCTCCCCTATCTCCTTCCCATCCCTACTACCTTCAGCCTCACAACATACCCCAATTGGGGATGCCATAGTCTCACTGGCTCCAGACGGGAGCAGTTGGGACTCTTGTGCGGTATTTCATATAAAAAAATATTTAAAAAAATAGTGCGAAAATTACGATATCATAACACCTTACTGCATTGCAAGTAAAGTGTGATATGCATGCTAAAATCTTGAATGTTTTCATTTAGACCCCGAAATTCTACCCCAAAATTATTCTGTCTAAATAACATAATTCCCTTAAGGCGCCGTATGCCCGCTCAAAAAAAAGAAGATGGAGAGATATGTAATTACGAATGTTGGAGAGAGCGCGCTAATATTTAAAACGATAAAATTGGAGGGAAAATTGTGAAAAAATTTAATAAAACACGACTCGTTTAAAATAGAGCAAAAATCTCGTAGGGAACATCTAAAATAGCATTTAAAGAAACATTGTGAATTTTTTCATAAATATAACTTCTAAAATAAATGAAATTAACGGGTTATAATAATTTTCGGAGCATACTTTGCTATTTTTTTTATCGATGGAATTTCATATAATTTGCATTTCGGCGTGGGGAACGTCTAGATCAGGGTTTCCCAACCTTTATTTCGCCGTGCCTCCCCGAACCAAAAAATAATATTTTTATGCCCCCCTTAATTAAGTTTCAACAAAAATAAGAAACACATTTTTTTTTAATTAACTTAATTATTTATTTGAAATTCAAATAGGCACAATACAGATAAAATATATTTATTTATTATCCATCTTTAGAAGAGTAGGTAAACTTTTAATCATCAATTAAGTACCTACTTCTCAACTAAACCATCATAATTTAGGAATAAACTTAAAACTAAATTTTACAAGCAAGTATGTTGAAAAATAAAAAAGAAATGGCCGGGAAAATTTAATAGGCTAAAAAACTTACCTTTTATTTAGGAGATGAACATTTTCACACTTAAATATCTCCCTTAACAGACTTGAAATGAAACTTACTTTTTTGTGAACCAACTATTGACAGGAGCGAGTACGGCACGCAATTGTTTTATGAGTGAAAGATGGATTCAAGCGGGAAGGTGGGGCGGGGGTGCGCATCACACGTCGTGTTGGGACTTGTCGAATCTTGTATGGCAGCGATTGAATGACAATTCGGAACAGTTCATTTACCTACGCGTGAAATAGATTTTTTTTCGGAAATGCAAACTTACCTATAACGCCCCCCCCTGACATTTCTCTACTCCCCCGTGGTTGGGAAGTCCTGGTCTAGATGATCTTCAAAAATAATATTTTAAGAGCTTAAAAACTTCAATTGGTTAAGGGAAATATTTATTTATTCATAAAATTAACGCCATTCGGCTTTTACATAATAACATATATAAGGTGAACAACAACATGAAAAAAAGCTCAAGGGAGCTTGTATATTTAAATATTACAAACACTTCCATTCCAATAATTGCCCAAGTTGCCTCTAAAGTGATTGAAACACTGAAATCTTTAATGGCCTATATCTCACAATTTAAAGCAAAAATGAATAAAGTAGCCACATTTGTACTAGATACTTAATATACCTTTTGATTACAAAAATAATTTTTCAGTTTGTTTGGGTATTTTGATCTCGAATCCAAATTTAACATTTGTGTGAAACGGGCCGAAAAGAGCCGCGCAAACGGTGGAAAGTGAAACATGAAAATAATACTAGGTTCACAAAGAATGAAGGAGTGCTTGTTCCAAAATGAAACAATAAATAAGGGCAGCGAACCCTGGAATATAAAGTGCCCAAAATATTTAACACGTTAGGCTGCGTATGCATGCATGTAACAAAACGCGAAACTAACCACGAATTATAGGAAAGGAATGAAGCAACAGCAAACGGCGCGAAACGTCATTGCAGTTACTTCGTTTCTTTCCCATAATTCGTGGTTTGTTTCGCGTTTTGTTACATGCATTTATACGCAGCCTTACCAAGTAATATAAAACTTGCGTTTCACCAAATAGATTCAGATATATGCTGAAAACATGGTTACTAAGTAGAGATGCTTTTATAAATAAACCAAACCACACACAATGCTTTACACAGAGTCATGTGTTAATTGTTACAATCACTTAATAATAATAATAATAATTGGACAATTTGTAGAGCGCCGTTTTTGTGAAAAATCACCTCAAGGGCGCTTTACAGTTTTATTTTATTTATATTTTTTTATATTCTTAGAATCTATCTAATTTTATTATTTACAAAAAGATACAGCCATACTTACCTGGCAGGTCACTTCCGATAAACACACTTTTTTAGAAAGTTTATGCTTGGGGATGATACGACTTTGCACGTGGAGGACATTATATTGAAAACACTGGACATTGCATGAATTTACCTTTGCTACCCCCATCGCTGTTGCTTTTACATTTATAAGAAGATTAATGCCAAAATTGAATTAGTATTTATTTTGAAATACTAGTGAATTTAGAGCTCTCTGGGACTGGAAATTTTCATAAAATGACCTTTACAAAAGATTAAAATAAGAATTTGGTTATATTTTACACAATTAGTTATTTACAACGTCGTGGGCCGTGAAGGCGAAGGTGAAAGGTTTTTTAACTTATGTATAAGACTGTCTGAAAAGATGAGTTTTGAGTTTAGCTCTAAATTCCGCTGAATCTGTGATCATTCTTAACTCGTCTCCTAACATCTGGTGTGCGTTTTGGTTCCTTCAACCTTCCGATAGCTGATGTTGCTGCTGACCTGAGGATTAATTGTCGAGGATTGGAATTTTCTGGAATACACATTTCCGATAAGTAAGCCGGAGCCATTCCGTTAAGGGACTTAAATATCATCCAGCAGAGCTTGAACTGGATTCTTTCGGGACACTTGAGCCAGTGAAGGTTTTTGAGATGCTCAGAAATATGGGAGTATTTAGATACGCCGGTGATAAGTCTTGCCGCAGCGTTGAAAACGGATTGTAATTTTTTAATATGATATTTTGGGAGACTATCATGTATTCCGTTGCAATAATCCAGACGTGAAACAACGTACGAATTGACAAGTAATTTAGTCGCCCCTGTTGTCAAGTTTTTCCGTACTGCTTTAATTTGCCTTAATTGAAAGAACCCCGTACTTACGGTTCTGTTCACTTGAGTTTTAAGGGAAAAATCAGCGTCCAGATTGACACCCAGTAGTTTTATGCATGCCTTTGGAGTGATATCACTTCCTGAAATAGTTATTGGGGAATTATCAATGTTACGCTGACGTCTGCTTGTGGCGGTCCAGAGAAACTCAGTCTTTGCAGGATTTAATTTCAATCTATTTGAGGTCATCCAGCGAGTGATTGCTTCTAGACACTCAGTTATGCGATTTTTAAGACTGTCTATTTCCTCTGGTAAGCAGTAAAAGTAAACTTGCTGGTCATCAGCGTAGCAGTGGGATAGACTTATAATTAGTAACAATATTACGTAGGTACGTACGTTTAAATCGTAATTGTGTAATTGAACAAACGTTTTAATTCATTGTAATTGTTTCATAGCGCTACATTGAATCTCGATAGGTTTGTTCTGTTTTACTTAGCAAAGGCCAGAATTCAAACCTATTGGTGAAATTCGCACACTGGGTGCTTAATTGGTGCCTTCACTGGCTGAAAACTGCCCGCTGACAGCCGTCGTCAATGAGACGTTAAGGATGGGCGTACGCTGAGATATCGGTCGCGCAACATGTTCAGCGCAGTTGTGAAATGTATGAGAAACGTGCACGTCTCAGCGTATGTCGCTCCATACACTTCCATACAACACAAAAACCAAAACTATCTTGCGCTGAACATTCTGCGCGACCGATGTCTCAGCGTACGCCCATCCTAAGTGTTGTTTTGGAGTCTTCATATCATACCGACCACGAGGGGACCTCAATCCGGGCAAGATCGCCAACTTATCGTGAGTACCCTTATGAACCTGCCTTTGCTATTTGATTCAGAAGACATACCATGTCGAGATCCACAAGCAAAGCTCTCGCATAGAGTTAACATCCAGCTTCACTATAACCCTTATAAGGTGGTGCCGTCATCGCGCCTGCCTTATTCAGTAATTGAACATTAACATCCATAATTGTAAACATTGTAATTGAACACAAACATCCATAATTGTTGACCGGTCAGTGGTTGAGTGGGCATCGCATTTGGGTCCCACCCGGGCGTCCAGTGTTCGATTCTTTGACTGGCTAAGTCCTCCATCACAACACAAGCAACATTTTCGGCTTTCTGTGGGGGTAGAAGGAGATTTTCAAACATTGTTGGGTTATTCGTAACCCGGGAAAGTTTGTCTTTCTTTGTCTTTCTTTGTAATATTTTTTTTTTTAAATAACATTGTAATTGAACATTAACTTCCACAATTGTAAACATTGTGATCGAACATTAAAATCCATAATTGTAAACGTTGTAATTGAACATTAACATCCTGTTAACAAACTGCTTAATTGCGGTTTAATGTGATAGTACCTACTTTGAAAAACAATAAAATTTAAAAAAATACTGAAACCATCGCCTTTGGAATAATCAATGGAACATTTTTTGATAAGTTTTTTAAGACTAGAAAAAATAAAGTATCAGGCCTATAAAAAGTGCATTGAAGTGCAAAATCTCCTACCGTTAGCCATCTGAAGAATAAAAAATAATAAATTTAAGGTGATTGTCAAAGAATTAATATTCTACTCTTTCATAGATGGCGCGCGTACAATTATTTTACGGAAAAACGCTTTTTACAAGTTATGCTTAAAATATTAAGAAAAATTAATTGTTTGCGCCCGTACGTACACACGAAATAAATAGTTTTGTCTAACAAATACAATATTGCATCGGTGATCTGTTCGTCAAGCCTGTTCGGCGCAGAAATACACGGACATCGGTCCGCCTTGCATATCCAATATATCCATAAGTGAAAGTTAAATACCAAGATTTATGAATAAAAACGATTCCTGAACGGTGATTCCTTAACAGGTAACTGAATAATGGAAAAAATGATTGATGAAATCTAGAAGAAACAAGAAAGCGTAAAGTGTAAAGCGTCCACTCTTTTATTTTCAAAATAATATAATAAGTGTTCACTTTCAATGGAATTTTCTTACTAAACTGTCGAAATCGTCGGACACACTGAATGCGAATATTTTTATGAAAAACCTTTTGATTCACCTTAAAGGCGGAACTCCTGCGCCAGAATACACATGAATACTAGCTTGAACCACACTATAAACGTTCTTTGTTTTCCGTCTCCTGCGTTTTTGAAACATGGTTTGAAAGATTGGTGTGAACAGGTGTGAAGTTCGCGCGGTCCGACAATTTTGCTAGTGGCCTTTCCACGCGTACGCAACTGAACACTTGACGTTTGATGTTTAAATAAATGTTAAAATATGTTCCGATGAAGAAGAGATGCTACATCAGGGAGAAAACAGAGATATTTTAATAGATGTTTATTTACCAGGAAAGATTTCCGACTAATATCAATTATTATGACCTAAAGTTAGTATTTGAATTTCGAATGCGTAATTAATTACGCATTCGAAATTCAAACGTCAAAAGTCGAGTTCTGTTAAGAAATTTAGCGATGATATTGTAGACGAAATATAAAGGAGAACAGATTTCAACTTAGACCTAACCTACCTAACTAGATTTTTATTAGGTATTTATTTATCAGGGAAAGAATAGAATACCTATTTTAATTGGTCAATTTCTTCCGCGTCTCTGAAATCGATTTATAAATTAATAGACTTTATTTACAAGTGAGTTCACGAAAGATAAAACCATCCATTACGACAGTATTTATTTGCAATTTAAAGTCATAAATAGGTATTAGGCTTGCGCGGTTGACATAACCCCAAACGTCATTCGATTTATCTCCGGTACCAACCGCTCCGTACGGCTCCTGTAAAAATATGAACTTATTTCACCCCCCCCCCCGCCGGCCCCGCCTGACATCACGCTTCCCGCTTCACCCACTTCAAAAATAATATTAATATTGTTAATATTCGTTATTATATTATAATTTTATTATCAAATATATTTATTATATTGTATTTAGGTATCATAATATTTTAAACTAGTGATTATTAAGCTCGCTCATTGCGCAAAACCTCAAAAACTTGTTCGGTTTGATTCTCCATACATGACCGCATCGCGCGGCTCTTGTAAAAATATGAACACATTTCCCCCCGCCAGCCTTCCCCCTTCGCCCGGGAGATGAATGTTTTCCGTCGCCTCTGGTCGCTTGAACACAGGGTTTTTGAACACGAAGTGTTCAAATTTTCAATGTTTTGGGTGCTGTTCAAGCTAGTGTTCATGTGTATTCTGGCGCAGGATACGCCGCTTAATATGAGCGCTTTTATTGTTATCAAGACGACCCACTATTACGGTACCCTGACGTCATAAAAAAGGCAAAAAACATACGTTCCTAATACTACAGCTCTTTCAAAAGATGAGAAACACAATATACGTAGGTCTGTTCCCTCCAAAGGAAAAAATAATCATTTTCTTGCATTTCTCTCTCACACCGCACACTCTGTCACATTTCCACCACTCCGTCACATTTTGTTTTTACTGTAAATGAATCTGGATCTCAGAGGGGAAATTGTAGCAAGGGGGGAAGGAGGCTTAAAATGCATATTGGGGGTGACAAACACGAGCTGCATGTATTCCTACTCTTTTGAGATTTTTAAAAATATTGTATTAAACATCATTAAAAATAATAATCGCTCTTGCTTGATAGGTTATACCTTTTGGAGTTTAAAAAAAGTTTTATATTTTATGTCGTCATATCATTTTTTGTAACATTATAGAATACACGCTAGTCGAGGTGGCAGAAGACAGCTGTGATTTGTATGAAATACATTTCTATCACGAGGAGTTCTACAACTCTGTTGGATTTGTATGAAATACATTTCTATCACGAGGAGTTCTACAACTCTGTCACGTAATTTTTACGTCTTTAGTACAGTAGATTTTAAGGGTCTACTATTCGTATTTCGACCGATTTCTTACATATCTCCCTTAAACATTTGAAGTTTGTAAGTTCTTAAAAAAATATATGTTATTTTTAAAGATAATATCTAGATACGTTCCATGCCGAAACGCAAATTATATGAAATTCGATAGAAAAAATCGCAAAGTATGCTCCGAAAATTATTTTAAACAAGTCTATTTATTTTATTTTACAAGTTATATCATTTAAAGAAACATTGTGAAAAAATTCACAATGTTTCTTTAAATGATACTTAAGATACGTTCCACGAGATTTTTGCCGTATTTTAAACGAGTCATGTTTTATTAAGCTTTTTCGCAATTTTCGCTGCTATTCTACGACTAAACATATAAGCGCGCTCTGT
Organism: Glyphotaelius pellucidus; assembly: GCA_936435175.1. NCBI lineage: Eukaryota > Metazoa > Arthropoda > Insecta > Trichoptera > Limnephilidae > Glyphotaelius > Glyphotaelius pellucidus. The sequence goes on along the minus strand of OW386560.1, from coordinate 9,566,967 downwards.
CCAACCTCGTAATTACATATCTCTCCATCTTCTTCTTTTTCAGCGTTGTGCGTTTCAAGAGTGCGGCCTTAAAGTATTTTATAAAATAATAATATTGGTAAATCTGTTGAATTTTTCTCCACTTTATGTAGGTTAAAATGAAGAACTACCCCCTACAATAAATCGTGACGATAAGTTTAAAGTATGGAATATTTTTACAAGGATAATATTGAAGTGTGAGTGAATTCCGAAAATTCAATAACGTTAAACGTCAATGCGCTGATGGTTTTGCTTTTTTTCCTAAACGTGTAATGCTGCAGCTCTTTCTTTCACACTAAATAACAGCAGTCGAAAATGAGACAAACGGTGAACGTATGTCTGTACCCCCCCAAAAGAACGTAGAATCATTATCTTATCTCCCTCAGACGTATAAAGAAAATGAAATGCAATACCCATCGCCGTAGCTGAGCCGTAATGAAATATGTATATATCTGTTTCCTCCAAAGGAAAAAAGTAATGGAGTGTAAAGCCCTCCGTTCATGGAGATACTTACAAACTACGTGATTGTGACACAACCACAAGTACCCTGCAGATATACTACTTTTTAATGCTGGTTTCCGTACGCGGCGCTACCCCAAATAAACTGAACCTGATCATTTTTTACGTGCAGCCGTGGAGTTAACACGATGTCAAGCGATGTCAAATGACTTTTTTTTTCAACATCAATCCATGCCTTCTCCACTAAATCCTTTCTTACGTATTCTGGTAATATATAGTTATATTCCACTTCCAGAACAAATCTAACATTAATTTCATGTTCAGACGTCGTGTCTGTCAAACGTCAAACGAAAGTAGTAGACACGAATGCTGCAACGCGTAGCGCGCTACCAGCACCGTCGGTAGCGTGCTACTGACTTCAAATCGACAGCCGTCGCGTAGCGCCGTGTACGAACAACGGCAACATTGTATGGCGGGTACGCACGAGCGGTGCGTGTGCTAAGCGCACGAGGCTCGAGTAGCTTGTAAGTAGCTCCATGTACGAAGGCGCTAAAAGTAGTAGTTTGGAGGAAATAGACACACATAATATTGTGAGTCTCACCTATTGTCTCACCTTTATTTAATGTGGAAGAAAGAGATGCAGTATTATTAGGATAAAGAACGTACGCTTTATGCTTTTTTTATGCCGTCACGGTGAATCGTTACGGTAATAAAATCGGTCAATTGTGTACTTACTATAAAATTTTTAATGCAGTATTTTCTATCGCCCCGAACGCAAATAATTGTCTTTTATACTAACTACTATTATAGACCGGTCAGTGGTTGAGTGGGCATCGCGTTTGGGTCCCACTCGGGCGTCCCGTGCTCGATTCCTCGGCTGGTTAAGTCCTCCATCACAACACAAGCAACATTTTCGGTTTTCTGTGGTGGTAGGAGGAGATTTTCAATTCGGGAATGTTTGTCTTTCTTAAAAAAAAAATAGTAATTTGGAATCAAAAGACGACAAAAGGTTTTCCTAAAAAATATGCGATTTCGAAAGTTTACAATTTCTTTCATGAAATCGATCAGGTAACAAGTTTGAACATGCTTGTATGCAAGCAACGCTTGCGACCCGCAGTTTTCATAAGTAGGTACCGTCCAATAGTTGGTTGTCATTGGCTTTCAAGATTAATGGTTTTCCAATAGATAATGACAATACTATTATCATTTTAAACCGAAACAGTTGTTTTTGGCCGCGCACTTAATTAATTTAAATAATAATGAATTGTGGAGAGCGACGCGGGCGACATCTGCCATCAAATTGGATTCCAAATTTAAATTCAAACAGCGACGTTCCTTTGTCTGATGACGTCACCAGACAACAATTAAAATGCCGTAATTTGAATAAACATCGGGCGGAACGCTGTTATTTTTCTCAGATAGAATAATATAAAGAACTTTAAGGGGGTGCGTAAAACTGTAATGCTCGACATGGTTAACTGTGCAGGCGGCCGAAAGGGGAGCTAAAGTCGATTTTTTTTGTAACAGGTATAAATTGACGGCCGGCGTGGTCCAGCGGTAAGGCTCTTGACTCGCAATCCGAAGGTCGCGGGGTCGAATCCCGGCGTGGAAAATAAATTTTATTTGATTAATTTGTGCTAATTCATAATTGATTCATTTAAAATAATATATAGTATATTTGCGGCACGTTCCAGAGTGGAAGATACTATCAGTATCACCCTGGTGTAAGACCACCATTCGGAATTGAAACGTTGCTTGAAATGGCTTTAGCCGTGTTTAGTGACCAGACCTAAATAGCCAGGTACTTCCCCACCTTCCTCTTCCTCTTCTCATTCCCCTGCCTACTACCTTCAGCCTCACAACATACCCCAATTGGAGACGCCATAGTCTCACTGGCTCCAGACGGGAGCAGTTGGGACTCTTGTGCGGTATTCATTAAAAAAAAAAAAATGATCTCCGTGGTCCGGTTAAGGTGATACTAAAAAGTATTCATAATCTTCTCTTTCGTAGATGGCGCCAGTATAACACAAAAAAAGCCTTGTAGACGTGTTTCGTGATCTAAATATTTGCCCAATCGGGCCTAAAATTTCATATGAAAAACTGTGCGATATTACAAATTTCAAATGGGATGGAAATTTGCGGTGTCAGGAGAGTGTAAGTGAGACAGATCGCGTGCTAAATGGACCATTTGTTTTCATTGAAATTTTTTATGGACGACACTTCTGGTTTTCTTCTTTATTCTATGGGTTTAGCCGTGTTGGGTGACCAGATCTGAATAGCCGATTGTACTTCCCAACCTTCCCTTCCTTCTCCATCCAATATCCATTGCCTTCGGCCTCACAAAAAGATACTGGATCCGGGCATGAGACTCTTACACGGTATTAACAAAGAAATATTCCCTGATATATACAGTAGCAGCAATGTGACTGCAAAGTTAAGGCGGCATACTACCCTAATAATGGGGGTTTGCTTAAGCCGCCGCTATCCGAATTCGACCGATTTCTTACATATCTCCCTTAAACATTTGAAGTTTTTAAGCTCTTAAAAAAATATATGTTATTTTTGAAGATAATATCTAGATACGTTCCGAAACGCAAATTATATGAAATTCCCTCGATAGAGAAAAATCGCAAAGTATGCTCCGAAAATTATGTAAGACAAGTATATTTCTATTATTTTACAAGTTATATTTGTGAAAAAAATCACAATGTTTCTTAAAATGATACTTAAGATACGTTCCACGAGATTTTTGCTCTATTTTAAACGAGACGTTTTATTAAACTTTTTAGCAATTTTATCACTTAAAATAGTAGCGCGCTCTGTCCAACATTCGTAATTACATATCTCTCCTTCCTATTCAGCCGAGAAGGACTCTCATTTTATTTATTTATTTATTTATTTACGCCCTAGTGGGCTTTTACAAGATAAATAAACAAGCAATACAGTTGTGTCAGGTACATACAGTATACAATATTTAATGATTTATGTTTAAATTAAGGCAAATTAAAATTAATAGTATGCAGTAAATAAAACAAATATGTACATAGAAACGTAGAAATATAAAAAGTGTATTCACTAAGGAGTCGTGAAATCATACATCTCGGTAAAGTGATTATAAAGACTACCTATGTTTTAAAACTAACACGGAATCTTTAAACACGTCTACAATATTCCCAAATTTATTTTAATTAATTCCGACGAATTTATAACTTTAATATATTTTTTTCTTAACCGATACCTACGCATGTAGGTTATTTATGTTTAAAATTAATAAAAAAAGTACCTTACCATTAAAATTTTTACGTAAAACGGTTTGTAAATTTTATAACCCGTTTTCAACTATAAATTTAGCAGTAAGTACCAGATTTTATTTTTCTAGACGATGAATTAATAACTTTAGGAGGGATTCATTTAGAAACATCTCAAAATTTTATTAATGCGTTTATCAGTATTAATTAAAATAAAACCCGCGGAAAGAAAATTTTCAGGCCTACCAGAGCGAATTCGACCGTAGGTCCATCCAATACGCCTGGCCGCGCGCCATATATTTGTGTACACACCTTCTTCACTTACGTCGTTAAGAATCCGACTATATGGTGTTGTCGCCTTCAGGCCCATTAACCAGCGGCTGAGAATTCAAATTTCAAAACCCTTGCAACATTACAGGGCGGTTCCGACGAGAAAGATTGAGTACTCTCCGTACCAGTAATTTTAACTTATAACTTAATATCTTTTTTTTCATTCAAAATTTGCTGTATGTGTTCTTTTTTGATCACGTCATAAATGTTCGTGTTTTTTCAATAATGTCTAAGCAAAATTAATGTGTAAGAAAAATTCAAATATATTAGTTAGTAAAACCGTAAATAAATAGATAAATTGTAGTACTTTCGACCCAAAACACATGCGCGGATTTTTTTAATGATTTTATTTTAACTAAAATTAAAATTCTGAAAAGTAGCTTTCCTAGATTGAAAAAATGAATCGAAATGGTTTCTAAATAGGATTTCAGTATAGCTTCATCTTAAGCTTGCCAATCTGTACAACTCGCGTATTTTATGTAATTTATATAACAAACTCCATTGAGAACATTATTTCGAACCGCGTGTTTACACAAAATTTGCGAATTATTGTAACAGAAAATTCTTCGTAAACCACAGTTCTGAATTTTACATTTTTTAAAAATTGTAAAGAAATAACTCTTGGAGGAATAAACATGTATCCTCCAAGAAATAAGTTCTTACAATTCTTCAAAGAAAATTTAAAAATATGCCAGGAACAAGGACATTCCTGACAAATCTCCTTATTTAATTAAAAAATGAAATCACTTTGTTTAAATTATAAAATAAAAATCTTTGTGAGTTATCGCGCACACAAAGCTTTCAGAATTTAACCTTTCGGGCAACGTTGTGCTGTATTTGTCACGAAGCATAAAAAACACTCCTTGAGTAGTCTTGTGCCGTATCAGTCACCAACTGACATATCTTCTTAAAACTTACTCCTTTAATTTTGAGTGATTGCAATACTTTGTCTGCCATATAAAAGCATATATCGAAATAAATTATATTATATTATGAAATTGAATATAAAATTAACAAAATAAAAAGGTAACATTTTAGTGGCTTGAGGGAAATTCTGCATCTATGTGTTTTCCGAGCTCCGGTAGCGCTGACTCGTCTCAGTTATTCTGCGATGCATCAAAGCAGCGAATCCATGCACCCTTCCCTCTGAACATCTGCGAGGCGCTGCATCACCAAGGGAGGCCGAACAGCTCCCTGTATGCGCAGTTATACTATACTCGGAGTCTGTTCATGACGCCTTGTGTGTATCCTGTCCATAGTTGGCGTCCCACAGGGATCGGTTCTGTCTCCGACTTTGTTTTTGTTGCACATCAATGACCTCTTGACGTGTGGACCGATTCATTGTTACGCGGATGACAGTACAGTCCATGATAGCTTTTTGTTTGACAAGCCCCCAAAGGGCACCCAAACACCAATGGCTCGGAGGGCTTTGAAGCAAAGAATGGACGGTTACCTCGAAAATGTTTTCTCTTGGGGTAGGAATAACCTTGTCGAATTTAATGTTTCAAAGACCCAATCTTGTCTGATCACGTCTAAAAGGGATCGAAATGAAAATCTAGTCTCCTTCAACGGAAGCATTCTTCCGAACAGGCCTTCGGTTGATATGCTTGGTGTAACTCTTAGTGACCAGCTCAGGTACGGGGGCTCCAACGAGGCCAGAGTTAAGTTAGCCTCTCAGAAACTGGGCATACTGTATAGGGCACGCATATACTTTAATAGTACACAACTGCTAGCCCTGTACAAATCGCAAGTGCGCCCCACGATTGAATTTGGCAGCCACCTCTGGTCTGGAGCCCCAAAATACCTGAAAAAAACCCTTGACTGTGCAGAAACGGGCGGTCCGTTTGATAGATTCTCCTAATTTAACAAACGGATTGCAATCTTTAGAGCACAGGCGCCAGGTGGGAATGCTGTCCTTGTTCTACCGGTATTACAATGGAAGATGCTCCGATGAACTAGCGTCATTGATCCCCTCGGCACCGGTGCATAGTCGGGAAACACGCCAAACGCGCGCTCAACATTTGTACACGGTTGACATTAGTCACATGAGAACGGGTCGTTTCTACGACTCGTTCTTGAGTTCAGCAGCTCGGCTGTGGAACGATTTGCCGGCCTCTGAGTTTCCTCCCTCCTACAATATGGGTCTCTTCAAGACCCATGTTCACTCCTTCCTCTCCTCAAAAACACCCTCCACACAGCATCCTCAAAGATGACATAGGCCCTGAGGGAAATTATTTTTTCCTCAGGGCCTCCTGTGTGGAGCTAATGTAAAAAAAAAAAAAAGTTCGGTAAGGTAAAAGCTCATGCAGTATGTCTAGAATAGTCGCTTCTTCGACGGAGGACTGCACCTGTTGAATCTCCTGGCGAGCACGTTGGCACGTTGGCTCGCACGCTCAGTGCTCTTCTTTGCCGTTCTGTCAGTTTTATTATTTAGGTCAGCAGTCGGCAATTAGTTTTCTTTATTATTATACAAATAAAATGGACAACTTTGATTTTGAAAGTCAATTAATATTCCTGAGGAATGTATAAAAGTAGTGTAGTAAGGTTAGAATGCAACAAAAGTTTATTCTCAATTGATATATAAAAAATAAAATAAAAACTAAATAACCGGAGTTTTCTACATTAAAACTGAAAGAACTGTATAATATAATATTCATACTTGGCTAATTTCTACAGCGCAATTTTGGTGAAATATCACCCCAAGGGCGCTTTACAGAGCTAGAAAATGAAAACATGTAATAACAATGAGAATTATGCAAACTAAATGTTCGCACAAATTGCCAAGCCGCGTTTACAAAGGGGTAAAAAAGACGCCCGGGTCGTTTTTTTAGTCAATGTGAAAAGACGCCTGTCTGTCTTTTAACCCCGTCTGAATGAGGATTTTTTTTTCATATTTGGTGTATTTGAAATCTTATTAAATCATCACACCGCTTCCCGAAGGAGTAGGCAGAGAGGATGGATTTATTATTGTGAAAAAATATATTTTTTAAATGTATATATTATCACACTTCGAGCGGGAAGGGTATTTCTACCCGTTCGGTCGATTGTTGCTTAACGGCGGGAAGGGTATTTTTACCTTCCGCGCCGGCCCCATTTCAATGGCAGAAAAAAGAAAAAAGCCAATGTTTTTTATATGAATATTATATACCAATCTCTTTGTAAAGGTCCCAATTATGTGTAAATAACTATCAAATCGCAATGCAAGTATTTTTTAAATATCTGTATTCGAGTCTTCCGTGTACATCGGTATTTCAATAAAAGAATCTGTATTATGGAAAACCCGACACTTAGCATTTGAAGATTAACCAAATAAGTAATTTAGATAAGAAAATATTCCGTATTGCAATAATTCAATTCCTGGAACGAGGGTTTTTATGACCCCGAAACCCGAAACGTATCTCTATCTCAGTTCCGCACCCACTCATCTCCTATGTGCAAGCGAGTGAGAGATGTCGGCGGCGTTTAAAGAAAGCAGGCGTCGGCAAATGGAGGCGGACGGTAATAAATATTTATTGAAAGTGCATTTCAGTTTTTAAAAAGCAAATTGTCATACGGTTGTGTTCCGAGGAGATAATATTTATTTTAGCTTTTTCAAACCTTTCAAAATGGATTCTGAAAATTACGAAAGTGATGACGAAATCGTCGCAGATAATTTATCAGCCTGTTCTAGTAATTATTTGCCTGAATTAGATAGTGAAAGTGAAGAAACTAGTGAAAGTGAAGAAATTCCTCGCAGGAGAAGAATGCCAGTGATTCCATTACAGTTTAGTGATTCTGAAGAAAGTGATATGGAGGAAGAAGACGAGTGGTCTCGAATAGACAATCCGCCAAATATCGAATCATTTTTAGGTCATCCTGGTATTTGCGTAACACCAACTGATTCCGAAAGTGTTATGCAAATAGTAGAACTATTTATTGGAAATGATTTGTTAGAAATGATGGTAGAAGAAAGCAATCGTTACCATGCTCAAAATGAATCTAGATTCAGACAAACGAACAAATCCATCAAGTGGAAGCCCATAAATATTACAGATATAAAAAAAATGTTAGGATTGATTCTGCTTATGGGACAAGTGCAAAAATCTACGAGACAAGATTATTGGTCTTCAGACCAATGTATTGAAACACCCATATTTTCAAAAACAATGAGCCGTGATCGTTTCCGTCAAATTTGGAGATCTTGGCACTTTTCAAATAACCAAAATATTACCGATTCCAGCGACCGCCTTGAAAAAATTCGACCCATTTTGACATATCTCATCCCAAAATTTAATTGTGTTTACAAGCCCCAAAGGGAACTTTCTCTTGATGAAAGCATCATACCGTGGCGGGGAAGGCTAGCATTTAAAGTGTACAATGCGTCAAAAATAATTAGATATGGTATTCTCGTTCGAATGGTTAGTGAAGCCACTACGGGATATATTTGCAATTTGGAAATATACTGTGGGCAAGGAAAGCGATTATTAGATACAGTTGAAACATTACTTTATCCATATCTAAATTTGTGGCATCATGTATATATGGACAATTACTATAATAGCGTGAAAACAAGTGAAGTGTTGTTGAAACATAAAATAAGAACGTGCGGAACAATGCGAATTAATCGCGGTTTTCCTGAATGCCTTAAAAACGAAAAACTTAATCCAGGCCAAAGTGTTTTCCGTCGAAGAAATGAAGTATTATTACAAATTTGGAAATCTAAGAGGGACGTCAGAATGATTTCAACTATACATTCCTCGATCGTACTTGAAAGCCGAAATATCGATTGGAAGACGAAACAACGAATTTGGAAACCACAGAGCATTATTGAGTACAACAAATACATGAAAGGAGTTGATCGTGCAGATCAATATCTTTCATATTACTCTATAATACGAAGAACCAAAAAATGGACTAAGAGAGCTGTTATGTATTTATTGAATTGTGCTCTGTTTAATTCGTATAAAGTTTATAAGGCTTTGAATGCAACCAAAAGAATGACTTATAAACAATTTTTACTCAATGTTGCTAAATATTGGATAATGGAACAGATTTTAGAAACTGATGTAAATTTTGAGGAACCGAGACCATCCACATCACAATTACCGAGGAAAGTCTTGAAAAACGATCCTCCAGGGAGATTATCAATGGACATGAAAAAACATAAACCGATAAAAATCGTCACCGGCGGTAAAAAGAAACATCCCCAGAGACAATGTCGCGTGTGTTCGGCGCATAAAACGAAGAGTCTGACGAGTTACATGTGTAAATTTTGCGATGTCCCTCTTCACAGGGGGGAATGTTTCTTCAAGTACCATACTGTATCGAAATATTAGATGAACATTTTTTAGTTGTGAACTGTAACTGATTATATATAGGCGGTTAGAAACTTAGTAAAAACTAATAGTGTATAGTGAAAAACAATAAACAATATTACGCGAGCAATATGAGAAGCATATTGTGGTAAGTGATAATTTTAAATTTTATTTGAAAAAATAACCATTAATCAGTACCACGTTCCAATGGTTTTGGTCCGCTATAATTACCACGATCGCGCGAGGGGTATTTGCATGTGTAGTAATTGAATGGGTAATAATGTGTTACATTGACGACACCAGAGATGTAGCAATTGTTTTAGTTTTTGGGATGATTTGGGCTTAGTGAAAATAATAATAATTTGTACTATTTATAAAATAGAAACACAGTTTATACTTTAAAAATTGAACCATAATGATCCAACACTGACTTGTTTTCGATTAAATAAGTTGCATTACAAATAATATTTGGTTTTCGGCTAGTAATTTGATAGCTTCGGTATGTTAAGTTATTGTGTAGAAAATATCATTAAAATATTTTCATTATTTTCGAAGATATAGCGATTTAAAATAAATCAAAGAAATTCGCGCGGGATCTTTATTTTCGCCCGTTTTTATCGATCCGCCGGCGCAAAAAAATACCCGCCTGAAGTGTGTTATTATCGTTATTTATTTTTGGGATGTTATGCCGTGTTGCGCTACCTCATTCTTTAGCCAAAGTTTCGGACAGCGTTACAGTGTCCATTATCACACATCTGCTCCGTTGGCTAAAGGAGGAAGTGCAACACGGCGTAACACCTCAAAAATAAATAACGATAATGCTTTCGAAAATCTAAAATCCTATCAAATTATTATCTTTATTGTAAATTAGAAATTTGACAATATCAAAATTACAAAGCTCTCGATCAGTAATGAGCACTGGTGTAATGTAGTTTTCACAGTTTTTCTGTCTGGGGTTTCTAGATCGATGTAGTTACTTTCAGTTCATGACATCATTTCTATCATGAGCAACGAATAAGAAAAATGATACTTAGGTACTTATGACTGGTCAGTGGTTGAGTGAGCATCGCGTTTGGGTACCACCCGGGCGTCGCGTGTTCGATTCTTCGGCTGGCTCAGTCCTCCATCACAACACAAGCAAAATTTTCGGCTTTCTGTGGTGGTAGTAGAAGATTTTCAAACATTGTTGGGTTATTCGTAACCCGAGAATGTTTGTCTTTCTCTTTAAAAAATCCAGAGACACTGTTTGTGAAATATCATCTCAAATGGCGCATTGCAAAGGTTAAAAATAACAACAAAAAATTACATTAAAAACAAAGACATTTGCATTTAAACGACAGCAGAAAATATTATTTATTTATTTATTTATAAATAAACGCCCTTTTTCGGGGCTTTTACATTATGATATTATATTGGTTTGTTAATGTTAATTGTATTTTTTTTAAGAACAGAAAATTTATTTGACAATAATAAGTTAAAAATGGTGTACAAAAGACTTCCCTGAGGCGCATGTGTGATTTAAAAAATCTAGTTTGACATAACGTCACATCATTTGGATAGAGTTCTAACTTCATTTTACCTTGTTCTGAGATAAAAAGGTGTCAAAGCTTGATGGTGATGGCAAAGATGATTTCTCATGTTCTATTTACCGATTTTTGATTTTGAATTTTTGATCTCGTGTTAAGTATTTTAATTGAATATATTTTAAAGGAAAATATTTAATTAGGACGGATACTTACCATTTCAAAACATACCGAAACTGGTAAAGAGAACCGTATGCAATAAAGTAAGGCATAATAATATACATCTCATACATCTCCCTAATGGATTTCCAAACTAAGGCCAGGTCCTATTTAAATAGTTTCTATTAAAATATGACAAACTAAAATACTTTACACAAGATTGAATTTCAAAATCAAAAAACGTTAAATAGATTACGAAAATTCGTCTTTGCAAACTTTGAAACCTTAGAGTACAGTAAGCCGAAGTTAGAACCCTTTCCAAATTTACTATATGCACCTCGTAACAACGATCAACTTTCAGATACAAACAAAATAGAACCTTGTAAAATAAACCGAGCTTGATTTTAGAATTTCTTCTTGCAATTATCTACGGAAATAAAATACTTTAGGTAGGGTGGGTCTGAAAAACTATTAAATAATGTCACTTAAAATTATACATGGCACATTTTATAAATTATAATGGCACATTTAGTAAAAACTTTACACATATTTAATTTTTTTAAATTAAAAAAAACATTTTTTTTACAGTATAAATTTGGCATTTTCACGAGAATTTGGTTCCTCAGAACTGGGAATCTTTTTTTTTTTACATGAGTTCCACACAGGAGGCCCTGAGGAAAATTATTTCCCTCATGGCCTATGTCATCTTTGGGGATGCTGTGTGGAGGGTTTTTTCAAGGAAAGGAAGGGGAGGAGAGTTCTGGGAAGGAAAAGGGTTTAGGGGTGGGTAGGAATCTGAGGGGTCAATGTGTCTTGGTCATCCGCCTCCAAGACCTAGACAAACCTCATCCCATGAACCCGGGCACCACTGCTAAATCACCAAACGTAGCGAACCACTTGGGGTGACCTACGGCAGAGGTGTTGGTTATCCAATAAAGGTTCCCGGGGCGGCGGTACCCATTCCCGCCTCCCAAATTAAATCTGCCTAGCTAATACCAGCAAAACACTTTTACACATTTTAAATATTTTCAGTTATTGCGCAATATTATTACTGTTATTTTTGCTATATAAATGTATGCAATGTAATAAAAAAAATGGTTCTGAAAATTATTTTGGTTATAGTCTTGTCCAGCTGAAACTAAGATGTAGAATTTGCGGTCCCTCTTGATGTTGTTGGTCCTGGTGGTGAGGTAGGTATCTTCGAGACGGGGATCAGACGTGAAAGGTTTGCCACAAGCCCTTATCAGTTCTCCGTCCAGTAGTATAAAGCACACCGGGCGACGAGAATGACAAGGGATGGTAACAATACCCGCTGGAGATTGTCTGATCCCGTTTTTGTCCAAGATTGGCTGGAATCGGTTTGTTGATTGAACGCTGAACAACTAGAGTAGATTTCGCTGGATATTCAGGAGGACACATTGAATAATGTGATGCGAAAATCTGAAAAAAAAACAAAGGTATCGCAATCAAAGGTGACATGAAGATAGATAGTACTTACACACAAACGCATTACATGTTATGCGACTTCAGAAAATTTCCCCGTAAATTAAAATAAATAAAAAATAGCAAACATTTGGAGTATTCAAATTTGATGATGTGTGTGCACTTGCTGTCCCCTTTTCGTTAATAATAAACGTAAGAAAGACGAAGGGCTGTTTATCAGTGATGTTTCGCAAGGACAGCACTGTCGGAAGTGAATACAAATCGATTGTTTTGGTTAAAACTCTGGAATCAATTGAGTCCTATAATTCCAAAACCCACTACATCCGATTTTTTGCCAAATTGATCTGAGTATGAAATCTTGTTCACATTTTTGCGAGGGACAAGATGAACCTAAGATTGAGTTTCAAAACCTTCCTTATCATGACCAAAAACCATGTTAAAACAACGAGTGAGAAACAAAACCCGTTATATCAGGACTTCCCAACCAGGGGGGCGTAGAGAAATTCCAGGGGGGGGCGTAATAGGTAGGTTTGCATTTCCGAAAAAAAAAAAAATTTAACGCGTAGGTAAATTAACTGTTCCGAATTGCCATTCAATAGCAAGTTTTTATTTATTTGTTCTAAAATTACTTTGTTGTTCGACATTATCTAATTATAAAAATATAATTGTGTAGTTAAAGGAAAACCAAGAAATGTAAATGCAAAAGTAATTAATGATTAAAAATGTACCTACTCTTCTGTTAAAGATCCATAATAAATAAATATATTGTATCTGTATTGTACCTATTTGAAACTCAATAATTTAGTTCATATAAAAAAAATGTGTTTCTTATTTTTGTTGAAACTTAATTAAGGGGGGCATGAAAATATTTTTTTTTGGTTCGGGGGGGCTCGGCGAAATAAAGGTTGGGAAACCCTGCGCTATATCATTCAAGAAGTTACTATCAAAACCCGCTATATCTGAATTCAACCAATCACGGGCAGTTATTTTGCCAGGATGGCGGGTTTAGAAACTCACGCGCCAGGTCAGTTGAGTTTCAAAAGCCTCTAAAACATTGATTTATTATTTTTATCACTATGCTCTAATATCGTGAGCAAATCACAAAGTGAATATCAAAATCCACTCTATCAATTTTATTTATCTAAATTACTTAAATATTGCTAGACACATATTGAAAAATGAACACTTTTCGAATTTATATTACTCCAATTCATTATATAAAAAAATTAAAATGCAATTATTTATTTACGCTAGAAATGCGATATTTTTTACGGCTTTCTCCGAATCAGTGAAAGTTGATATATCGGATATAGAAATAAACGACTCAATTGAAAAGCCATTAAAAGTTAAGAAAAAAAGGAAAATAGCCCATAACCTAACGCACCGTTCTTGAGTTCAACAGCTCGGCTATGGAACGATTTGCCGGCATCTGTGTTTCCTCCATCCTACAACATGGGTCTCTTCAAGACCAATGTTCATTCCTTCCTCTCCTCAAAAAGACCCTCCACACAGCATCCCAGATGACATAGGCCCCGAGGGAAATTATTTTCCTCAGGGCCTCCTGTGTGGAGTTAATGTAAAAAAAAACTATTTAACCAATTGTTTTTCATTTTTTTCATCACTTTTAATGACTTCAAATTTCATGTTGCATGATTTTGAGTTGTACAATCACCATTTGGAACACATGTTATTGAAAATGTCAAATACCAAAAGGCCGTTACATGCATTAACAACATAAAATTAAAATAGTTCATTTTATACCACTTTGCATACCAATCATTTCAAAAGTTTGTCATACCAGGCAATTTCCTCTCACCCTAGATTTGTTTTCAATGTCATTTATACAAAATCGCTCGAATGCTCTGTCCAAGGCAATTTAGTTTTATGCTTTTCACAAACAACGCATGTTCGTAAAAGAAAGATTCCAACCGAGTTCTCAGCGACGGAACTGAACTAGCTATTTGCAAAGATGGTCCGGATTACGGTGAACATACACGCCTCACACATACATGCACCACCTTTCCCCTGGCCTATCTGCCTGCCGCCCCTATGCGGACTGTGCGGGGTGCGGACCACGTGTTCTGCAGTCTGCAGTGATAGCGGACAGATGTTGTGTCTACCCGCAAAGACCAGATGGAACGGAAGAATTACAAGATACAACAGTGCCCCTCAATATGAACTAACTAAATACTAAATATTTGGATCGCTTTTGTTGCAGTTAATACTAAGCTAGCTTTTAACTCCTTGTTTTTAGCTAATGCTAAAAACAAGCAGTTAAAAACCCGCTCTGCAGGTTCCTCGGATCCGCTGTGATCCTGTGAAAACGAGTCACCGGGACACAGTAACCGCGATAGGCAATGACGTGGTGTGTAATATATAGCAGCGTGATACTATTATGCACCACTCTAAGTATTACCGTCAATCTTTCCATATCCGGAGAGATACTCAAATTTGCAATTCCGTAGTACATATACCTACCTGGGTTACGTCCTTTTTGTAGTAGCGCCATCCTTTGGCGAATTCTTGAATTCGAAATCGAATTAAAACGGTAGCTTTGTTTGAAATTTCACGTACACAATTGTGCACTTACACATCTGCCCTGATGATGGACACTGTAACGCTGTCCGAAACGTTGGCTAAAGAAGGAGGTAGCGCACACGGCATAATACCCCAAAAACAAATAACAAAAATACTTTTGGCGTGTCAATAATATTATTATTTAATCTATAAAAAAAAACAGTTTATTATGAACAAGTTCTGGTAATTGTTACGCGTGACAGCTGTTCCGCCCTCTGAAGGTATTATCAAACTGTGGTCATACCACTTTTAGACGATACATTTATATCATTTCTAGATAGGTTCTTATGATGAAAAAAATTTAAATGCTCTTATTTTTATTATCTACGCCCTTATTAATTTACTAGTAGAGTACTGACTAACCATCACGCCGTTTCCCCGCAGGGGTAGACAGAGAGGACGGACCGCCAAACTCGATCTTGGCACACACTCCTTGCCTCGTTCACATTCATGCATCGTCTCATACATGGTCTTCTATTATTCTCACTCTTGACATCGCCCGACTCAAGTATCTGATTCACTTGGTCGTGCCACGTCTTCCTCGGGCGTCCCCGACTTCTTCTACCATTCACGTTTGCGTCAAATATATATTCTCCAAATTTTCCAGTCAACTTACGAGTAAAATGACTGATGATTGATGGTTAATACCCTTTTAAAGTTTCCCCAATTACTGCGTTATTTTAATTTGACTGAAGGTGTTAGGTGTTAGTCTATTCGCTATGTGAGTTATTCCAAAATTTATCTAATAAGATGTGTTTTTAAGTGACATTTAAAGTTTTTTTTTACTTATACGCTGGTTGTACACCAGCTTTATTTATTTATACCCTTGATGCATTTAAATAAAAACACGTTTTATCCTTTTGTTATTCGGCAGT
The DNA here is from genome assembly GCA_936435175.1 of Glyphotaelius pellucidus. Classification (NCBI taxonomy): domain Eukaryota; kingdom Metazoa; phylum Arthropoda; class Insecta; order Trichoptera; family Limnephilidae; genus Glyphotaelius; species Glyphotaelius pellucidus. The sequence goes on along the minus strand of OW386560.1, from coordinate 9,551,041 downwards.
ACAATTGGTGATGCTATCAAACGGGCACATATTTTTTAAAGAGCTTAAAACAATTAAAACATTCTTCTGTCCGGATGTGTACGGAACGAATGAAATAATTTATCGTTCAATGTCCAACGGTCCTGTCCTGTATCGATTCACCCCATTCAAAATTTGAAAAGAAAAAAACTATACTTGCAATAGTGTTTAAACCGAGAGAGGAAATTTAATTTAGAGTTTCTTTCGTTTTACGTACTTTTTTGCTGAATTGGATAGACAAATATGCTCACGAAAATTGCACTTAATTTTCTACTTGTAATTTTTATATTTAACCCATAAGCTGCTGAATTAATTCTGCAGCCGCTTTCCGAAGCTCGCTCCCGTGCCGTACCGATCGCTCTATAAGCGAAAGCTAAGTCGGCAAAGGTTTTTGAAAATTCATCATTAACGTGGGCGTAATGTAAGGCTTGGGGTCGAACTTTAAGACGACAATATACCCTAAAATATATACAGAATCTTAACGACGTAAGTAGCCATGTACACAATTTGCGACTCGCGACCCGTGTATTGGATGGAACTATTGTCGAATTTGATCCATCAAAGAAAAGAAGAAGAAGACAAATATGTGGGAATCTTAACGACGTAAATGAAGAAAGCGTGTAAACAAATGTACGCCCGCGGCACGGCGTATTAGACGAACGTACTGTCGAATTCGCCGTAGCGGGCCTGGAGATTCGACCTTTCCGCCGCGTTCATTTTAATTAATACTGAAGAACGTGTTACAAATATTTAAGACGTTTCTTTATGAATCCCTCCCGAATTTATTAATTCATCATCTAGAAAAATAAAATCTGGCGCTCACCGCTAACTTTATAGTTGAAAAACTTGTTATAAAGTTTTAAAATAGTTGTACGTAAAATATATTAATGGTAAGGTATTGTTTTATCCATTTTAAATATAAAGAACTTACATCCCCAGGGGTCTGTTGGAATAAAAAAGTTATTATAGTTACGAATTCGCCGGAAATGATTAAAATGTGAGTTTTGAGCAAACAAAAAATATTAGGGTTGTGTACCGCCTTAAGGCGCCGTATACCCGCTCAAAAAGAAGAAGATGGAGAGATATGTCATTACGAATGTTGGAGAGAGAGCGCTAATATTTAAAACGATAAAATTGAAGCGAAAATTGTGAAAATGTTTAATAAAAGAAGACTCATTTAAAATAGAGCAAACATCTCATGGGGAACATCTAAAATAGCATTTAAAGAAACACTGTGAATTTTTTTATACGTGTAACTTCCAAAATAAGTGAAATGGAAGTGTTTATAATAATTTTCGGAGCATACTTTGCGATGTTTTTCTAACGAAGGAATTTCAAATAATTTGCGTTTCGGCGCGGTGAACGTCTAGATATTATCATAAAAAAATAACATATATATTTTTAAGAGCTTAAAAACTTCAAATGTCTAAGGGAGATATGTAATAAATCGGTAAAATTCGGAATGCAGCGGAAAAGTCATTTTCTCAGGCCCCATGCCTCCGAACAGACTTAAATTTTGGAAACGTTGCTTGAAATGGGCTTTAGCCGAGTTTGGTGACTAGATCCGAATGGGATGTGAATGTCCGGGAATAGGGAATCGGGAACATCATTGTGGAACAATGGACCATTCGAAGGCTTTTTTGTATGGGTGGAGCTACCTATTGGTAGGGAATATATAAAGCAAGATCCGTCGTGGGTTCGAACGTCAGTTTCTCATCAGCTTCACTTTTTTTTTTTTTTTACATGAGCTCCACACAGGAGGTCCTAAGGAAAATAATTTCCCTCAGGGCCTATGACATCTTTGAGGATGCTGTGTGGAGGGTTTTTTTTAGGGAAGGAAGGGAAGGAGTGTTCTGGGAAGGAAAAGGGTTAAGGGGTGGGTAGGAATCTGGGGTTCAGGTGTCCTGGTCATCCGCCTCCAAGACCTAGACAAACCTCAACCCATGAACCCGGGCACCCCTGCTAAATCACCAAACGTAGCGAACCACTTGGGGTGACTTATGGCAGAGGTGTTGGTTATCCAATAAAGGTTCCCGGGGCGGCGGTACCCATTCCCGCCTCCTAAATTGTATGATAAGAATACACTGATAAGAAACTGACTTCAAATGAAGCTGGCAGTCAACAATGGAGTCCTGATACCTACCCTGATGTATGGCAGTGAGGAACGGAGCTGGCAAAGGAAAGATGAAAGTAAATTGGATGCTGTTGAAATGACATCCCTGATGTTTGGTAAAACCATGTATGATCGAGTGAGAAATCTGGATTTCCGCAAAGAAAGGCTGATGTAAGCATATAATGAGTAATATTATGAAAGGGACCCTCAGATGGTTTGGGCATGTAGAACGAATGAAAGAAGAAAATAGTGTGAAAAGAATAAATGACGCAAATGTGAATGGAAGAAGTCGGGGACGCCCGAGGAAGACACGGTACGATCAAGTGAATTAGATACTCGAGTCGGGCCATGTCAAAAGTCAGAATAGAAGAGTATGTATGAGACGATGTATGAATGTGAGTGAGGCAAAAAGACCGAGTTGTTTGGCGGTCCGTATACATACAAATTCAAATCAAAAGTTTGAAAACCCCAGACTTTGGAGAAAGTACCACCAATGTAAAGCAATAATAATATGAATGGTAAAGCAAACAATATTACAGAATAGGCCAGACTTCCCTAGAGTCGCATCAATACACATTATAATGCGATATGGATACCCCATGGATATTAGGTCTCATTGTACTGGTACTGGCCATCCCTCTCCCTGTGCACAAACAAAAATACATTCAAAACCGGTACATAATAATACTTCAAATATAGCCGGCTTGTTGTCGGAAGAGTCGAGGAGTTTATCCTACGATTTTAGGTTACATATGAAGAATAAGAATATTTCGAGAAGCATAATTTTTGGATGACCGGACAATTCGGAATGAAACCAACTCAGAACCATCTCAGATAAGTCATTAAGAGTGATAAAAAAAAAATATATATATATAAAATTGGTTAAATGGGTTATATTAGGTTAGGGTGATTGGCCAATTTAAAATTATTTTTTTCGTAGCTTTTAATGACTTTTCGGGGAGGTGTTGAGTTGACTTTATTCTCAGTTGGCATGGAAACAATTTTTGTTCGTAATTCAGTGTACTAATTTTTTATTCAAAAACAACTAAAGTCTTAAGGGTACAATACAACTCTATGCAGATGATACAGTGATTCTTTATCACAATAATGATTTAAACGAACTTGAAAAGGAAATGGAAAGGGATATAGCTTGCCTGGCAAACTGGCTGCGACTAAACAAACTTAGCCTAAACATAAAAAAAACACATTACATACTGTTTGCAAATAAAAAAAATGTAAGTCTTAATATAAGTCTTGATAATAACCGCCTTGAAAGGGCTGATGTTACAAAATATCTTGGCCTTTTCATTGATTCACAACTCACATGGAATCACCAATTTAAACATGTTCTATCCAAAATTACTCCTATAACTGGTGTTTTATATAGACTTCGCGGGTTACTTCCTCCCTCTCTATTAAAATCGATTTACCATGCTATGATTCACTCACATCTAATATATCTCGCCGGAATCTGGGGATTTGCTACAAAAAAAATGATTTCAGAAGTCCAAGTCGTCCAAAATAGAGCCCTGCGAAATATTTTCAGTCTACCTTGGGACACACATGTCAAAGACATCTACAGAAACACCCAAATACTTCCTTTTAATACCATTCCCACTTTTGAAATAACTAAAACTATATTACAAGTAATTCAACACTCGGCACATTCCAACACTACACTCTATTACAATTGCGACGTACACCAACACAACACAAGAAATCACAACAAACTTCATATATCAAAAATCAAATCAACAAAATATGGACTAAGATCCCTAGAATACATAGCTCACACAAAATATAATCAACTACCCAACGAGATCAAACGTGCAAGTCAATGTAAAAAGACCCAAACTAACATGCTCAAACTTCATCTTATTAATGACTATCTGAAATAATAATGTTGTGTATGTCCCCATCATATGTCCATTTAGTACATACAGCTATATGTTTCATGTAATGCGTATCATTCCCGCAATGAGTTTATTAACTCCTGGGAGTACAATGCTTTATATAATATACTATATTCTGTATTGTATACTTTTGATAAATAAAAAAAAAAATAAAAAACAAACTTATTTTGTGGCCACATTTTAAATGAAAAATTAATCAACTCTTAGTTTTGACCACTTTTATTTATTGACCTTCGTGGTTGATGGGCAATCCGAAAGGCGCGGGATCGAATCCCGGCGTGCGCAAATAAATATTTTAATTACCTCAAAATTAATTATAGTTTACTAAAAATAATGTAAGGTGTATTTGCAGCACGTTCCAGAGTGGAAGATACTCTCAGCATCGCCCTGGTGTAAGACCACCATTCAGAATTGAAACGTTGCTTGAAATGGCTTTAGCCGTGTTTGGTGACCAGATCTGAATAGGCAGGTACTTCCCCACCTTCCTCTTCCCCATCTCCTTCCCCTCCCCACTACCTTCAGCTTCTCGACATACCCCAATTTGGCGATGGCATAGTCTCACCGGCTTCAGACGGGAGCAGTTGGGACTCGTGCGATACTCACATATAAAAATTTCAAAAAAAATCAAGTTTCGCAAGCAATATGCTTACTTCTTCAGGGTTTATTTAAAACTCGTGTAAACCTTGGAAAAGTAAGCATTGCTTTTTTTTACTTAAGCTCCACATAGGAGGCCCTGAGGAAATTAATTTCCCATTAAAGGGCCTATGTCATCTTAGGAAAAGGTATGAGGGGTGGGTACGAATCTGGGGGTCATTGTACCCAGGAGTGAAAGACTTATAAATCCATCCCTCCAACTACGAAGTAAGGCGATGGGTCGGTTGGAGAGTTCATAAGGCCTCCCTCAATCCGTCTCCCCCGATCCGGCCCGCCACGCAGTACAGATCTCTGGCAAACTCACCCGCCGGCAAGACCAAGACAAATGAACCCAGACACCCCTGCTAAGTCATCAAACGTAGCTAACAACTTGGGGTGACTTATGGCAGAGGCGTTGATTATCCTAGCAGGCGGTACCTGTGCCTCCCGCTTACGAAACATATTAAACAATGAAAATGGTTAAAACGAAGTGTTGATTAATTTTTAATACTAATTTTGATTGCATGCATGATTTGAGGTTGTATTAATTTATTTTTATTTTTATATGAATACGAGTGAGAGAACTGCTTCCGTCTGGAGCCAGTGAGGCTATGGCATCCCCAACTGGGTATGTTGTGAAGCTGAAGGTAGTGCGAAGGGGAAGGAGATGGGGAAAAGGAAGGTGGGGATGTACCTGGCTATTCAGATCTGGTCACAAAACACGGCTAAAGCCATTTCAAGCAACGTTTCAATTCTGAATGGTGGTGTCTACACCAGGGCGAAACTAAATAGCTTTCACTCTGGAACGTGCCGCAAATATAATATAAATTATTTTTAATGATTTAATTAACACAAATTGATCCAATAAAATTTATTTGCCACGCCGGGATTCGATCCCGCGACCTTCGGATTGCGAGCCAAGAGCCTTACCGCTAAACCATGCGTAATGCGTAAAATTATTCATGTTCAATGAATTTTTAATTTTCATAGATAAGTCATATCAGACAAACCAAGGAAACGTAGGAACCAAATTAATGTTAGTTATCCTAACTAATATTTCGAAAGTATGTTTGTTTGTTTGTTTTTGCATTTTCACGTCGCAACAGAGTGACTGATCGATGTGGTTTTTTGCATAAGGATAATTGGAGGACTGGGAAGTGAAGTCGGCTATTTTTCATCCCGAAAAACATTTCTTTGCCGGGGGAAAATTCTTTGTACAATAATCTCCCTTTATTTGAAATGTGTACATGTTTTGTTTAAATTTTTGACAGATTTACCTGACAAGTCAATTCGGATAAACACACACTTATTAGGAAGTAGTTTGGAGGAGATATGACTTAGCACGAACTGAATTTAAAAAAAAATACATCCATTCTAATATTATAAATGCGAAACTGCTCGAGTTTGTTTAAGACGCTTTCACGCATTAACCAATAAAAAGACTTTAAAAATTCTTTCACCAATAGAAAGCTAAATTATATGCGAAAACTATAGGCTGTATGTGATGGTAAGCTCTGGCGTTATGAAATTATAAAATTATATTTGTTATACGTTTTCTGTCGCTAGCAAAAGCGGGTTTTTGCTAACGTCAGAAAAAAATCGTTTCCATGGAAACGATGTTGATATATTTGTGGGTTCTAAGCTGGTAGGTACGCTACCCCCTGATCGGCTACTGCTCCAGAAAATTCAAATATTAGAATATGTTTTGTTTTTTTTTGGACAAGCTTCTGTTTTGGAACAAATGTCAGATCAGAGTTCATACATTAAAAATATAATTCGTAACGATTATAAAGACTGAATAATAAATAGTGTAATTTTTTATTATATTTACAAACTTCCAAATATTTAAATAAAAATAAACAAAATTGGATAATTATTTTTTTCTTTGAGCTATAGCATTATGAAACTTAGGTGGCAGGCGAGATGTTTGAAAACTGAATGTAAGGGAATGCGGGAGGGGTTGGGGGGATAATTGATAAGTGCAAGCGCTACAGTAATTTCCCGTAATACCGTGCGAGCGAAGCCACGGGTATTACGTATAATTTACGGTTGTTATTTTTTCTTCCATTCCATTGATATACATTGAATGAAAAATAAAAATAAAATTCTTGGCAAAAATTTGTTCAACTTTCCGAAAGACAAAATTCAACGGTTGCCCAAAATTGCAAGTAGGCAGTTTTAATATTTTCAGACTGATAAAAAAAAATTGACAGCACTAGTCTGGTCTCGGAGACATCATTTTTAAATTGGAAATAACGGGTTTGCGACATCGCAGACTGCAAATTTTAAAATATTAAAATATAGGTAACCTACCACTTGCGGCCCATGAATAAATTAAAAATTGATAAATTTTCCCACCGGCTAAAAAGATTGTGCATCGCTGGTTTAGAATGAAGCGAACTTGGGGTATATTATCATATAATTGCAGTACACAAATGAAAAGCTGAATAAGTAATCAATGTCCACAAAGTTGAATAAGTAATCAATGTCCACAAAGTTGAATAAGTAATCAATGTCCACCACGATAGCTGAGAATTCATTCATCATCATCGATCGGCGCTGGAATCCTCGACAATAAATTTCTGTCGATATCTGCCATCTAACTCCAGATCAATTTCCAAAGAAAGCGGCTATGTCTAGTGTCCAAGCCTTGCAAATACCTCTTCTTCCTGTGGGCTTCTTATAAATAAGAAAGAAGCCTCTTCGGTGGTCAGCTATCTTCCGTCCATGTGAATGCTGCATGTTCTGCCCATGTGCTGCTTTATAAACTGCCAGTTGATTCCTGAAACAAAAGAAAAAAACGTCAATATTTGAAATGATATAAGAAATTTAAGGTCCATTGACCAGCGGCCGAGAATTCAAATTTCATCGAAAGATGCAAGATTACAACTGTACAGGACGGTTTCGATGAGAAAGATTAATTATTCTCCGTGCCAGCATCTGATAGTATTAATACGCTAGCGTCTGGAGAGGGTTTTTAACTGCCATTTTTTAACTCAGTATCGATTTTATTTCATTAAAAAATTGCTTTAATATGTACCTACATTTAAATTAGCAATAAAAATGCTCAATCGTATGATGATAAAATTATGTATTTTTTTATCGTTGTTAATAATAATCGTTAGAATATTTTTTCAATACTGTGAATGAAAAATAAGTGTTTAAAAAATCTGAGTGTATTAGTTTGTAAGACCGTAAATAAATAGACAAACTGAAGAATTTTCGTCACAAACACGTGAGCGAATTTTTTAAAATGATTTTATTTCTGTACCTTAAAGGATAAACCACGTAAGTCCATGGCAATTGCTATGGACTTACGTGGTTTATCCTTATAAAGCAATTGATATGGACTTACGTTGTTTATCCTTATATATAAATTGCTATGGACTTACGTGGTTCATACAATATGCGGTCGGATTAGGGAAAATACGATATACGTACTTGCACTAAAATAAAATTCTGAAAAGTAGCTTTCCTAGATAGTTTGCTGATTTATTTTATTGCATAATGATTACGATTTGGAATTTGTTGTATAATACAACATTTTGTTTAAAAACTGAACAAATCTGCCAACGACGAACAATATAACCTTATATCTTATGCTATAATAAAAATAATCGAATTTATGCAGAATTTAAAATATAACCATATAAAATAACAATCTTTGAAAATTAATATTTTTTTTGTGGGTACGTCTATTGATTTAAAAATGACATACTTTCGGTTTTGTCTGGTTATTCATTCCCTCTTAATAGTTTAAATTTGAAGCACGCTGTATAAAAATGAAGTAGAAATAAAAGCATATTGTAGGTGGTGGAGGGGAGGTTTATGGATTTTACAAGCAGTAGGGGTGAACTTTCCAATTACTTGAGTGATACAGATAATGTACCGCCACTTCGACCGTATATCTCTCTGACTCATACTGTGTATTTCATTGGAATGATGGAAGTACCGCACATTACTCACTCGGCTCGGGCAGAGCCGGGCAGACGGAGGCTGTGAGAATCAAGTGGTGTTTATTTATCAATGGCCGACAAGTGTTAGAAAACTAGTCTTAGATTTTTATTGCTTGCACATTTGAAGTGAGAATACTCCATGTCCTTTCTCTCTATTATGTATTTATGTAAAACTACGAGCTGCTGCGCAGAAGCAGCACTTGAATAAGCAACTTCGTTCAATTTAAAAAAAAACGACAACCCGTGAACTGACAGAGATAGGGACGGTACTTCAGTCGGTATTTACATGCAAGCTGCTCTCTGGTAGGCAAGGAATTTGGAAATTACTTTGGTAAAAGGTAGCACTTAGGTAGTTTTTATTATGGTTCAACGGGTTAAAAATTGGAATTGCATAACGTTGTTCAACAGAGCATCTTTATAATATTTTCTCAATATCACTGAAAATAGCTGAATTTCTTAATTATTCATTTTTGATTTAATAAGTACCAAGTTATAAAATAATTATAGGCTGTCAATTAAGAGTAGAAAATATTAAAAACCAATTTAACTGTCAAATATTATTTTAAAGCGCAATGGCACTGAAAATAAAGAACACTGTAAATCAAATTTAAAAAAAAAAATTGTTCTTAAAGAAAAAAAAATTTAAATTAAAGTAGCAATGTTGTTAAAGTACCTACTTAACGACAAAAAAATGATTACATGGTATTTTACAAAGTGATTTGCTTTAATTTAGTTTAACATAAATTTGAATTAAATTGAAGATAGAAAGGAAGAATCACTTAATCGTGAGTTTAGTTACGCTGATTTGATTACGCTGAATGAGTTAAATATATTCAGATCTAAAATTAGAAACATGATTTAAAGCCCGGGCAACGCCAGTTGACTTAAGCTTGTATTTAGTAAATGTGAGCAATTTCTAAGCTGTGCTTTACATGTTATAACAATATGGTTATTCTTCGTTATGTTAACACCAAATTGCAAAGGTATAATAATAACCGTACGCTAATTTGGGTATCTATATTACAATGAAAAAATATTTTTTTTCACTCTTACGCATTTAAAATTTTTTATAAAAATGAATGTCACTTTTACGCCTTTTAAATTTTTTATAAAAATAAGCTTTACATTTACACCATGAGCTATTTTTTTAGTGTTGCTATTTGAACAACAGTGGCGCACTCCTACGTTTTCTACTCTAATTTGACAAACTGTACGTACCTGTACAGCTTTTAGAAAGTAATCAGGCCGATTCCTTCACCACATTCACGTAGAAGTAGACACAAATAACATAAAATTGCATTAAAACTTGCACAAATGTGTTACGTAAAATTTGAAATGCAATGGTCTATCTGGCCAATAAGCAGTTCTTTCGCACCCAACCACTGAAGGACTAACTAAGAAATGTTTATTATACTCGTATTTATGCTTTAAAACATTATTATTTGTTTACACGAAAAATATTTGCAATCGCGATAGGATTCGTAATGATTACTCGGCATCACGCACAAACAAGCGTGTGGGTGTATATGTAATAAATTGGTAAACCCAAAGGCCCCAAATAGTCATTCTGTGAAAACACTACATTTTGTTTGGATTAAAATTTACTGTGAACTTGCTTTAACCACGTACTACAAAAATAAAATACGTGTTAGAGAAAGATGAAACTTAACATTACAACAAAACTAACTCGTAAACAACAAAGCTTTTTTTAATAATATGTACATCTATTTTTAAATGTCTTAACTGAGGATTGAACCTTCCTACCCAGGAGCTGGAGCCGAGGAAAAGAAAAACCCACATTTGTTGTGTACATTAAATGCAGTAATATCATCGGGTCAATTTCAGAGAAACGCATACATGAGTATAAGGAGTCTATCTGCCGATTTTTAGCTCGATCGGATGTCGAGAAATGGATTAATTTCAACTTCCAAGATTTCACTTCATTTATACAATCATTCAATCAAGAAAACAAAAGAGCCGCACGGAAGTCCAAACTGCTCTTGTCTATTGTGAGGCTGACGAGAGTGGGTGGGGGAGGGGGAGAAATGGGAAAGAGGAAGGTTGGGAAGTATCTGGCTATTCAGGTCTCGTCACCAAACATGGCCATTTCAAGCAACGCCTCGCATTCTGAATGGAGGTCTTATAAGGTTGGCGAGAATACCATCATTACTACCACGGCTGTCGGGATAGGTCCCCCCCTTGATAAACCTGCAGAGATATCAATTTTTTAAACATGAATACCGCACAAGAGTCTCGACTGCTCCCTTCTGGAGCCGGTGAGACCATGGCTTCCCCAAAGATATTGAAATACAAGGAAGGAGATGGGCTATCGGCAGTTTTTACTGGGTGGGACTGTGCTTCCTAGAGTCGCCGATATTTTTAACCAATACTACGGACACCATATCATATCTCCTTATATTTCAAAATATTTGGGCATCCCCAATTGAGGTATGTTGTGAGGCTGAAGGTAGTGGGGAGGGCAAAGAGATGGGAAGAGGAAGGTGGGAAAGTACCTGGCTATTCAGATCTGGTCACCGAACACGGCTAAAGCCATATCAAGTTTCAGAATGAATGGTGGTCTTACACCAGGGCGATTCTGAGAGAATCTTCCATTCTGGAACGTGCCGCAAATATATATTTACATATTATTTTTAATATGCAACTAACTAACTAACCATCACGCCGTTTCCCCGCAGGGGTAGGCAGAGAGGACGGACCGCCAAACAACTCGGTCCCTGCACACACTCTTTGCTTCACTCACATTCATACATCGTCTCATACATAATCTTCTATTATTCTGACTTTTGACATGGTCCGACTTAAGTATCTGATTCACTTGATCGTGCCATGTCTTCCTCGGGCGTCCCCGACTTCTTCTACCATTCACATTTGCGTCATATATTCTTCTTTTACTACTTTCTTCGTTCATTCGCTCTACATGCCCAAACCATCTGAGGGTCCCTTTCGTAATCTTACTCATTATGCTTACATTGGCCTTACATTCTTTGCGGATCTCCACATTTCTCACACGATCATACATGGTTTTACCACACATACGCCTCAGGGATCTCATTTCTACAGCATTCAGTTTACTTTCATCCTTCCTCTGCCAGTTCCATGCCTCACTGCCATACATTAATATGTACATATATATATACATATTAAAAATAATATATTCGAAGAAAGAAAAGGAACGGGAAACTTTCCTAGTTGGACAGGCAAAACTCCTAATATGTAATTTGTAATTTCATTTGTATCTATCTATAAATAAATAAATAAATTTAAAGTCCCAACATTCAAAAACCTATTTATGAAAAATTCAATCTTACAAATTGTAAAAGAAAAAGAAAAACACTCATTCGTAACGGAAAATCGTACCAGACTCAAACATGTATTTGTATGCCCGAAACTAAACACTTCTTTTGCTCAACGTCATTTTTCATACCAAGGAAAATACTTCTTTAACAACCTACCCATAGAAATCAGAATCATTAATGACAAAATACAATTATCGAACTCCTTCAAAAATCATTTTAAAGAAAACAGCAACGGGAAGACAGCTTCCCCTATTTCCACATGAATGTAACACTAAAAATTATACTTGTTTTTACTCCTACGGAATACATGAATGTCTTGTAGTTTTAGTTAAAGGGTCTTGATTGCGATGTGTTTATATTAACTGTACTAATTATATATGTGAAACACGTGACTGTTTAAATGTATAAATAAAATGTAAACTCGTCTTCCATCCACAAGCAAATGTTTTTAATGGAAGATCAGTACTACTATAATATGTACCATTTTTAAGTTAAATAAAAAAATTAAATAAATGAATTAATTGTGCGATACCACAAATTAATCAAATAAACTTTATTTGCGCACGCCGGGTGCCCTTACCGGTTACCCTTCGACCAAGGAGGCTGTCAATATCCTCACAATAACATTTTTTAATTTGCATACTTTATTAAAATCAAGTATTCGTCTGCCTGCAATGCTGAAATATTTTTTAATTTATTCATCGTACACAAGTAAAGTATTGTATTGCACTGCTGCATACTTCCAGGAATAAATTATTATTATTATTAATTTAAAATCATTATTACGCGATATAAAAAAGAGCAATGACCACCGTGCTAGATATAAAATCGCGTAATGTATAAATATTTTACAGGGTATCAGCGTAAATCCGGCACAGAATTAATAATGCGGCTTTACGGGGATAGGAACAATTCGGCACGAGTAAATCCTGTATTCCAGGGTTTCCTAAACTTTTTTGCAATGGAACACTTTTCAAACCCGTAAATTCTAACGGAACATTACATATTTTTTTTGGTTGTAATACCCAATAGTAAAATTTAAAACAAAATGTGATTAACATTATTTATTAATAAACAAAAAACTGTAATATAAATAAAAATGGAATAAATAAAGCAACTAACGACTTTTGATTTTGATTTTGAGTCCGTAAATTGCATATCTTCTTGATTTCAGGCACAATATTGGTAAGTTGGATTCTAATATTTGGTGTGGCATCGTTTGAAAACCATCAAAACGATTAGATTGAACTGATGAAATCCAAAACTATATTTTTTTCCCCTTTTTAACAAACATTTACTGCACCATGCGTGTTTGTAGTTCGACAAATTGCTAACGAGGATGTAGTAAGACTGATTTTTACATTACTTTACTTTCAAGTAAAGACGATTTTGAAAAAATATGGTTGGGTTCCTTGAAACAGAAATTTCGTGAAATACATGTAGATCCGTTATTTCGTTGTTATTATTTCCACATCGCACAGATGTCAATATTATTGACTCTTGGTCACATTTCACTTATCGCAATAGATTTCAGAGATTTTGTTAGTATGCAAATGAAGATTTACTGCAATAAGAGGATAAAAGGCTCTTTCAACTTCCATAAAACTAAGTCTCTCTACCTGGAAGGGTCTAGTACCTAACTTAAGAACTATTGTGAAATATTTATACAATACATAATTTCTTGTAAATAATATCAGTGGTGTTGAAATATGACTGTATACATATATTATATTTAAAGAAATTCTTCTGACAAATTTGTCGCGGAACCCCTTTTCAGGTTCAGCGGAACCCTGGTGTTCCGCGGAACACAGTTTGGGAAACGCTGCTGTATCCCGTATTGCACAGTACTACGTAAGTATAGGATGCCAGGAAACAATAAATACGTTTGGTAGAATGCGGGTGGTGTAAGCAGTAACGGTCGTGGGTGATTCATAACTTGTAGGAATCGCGTCATATAGAACTGCAAAAGTAAAAGTCGGGAAAATTTCATATCTGGGTCACATACTTCGAGTGGAGAAATATCACTTGTTCCAATTAATATTAAAAGGCAAGTTAGAGGGTCGCCGAGGGCCTAATGAGGAGACAAATGTCTTGGCTGCGGAATGTACGAGAGTGGACCGGTATTAGAAGTGTGGAGGAGCAGCTATTCCGGGCAGTGCAAGATAGATACATTTACCAGAGTGATCGCCAAGGTCGGGAGGACCTGATAGGGCACACGAAGAAGATTTGGTATGAAATAGTAGTACCCAATATTTAGAAATAATAAATTTAAAATGGGAGCATGGCGTTGCTTCCAAATTAACTAAATGCTCATGTGCTAAATGTTATGTAAAAAAAATATGGGTTACATATAATATACACATATTTTACAATATATTATATTAAAGGTCATTTTTGGTCATGTATACCTTTATCACTATCAGAAAAGAGGAGCTCAGTTATAAATCCCAACATTTTGAAGCCCTTATTAGAGATTTATGTTATGTGGTTAACAAATGAAAAATTTGATTGAAAAGTGGTGTCTAAGGACGGGTTGTTTCAAAAAATTTGATGGATTCATCAAATATTTGATGTTAATTTTCACGTTCTGTGTAAGTTCTATTCAAGTTCTGTGATTATTTCAGTTTTGTGAAGCAGCTGTTCTATCACGTTATAATAACAGAACTTGAATAGAACCTACACAGAACGTGGAAATCAACTTCAAATATTTGATGAATCTATCAAATTTTTTGAAACAACCCATCCTAAGTCTTTAATTTGTGTTAATGCCTCAAGAGCATTGCTTTCAATGTTGTAATTAAAGGATCACTGGATTATTTGTTCAAGAAAATCTAACTATTTCACATTTTGAGATATTTAAGTAAAGTCTTTTTTCATTACACCAAATTAACAATTTGTTGATATTATTTATGTGGCGATTCATTTTCTCAACCTACCCCTGCGGTGAAACGGCGTGAATTTTTTCTGCTCTACAAATGCTGATTATGGTATCCTCAATTGCGGATATTGGTGTAACACACTAGAATGCTAAAAGGTGTGCGGAAGGGAAGACAGGAAAAAGAAAGCTTGTGAAGTAAGTACCTGGCCATTCAGATCTGGTCACCAAAACCATCTAGTGATAATTAATTAGTTACATAGAATCCGTTCAAATTGATAGTGTATTATTCGTTTATTAATTACCTATTATAATATATGTTCCGTTTGTTTGTTAGTAATATTTTCACACCTGGCTCTTAGCTGCTGCGTCAACCCTTTATGTTTGAATATATCCGTTCGGAGTCGCTAACACACAGTGGGCTTGTGGCTGGGCTTAGCGGATTTAACGATTATGGACCGACTGCTGTAAACGCTATTTGTATGGGTACCTACTTCTTCTGCGCGATGTTCACCTTTTAGGAGGTGTAGCAAACCAACCCTTAATCATTCAAAACGAAGAAATTTACGTATTCTAAAATATAATGCCAAATAATGATCGGGTTCGATTTGATGGTCATCAAAATATGTGACCAGAGTGTGGAACAAACCCAACCTAATGAAAAAGGATTTAAAACGGGAATCAAGAAATTATTGTATTTCGATTCTTAAAACAAAACAAAGAAAATAATTTAATTTTTAACAATTTTATCTTCACTAAAGTTCGTTTTTACAATTAAATAACAAGAAAATGAAATAATTTAAATGTACCGTATCTAAAGTTGACTGTCAAATTGTACCTACAAATTTCAAAGCTACGTAGATCTCTTCTGCCATAGGTCACCCCAAGTGGTCCGCTACGTTTGGTGACTTGACAGGGGTGCCCGGGTTCGTGGGGTGAGGTTGGTCAAGGTTTTTTCTTGTCAAGGCGGCCAATGTGTCTGCCCACCTGCTGCTGCGTGGCGGGCCGGATCGAGAGACCGGTTGAGGAGGTATTTCCAGCCAGAATCCCTCGACCCATCGCCTTGCACCGCAGTTGAAGGGATGGAATCATACGTTCGACACTCCTGGACACACTGACCCCCACAGTCCTGAGGGAAATGATTTTTCTCAGGGCATCCTGTGTGGAGCTAATGTAAAAAAAAAGATCGTGATGGATGTGAAGTTTCGAATTGAAATAATCATATTTGATCTAGAAATTCCAAAAAGGATAGAAAATATGTGCAAATTTCATGACGCCAGAGCTCACAGTTTGCGAGTTTTTTCCGTACAGATTTTTAGCGTACAGATTTTGTGTTATACGAGTATAAAATAATAATAACCAACATGCTTTAGGATCAGAGAGCACGAAATCTGATTCTGAGATTTTTGCGACTAGTTTGGATTTTCTGGTGGTTCTGTAAGTTTGGTTCCACGGCGGATTACGATAATAAATAATATTCGGATAATTTGTAGAGCGCCGTTTATGTGAAAAATTACCTCAAGGGCGTTATACAATTAATTACGAATTCTTAGACTCTATCACAGTTTCTATTAGCTGGCAGATCCGATAAACACATTTTAATTAGGAAGTTCACGCTTGGGGAAGATACGAATTTGCACGCAGGGGACATTATATTTAAAACGCTGGACATTGCATGATTTTACATTTACTACCCCCATCTTTTGGCATTACATTTATAAGAAGATTAATGCCAGAGTTGAGTTAATATAATATTTATTTTGAAAGAATTGAGAATTAAGGACTCTTTAGTACTGGAGAATTTTTACGAAGTGACCTTTAAAAAAGCTTGCAATTAAGAAATTGCTTATATTTTTACACAATTAGTCATTTGGATGCTGTCAGCGTAAAAATTTCTATAAGAGAAAATGGTTTATCTTTGCTACTAGATTTTTTTAATGCTTTCCGAACAATGATTTAACATTCTTTGAAAAATACATTCAATGTTGTATGTTCTTGCACTTTTAAATACTCCGACACTTTACTTGTAGAGAAGAGCTCAATAATTAGAACTTATTGTCAAATTGGTTTATTTATTTTTTCGTATTTACAAAAAGAAGGCTACCAATTAGCCATCCTAACTGGAAAGAAGAAAGATTAGATCAAACGCTCGCTATCGCGTCCACGTCTGGGCTCGGCAGGAAAGCGATCGTAGCACCTCTGACGGTCATGCAGAGAAGAATTTCCCTGCTGACATCTTGCGTAGTAATTAGAAAGCTTTTATCCACTTTCCTCCACTATGTGATGGCTCGTGTCTCGTCAAACTGCTCTTATGAGAACATGAATAACTGCAGTCGGAACATGAAAAAGGTTTTTCTTGACTATGAGTAAACATGTGTGACGTCAAACTACTCTTACGAGAACACGAATAATTGAAGTCGGAACATGAAAAAGGTTTTTCTTGACTATGAGTAAACATGTGTGTCGTCAAACTACTCTTACGAGAACACGAATAATTGGTCGGAACATGAAAAAGGTTTTTCTTGACTATGAGTAAACATGTGTGTCGTCAAACTACTCTTACGAGAACACGAATAATTGCAGTCGGAACATGAAAAAGGTTTTTCTTGACTATGAGTAAACATGTGTGTCGTCAAACTACTCTTACGAGAACACGAATAATTGCAGTCGGAACATGAAAAAGATTTTTTTTGACTATGAGTAAACATGTGTGTCGTCAAACTACTCTTACGAGAACACGAATAATTGCAGTCGGAACATGAAAAAGGTTTTTCTTGACTATGAGTAAACATGTGTGTCGTCAAACTACTCTTACGAGAACACGAATAATTGCAGTCGGAACATGAAAAAGGTTTTTCTCCGCTGTGAATCAGCATGTGTTTAGTCAAAATTCCTTTTTGAGGACAAGAATAACCGCAGTCGGAATAACCAACCATACACGACTTCTTTTGAAATGGTTTGAAAAGTTTTACGTATACTACAAATGTAAAGGTTCTACACCCCTTCTTGGATTATATTTTATGACTGTACGAGCCCTGTCTGCGTGTGTATGGAGGTGGCTATAATAATACAATATAATGGCAGTAAAGCAGTGGTATGACGTTGTATACAATACAGAATAATCTTTGCGGAAATTCATTAGACCTCTATTAAGGTCTGGATCGATTAGAGCTACGCGGACCCACGCACACCGAGCTACTACTGTGTTATTAGTACAGTAACTACCTAATGAGTAACGCCATGACACAGGACTAAATACGTTCACATTCCTCGTATAAAATAATTTTAATAATAGAGTATTTTGCGGCAAGTTCCAGAGTGGTGGTTAATCTCTGTATCACCTTGGTGAAAGACGGACACCAATCGAAACGAAACGTCGCTAGAGAAGGCTTTAGACGTGTTTGGTGAACATATCTGGATAGCCAAGTGACCAACTACCCAACATTCTTCTTCTGCATCTACCTTCGCTTTCCCACTTTCTTCAACATCACAGATATTATATTCAGACGGTTCAGAATTATATGCTACAGACCTAACAACAATTTATTTAATATTGTGGATAACGCACAAGAGTCCCTGCTGCTCCCGTCTGGAGCCAGTGGGATTATGGCATCCCCAATTGGTATGGTGTGGTATGTTGTGAGGCTGAAGATAGTGGGAGGGGAAAGAGAAGAGGAAGAGGAAGGTGGGGAAGTACTAGCTGATCTGAATAGATAAACCAATAGTAGTGCGTTGTGGGCTTGCACGTGTGCCTTTAAGTCTTTTTTTTTTTACTTTCATTCGGTTGAAATAAATTAATCAAAAATTTTCATAGTTCGAAATTATTTTTTGAAAAGACAATAAATTTAATTGGCCTGTCTAGGGCCTAGGAGTCTTTTGGCTTGTTAAAGTGACTTTTTTATAAATCCGCACCAAAGCCTGTACAACACAGCAAAAAAGAGCAAATCTACAATACAAATTAAGTCAGAAATTTCATTAGCCTGTCTAGGGCCTAGGAGTCCTTTGGCTTGTTGAAACCCTCGACTCTGTAGAAACGGGCGGTCCGTTTGATAGATTCTCCAACCTTAACGAACGGATTGCAATCTTTAGAGCACAGGCGTCGGGTGGGAATGCTATCCTTGTTCTACCGGTATTCCAATGGAAGATGCTCCGAGAACAAGCGTCATTGATCCCTTCGGCACCGGTGCAAAGTCAGGAAACTCGCGAAACGCGTGCCCAACATATGTACACGGTTGACATTTGTCACACGAGAACGGGTCGCTTCTTCGACTCGTTTTTGTGTTGAAGAGCTCGGCTATGAAACGATTATCCGGCCTCTGTGTTTCCTCCTTCCTACAACATGGGTCTCTTCAAGACCAATGTTCATTCCTTACTATCCTCAAAAAAAACCCCCTCAGTCTCAGATGACTAGGACCTATTTTCCTCAGGGCCTCCTGTGTGGAGTAAATGTAAAAAAAGGCTTTTATGTTACAGCACCAAAGCCTGTACAACACAGCATAAAAAGAGCATATCTACAATACAAATTAAGCAGTCAATCACACTAAAGATAATGTAAAATGGTACCTAATATTTTTTTTTGGCTAAACCTAATATTAAGTGAGGGAAAAACAGTTTATTCGAAGCAATTTGACTCACCGTTATGAAAACGGCGAAAAAATCCGAAGAATTTATTTCATAACGAAAATGTTCGCAGGTTGTTTCGGCTTTAAATCTGGCCCTGTAACCCATTAACCTTTAGCACCGCTGACTTGCGCGAAACAATACAAACTTCATTATTTAAAAATTAAAAAAAAACCTCGCCGAAAAATATATTTTCAAATCCTAATCTACTTGTGCACAACCTGGCGGGCCGCCTGCTAGGGCAATCAAAATATTATTAACCGTCGGCAAATAAATAATAAATCTAACCGTAATTCTGGCGGCCTTCGGGGCCTGGCGGGGTAATAATAATACAAGGGGCCAACTCAGTTACCGAGCTACCCACGTATCTACCAGTGGCGGTTTTCTCTAATGAGCGTTTTTGAAGTGAAACTTCTGTAGCACGGCTGTGATTTGGATTTCGGATGAAACGGAAATGACGATTACTGCACCTGCGACGCATGAACTGCGCTCATCGGCCGCCTTGATAAGTATGTGATGTCACTTTTAAAGGCTCTCCTATTGGTTGAGATATGAAACGAAAATTACGCGAAGTCTGCGTTGCGCCATCTTTGAAGATGCTGTGTGGAGTGTTTTCTTAAGGAGAGGAAGGAGTGAACATGGGTCTTGAAGAGACCCGTGTTGTAGGAGGGAGGAAACGGACAAAGGTCGGCAAATCGTTCTGTAGCCGAGTTGTTGAACTAAAGTCGTAGAAACGTCCCGTTCTCATGTGACAAATTTGAACCGTGCATACACGTTGGGCGCTTGTTTGGAGGCCCCTAGGAAAATAATTTTTCTCAGGGCCTGTGTTATCTTTGAAGACGCTGTGGAGGGTCTTTTTGAGGAGAGGAAGGAGTGAACATGGGTCTTGAAGAGACCCATGATGTAGGAGGGAGGAAACACAGAGTTTGGCAAATCATTCCATAGCAGAGCTGTTGAACTCAAGAACGAGTCGTAAAAACGTTCTCATGTGACAAATGTCAACCGTGTACATATGTTGGGCTCGTGTTTGGCGTGTTTCCCGACTATGTACCGGAGCCTAGGGGAATAATGACGCTAGTTCCTCGGAGCATTTTCCATTGAAACACCGGTAGAATAAGGACATTTTCCCACCCGATGCCTCTGCTCTAAAGATTGCAATCCGTTTGTTAAGATAGGAGAATCCATCAAACGGACCGCCCGATTCTGCACGAAGGGTTTCTTTCTGGGGCTCCAGACCAGAGGTGGCTGCTAAATTCAACCGTGGGGCGCACTTGCGATTTGTACAGGGTTAGCAGTTGCGTGCCGGAACTTCCAAACAAAACTCACTAAACTTCGATTATAATATATGACATATAGATGTACATTGTATTACTACAGTTTGAACAGCGCGCCACCACTCTACGGGGAAAAAAATCACCAATAAGAAAACGGAGAAGGGCTTCGCTTCATACGTGCAGAACTCGGAACGCACTTTTGATGCGAAAAACCTAGGGGAAATTTCATAGTACCTACATGGATACGGTTTCGAACGGTGCCGGAAAGTGCGTTAGAGCCAAAAATTCGCTATTCGCGCAGCGATGAAGCAAAAATTGTTCTTCTTTCTGTGTTTTTGTCATTTCCAATTATGAAACAGTTCATTCATGTGAATTTCAGTTAATTCAAAAGAAAGGGACGCTCGGATGGTACGGGCGTGTAGAGCGAATGAACAAAGAAAGGAGAAGCCTGCCGACGGAAGTAGCGATATCTTGTGGCGAATTTTAGAATTTTAAAAGGAATTACAACGGTAACTTCGTTTGAAATTCCACGTACACAGATGTTATTTGTGGCGCGATGTGTACGGCGTGGCGTCAACATGCACTCGAAACTGGGTTTTGAAATTCAACCAAGCAGATGTAAGGGTATTATTACTGTTTGATGAAGAAGAATGGGTGCTCACGGAAATCGGAATTCTTTCCTTTTTAAAATCGCTTTAATGTTGAACTCAGAATGATTCAGACCACGAACCGCCACTGCCAGATTACCCACACTTCTTCACCTCAGCTTTGGATTTAGCTTAGCAGTATGAAGAAACTGCGTGTGTGAGTGTTTGCGGTTACAAAAAAGGAAAATTCAGCAAGGTGTTAATAATTATTACGTTTACACTTTTTTCACGGGGATATATACTCCTCGCTTCATCTACATTCAAATATCATTTTTTTCTTCATATATTTAATTAAACACACACTCCTCGCTTCATCCGCGTTCACGCATCAAATCGCTTAGTGTTTTAACCCGTTGGTTGCCTGCAACGGGCAAATGCCAGTATATATAATATTCTTTGGTGTTTTGCATGTTTGGACAGGAGAAGATAAAGATTTTTTTATATGAAATCCAAAAAGCAGGCCCTGGGGGAAATAAATTCCCTCAAGACCCATGTCATCTCTGGGGATGCTGTGTGGGAGGCCTTTTTATGGAAAGGAAGGAGTGAACCTAGGTCTTGAAGAGAACCATGTTGTAGGACAGATGCCAGCAAATCCTTATACAGCAGAGAACGTAGAAATGACCCGTTCTCATGTGACAAATGTCAACTGCATACAAATGTTGTGCCCGCGTGTTTCCCGACTGTGCACCGGTGCTGAAGGAACAATGACGCTAGTTCCTCCGAGCATCTTCCATTGAAATAGCGGTAGAACAAGGACAGCATTCCCACCAGACGCTTGTGCTCTAAAGATTGCAATCCGTTTGTTAACACAGGAAAATCTGTCAAACGGACTGCCCGTTTCTGCGTCTGAGTCGAGGGTTTTTCAGATATTTTGGGGCTCCAGACCAGAGATGGCTGCCAAATTCGACCGTGGGGCGCACTTGTGATTTGTGCAGGATGAGCAGTTGTGTACTATTAAAGTATCTGTACAGCACTCCCGGCTAACTGACTTAGATATTCAGTTCTAGTCACAAGAATCAAATTTTAATAGAGCGTTCGGAACTGATAAAGGCAATTTCTTTTATTGTTGAATCAAAAATATTTAATAAATCTTAGTTTTGTAGTTTAATTAGCTTCGCACGAGATTTTACATGTTTCATAACGTTTTATTTACCTAACAAATGAAAGAAATGTCTCAGATATAACACTTGAACCATAACGAGAGCAGAGATGATAGAATCATCAAGCTGTCTCGTGACTTAAGGGGAATTTTTTCATCATTGACATTCTTAACCATTTGTGGTGGAAATGACAAGAAATACTGATTTCAACACACAAGAAGAGCTCACAGAATTCGTAATAATTAGCTGGAACAAAAAAAATCAAATAAAATTTTATTTAACAAATTTTAATTATTTTTCTCTAATTAAACCGTATTTTAACAATCTGTCGTAGACATATAGTAGTAGACCCTGCCCCTAAGTGATAAAAGCCTATTATTTCCCCCTCCCCACACCAGTTCCATTTGGAGCCGGCTGGGCTCGCGAATGGCCTCGAGCGAGTCTAGAAAATGTGACGTCATCATGCTTGTGGGAACCAGCGTCGAGCCCTCATCGGTACATTTTACGAAATAACACGGCAAAAATGGTGGCTTGTGCTATGAAAACGTGTAAAAATAGAAGTGAAAAAAATAATAAACCCAATTGTCGTATTACATTCCATAGGTAAGCATTATTTTACTTATTTAGATCTTATAATATGATCAGTTTTAGTAACGTATACACATGTAGGCGTTTCTCGAGTGTGCTCGTCGCTGTTTACTGGGGTAAATAAATTATGAAATATTTATAAAAGTGTCGGTAACTAAATACGGCAAAAAAATATTTCACTTTTATAAGAATTAAATGGTGATATTATAATGTGAGATACTGTCAAATTGATTTATTGATGAATCACATATCTTCATAGTCATCTTGCCCCTCCGCGTCCCGCTATAGTTGGTTTGTACCCCTCTCCTATCTGTTCTCGTCTACTAAATTTATATGTCTACGCAATCTGTCGATGAGCGAAACGCATAAAAAAGATAGTCCAATAATTTTTTTTTTTTTAATATTAAAGGCCGTGTTAATATCCGAAAAAGGTCGGGTCGGGGTTACTCGAAATAGCCCTGCTTACCTTTTGCGTGGTGGTCCACAAATCTAACACAGGTACTAAATAATATAAAGTCTTATATAATATATATTATAATGGATGTAAATACTAAATACAGTGTCAGCCATTTCAGCGTTATTAGCTCAGCCATATATTTTCAAGCTTCGGTTTACATTGGGCCAGAGAGGAAACGTTCTGAGAGGCGAATGGTGAAAGGTAATAAACATGAAATATAGGGTTACGCGGGTAATCTATAAATATTATGAAAGGTAAAGGGTGTTTTATTTACTGATGTATTGTTTAATCAAAAAAAAAATTCCAAAAAAAAAATTCATCTCTGGCTTGGCCTACTTGCCACTTACCGTCGCCTTGTCCGTAAATCGTTGTTTTCGTCCAAGTTCGTTGCGTGATCCCCAGTCTCCCAGCGAAGCAAAGTGCCTTTCCCAGCAAAGGAATACCATCACCCCAGTCACCCCACCTACCCCAGTGCCTTGCAAAGGAACCTTCCCGCACTACCATCGCGCCAACAGCCGCCCACTACCGACGCGCCCACCGTTTTTCGCGCCAAAACCAACCGTTTCTCATCACTCGTTTTTCCCGCCATTTCAAACCGTCATTTTACCTACCGACCCACGCCACTCAAATCTCGCCTACAGTTACACCGCCTTTCACCCGCGATTCTCCATTCAGTAAATTCTGTGCTCTGAACTTTCGTGGTAGTTATCCCCGTGTTTGCGGCTTGAGTTGATCTGCCTGAACGAAGAGTAGGGTCAATCGCTCGCCAATACCAACAGCCCCGCCACGAAATCAGCACAGAACCGCCCTCCAGTCCAGCACCAGCCCGCAGCCCAGCCCACTACAACCATCTCTCCGCCCCGTAAGTCCCTTCCTCATACTTGGCATACAGATTCCTCCAAGCTTAAAATCATTTTATTAAAATCTGTTGTTTTTCAATCTTCAATTCTCACTTTTAAACTCTCCCCGTCTCTCTCACCAACCTCGACATGGCTTCCCCCGTCACCCACGCCTCTATCTCCCCCGCCGACGTCAACGAGATCCTAGATCTCGAGCTGACCTCATTTTTAGACTCGCGCCCAGACCTTGACTCCTACACCCCTGAAGAGAAAGCTCACGTATGCAATCTGACCTTCCGTCAGTATGTCAACGCCCGCTCCCCCCCCGCCTCCCCCCAGGCGTCCCCTCGCTCGTCGCCCTCTCCCAACTCGATCACCCCGACCAACCGCTCCCCTACCCCTTCTCAATCCTCCCCTCGTAGCTCGCCTCCGCCCAACTCTGGCAACGTCACCCCGACCAACTCCGCCGCCCCCTCGCCCCAATCCACCCCCTTCCCCTCTACCTCCGGCCTAGCCCTCTCCTCTATCGGCTCACGAAGGGGCCACTCCATCTCCTCGCGCTCCAGCGACACCTCCGACGCCGCCGACTCCGAGGCATCTGACTTCTCCGAGTCAGAGCTGTCCGCGTCCGATAACCCAGGCCCCGAAGAAATGGCCTGGGAATCGGTCAAGCTGACCCGCAAACGGGTCAGAGATATTAAATCCCCCAATTGCACGCCATTCAAAGCCACCAAGCCTTCGTCCCCCAATAAGAAGCGCCCTCTCCTCAACACCTCCGTCCAGCCCGACGCTACCTCCACCCCCCTACCCCCCGCCCCATTCACCCCCCGACCTGCCACCCCCCGAAGCTCCCCCATCCCCCCCCCACTCTCCCCCACCCCAATCCCCACCCCCCCTCCTAGCTCCCCCATCCCCCTCTCCACCCCCCAAGTAGTAGTTTCCACCTACCGTATCCCCCCAGTCGTGCTTCATTCAAAAGCCGGCTGGGCAATGCTTGAAAAGTCCCTTGCCGACAGAGGCATCGACTTCTTTGCCAAAAACCAGGCAAAAAACATCTCCCTGCACCCCAAAACCCCCCGTGACCACCACCGCATAACAAAGCATCTCCTTGAAAAACAGATCGACCACCACTCCTTCAAGCTCCCTGAAGACAAACCTCTCAGGGTCGTGCTCAGGGGCATCCCTGAAGAGATAACGAGCCAGGAGGTCAGCGACGTGCTGGGCCTCACGTACCCCGTCCTCTCCGTCCACCGGATGCGCACCGGTCCCACCCGCCGAGAAATCCCCCTAATGTTAGTAAACCTAACAAAAAACGACGCCGCAAAGAAGATATTTACCGATCTTACTTCAATCCTCCACCTCCGCATTACTGTCGAACCCCAGCGTCGACGCCTCTCAGTAGGCCAATGTCACCGTTGCCAGTCTCACGGCCACTCCTCTTCCTGCTGCAGCGCTACCCCCCGCTGTGTAAAATGTGGTGAAAACCACCCTACCAGCTCCTGTACAAAAACCCCCGACACCCCAGCAAAATGCGCCCTATGCTCAGGGCCCCACCCAGCCAACTTCAAAGGCTGCCCTGCCCACCCCGCCCCTCGTTTCCCCATCTTCGCCAACCGATTCCGTTTTGCGTCCCAAAACCAACCCCAACACCCCATACGTCCCCTCATGCAAGAGCCCATCCAGCGCCCAAACTCTTGGCCCCGCCCCAATTTTACCAACTTCACCACCAACAACCCCCAATCCCAACAGTTCCGCCTAGATCGACCCCCCATTCCCCTAATCACCGAGCCCCCCACGCAAACCTTCCCCTCTGCCTCCTTCCCCCCTCTCCCCTACTCCACCATTCCCCCTCAAGCCTCATCTACCCCCCCCCAAGCCCCACCCATCCCCCCCCAGACCCCTTCTAACCCCCAAACCCCACCCAACCCCCCCCAACCCACACCCCCCATTACTCTCTCCTCCAAGCTCATTAAGGCGCTACAAGCCTCGGCTGCCCAATTAAGGACAGCCATAGAAATGAACACAAGGCTCCTCTCAAACGTTCAAATCCTCCTCGAAGCCGCTCACCAAGAAGCTATCCAACAACAATAGAAGCCACCTAAACTCGCTCTATCCCCTTCCTACATCCATCAAATCACTCAAAATGTCCAGACAAACTCACAAACCTTCTAACCTTCAAGCTGCATACTGGAATGCAGACGGTAGAGTCAAAAACTTCCGAGGAGAAATCAATCAATTCCTGTCAGATTACAACCTCGATGTTCTCCTCATTAACGAAACCTGGCTAAAACCCAGTGTAAGCATTAAATTTCCCAACTACATTACCTACCGCACGGACCGCACCCACACCACCGGCGGTGGCACCGCGATCATCGTTAAATACTCCATAGACCACTGTTTCATAAATTGCCCCTCGACAGTAAACATCGAAACCACCGCAATAGTCATCAACACCCTAAACAACGGCCCCCTTAAACTCATCGCAGCCTACAGCCCCCCCAATAAAAAACTAACTACCCCCGACCTCGACAATCTCCTAGCTGACCCCCTACCCACAATAATAGCGGGCGATCTAAATGCGAAACATACTTTTTGGAATAGCATCAAAACAAACGTCAAAGGAACCTTTCTAGCCAACTACGCAGCCGAAAAATCTCTCGTAATAAACGCCCCCGATATACCTACATTTTTCCCGAGAATAGCCGGCCACTCCTCCGACGTCCTCGACATAATCATCATGAAAAATTGCCCTCTCCTCTACACTCTCCAACCGGTAAAAAAAATTAACCTCCGACCACGACCCCGTTCTCCTGTTCCTCTCCGACGGCTCCATACCCTCAGTACCATCTCATCAAGATACACGCAAAAAAATTTTATGGCAGAAACTCCCCAAACTTCTAGAATCAGTAAGAATCCAAACCTCCATCACCGACGAAGAAAGCTTAAATCTAGCCACAAAAAATTTCACCGACGACGTAAAATCCGCAGTAAATCTCGCCACCGTCGATGTCGCGAACGACAAATATAGACCCGACCTACCCGCTGAATTAAAAGAGCTCATACGAGAAAAAAACTATGCCCGAAAAGAGTGGCAAAGATTCTCAAACCCGATCGATCGCATCCACATGAACCGACTCGCCCACCAAGTCAAAGTCGAACTCCAAAAATTCAGAGACGAGCAGTGGCATGACTACATCTCCACTCTCGAAGACGACAGAAA
This sequence comes from Glyphotaelius pellucidus, assembly GCA_936435175.1. Classification (NCBI taxonomy): domain Eukaryota; kingdom Metazoa; phylum Arthropoda; class Insecta; order Trichoptera; family Limnephilidae; genus Glyphotaelius; species Glyphotaelius pellucidus. The sequence continues at coordinate 9,523,471 of OW386560.1, read as the reverse complement.
AGCCTTTTGGAAACTCTCCAAAACCCTCAGAAAACCCCCCACCAAAATATGTCCCCTTACGGGCCCAAAAGGCACAGTCTATTCCTCCCGGGATAAAGCCGAGACTTTTGCCGACAGCCTCGAAGAACAATTCTCCCCAACCACGACCTACGATAACCCTCAATTCGTTGCTACCGTAGAAGCCAAAGTCTCATCCCTCATGTCTGAAATCCCCACCGATGATCAAATCCCCTTCGCAACCCCTCAGGAAATCACCTCAGTCATCAAAACTCTCAAAACAAAAAAATCCCCAGGACCAGATTCAATCTCTAACAAAATTCTAAAATGCCTCCCCTCCAAGGGCATCTGCGCCCTCACAGCCATCAGCAACGCGTCCTTCAGACTTCGCATTTTTCCCCAAGACTACAAAACCGCCGACGTCATTCTCATCCCCAAACCCGGCAAAGACCCCCTTCAGGCCGAAAACCACCGACCAATCAGCCTACTCCCCTGTACAGGCAAAATCCTAGAAAAATTAATCCTCGCCAGACTGAAAAAAATAGTCGACGCCCTCCAAATCATCCCCGACTGCCAACACGGCTTTCGATCGGGCCACTCTACTCTCCACCAACTCTTGCGGGTGGTCGAAGAAATTACCAACGCCTTCAATAACAACCAGTGCACGGTAGTCCTCTCCCTAGACGTCCAAAAGGCTTTCGACAAAGTCTGGCACGAAGGCCTCATCTACAAAATGTTCCTCCTAGGGATTCCCCTCCAAATGATCCAACTCCTAGGAAATTTCCTCACAAATCGTAAATTCCGAATCAAACTCGACGGCATTTTTTCAACCATCAGATCAATCACAGCAGGAGTCCCTCAGGGATCCATTCTCTCACCAGCCCTCTTCAACATCTACCTAAGCGATATCCCCCGCCCCAGCATCCAAAACTTTCGCACAAAAATAGGAAAATTCGCGGACGACACTGAAGTCATGTCCACTTCAGTAAGTCCACTCACCGCCACCCGTCGAGTTCAATCCCACACCTCCGAATGCGAAATCTTCTTCAAAGAATGGAGAATTAGCATCAACCCATCCAAGAGCGCAGCCTGCGTCTTTTCCCGCAAAAATTCCATCCGAAGGCCACCCAACATCCAGCTGTTCGGTCAAAACGTCCCCTGGGTAAAAAACATCAAATACCTCGGCGTAACCCTCGACAGTAGACTCACGTGGAAAAAACACACCCAAGAAATCCTAGCCTCCGCTAACAAAACATACGCAGCCCTCTATCCCATGCTATGTAAAAGAAACAAAAAACTCTCTCCTAAAAATAAACTCCTAATATACAAAACTACAATAAGACCCAAATTAACCTATGCCAGCCCCATCTGGGGAAACACTTCAAATTCCAACATGAACAAACTTCAAACTTTCCAAAACAAAGTCATCCGTACAGCCCTGGGCGCCCCCAAGTGGTTGAGGGTTTCCCAACTCCACAACGACTCAGAAGTCCCATTATTGAAAAACCACATCGTAAGCCTCGCGGAAACTTTCTATGCGGGAATCCCCACCCACGACAACGCGTCCATAAACTGTCTCACCCAGTACGACATTAGCGAAAAAACAAAACATAAGAAACCCAAACAAATCCTCCGAAAAATCCCTCCCCCCATATTGCAGCCATGTACCCCCCTTGCAAATAACAATTAAAAAACACGAATAAATTCATTTTTCCTACAAACATAATTTTTTAAATTATAAACTCATGATGAAAGAGAAAGGGGCCTTTTTTGGCCCGGAGCTCTGTATGCCAGTATATTCAAAAGTTCAAAAGTGTATTGTTTAATAACCATTGCTGGCTGCCCCTTATAATCGATAGTTCGGGTTGAGAATCTGATACGTTCCGTTATTTAAACATTTTGTCAATTGAATAGCCAAAAAGTGAAGTGAAAAATATCTAATAAAAATAGATATTGTATAACTACGAAATAAAGTACACAAATAATAGTATCGCCACTGAAAAGGCTGATCATTTTAGAGTGGTAGAAAACTGTTAATCGCCCTTGTAAAGAAGGAGGGAAATCGTTGATAGGAAAATATTATGAAAACATTTTTATTTTCTGGTGTGAAATACCATCATTAAGAATCGAAACTTTATTCAGACTAATTTGTTCGCTTTTGGGAACAATTCGTATAGGTCTCATAAAAATCGTTACCCTTACAATAATGGTTAGAAATATGATCTAAACGGTGTAAAACCTCGGTGACATTGAGCGAGTTTACAAGCTACTATCTGGGAAATTCATTATCTGTTAGTAAACTCGCTCAGTGTCATCGTATTACTTGCTAACTAGCAGATTGTGGACAATCTACGAAAAAAGTTGAAAGGTGGTTTGGAAACTTTCCTCGCTACTCGCTAGTGTTTGCCTAAATATGGCGGCCCAACAACAGCTGATTTCATCTGTCAGAATTAGTTCGGGCGGGAGCCGTTATTAGCTAGCGTGTGGCGCTAGCTACGATCTCAAGGTTTTTACAAAATGTCGACAGAATTGGTTCGCAAGAGTCGTTATTTTAGTTGCTACTGTCGCTACTGAGCGAGTAGACAGTTTTGTGTGTCATCATGACAATCTCACTCGCCGATTCACCCGCTTTTAAACTTACTGGCTTGTAGCTTGTAAACTCGCTTAATTAAGTGAGGTTTTGGAAAGAGAAAACACCACGCATTTTATTCAAATCTAAAAGTTAACCACAAAACAATTAAAATGTACACCTACAAGAAACAAAAGTTTCTTATAGGTGTAGATTTTAATATTATTCTCTCGCAAGCTAAATCCTATAGATGCGTGTTTGACTTTTTTTAGTGTCGCTTTTTCGTTTCATCGAGTTTCAAATCACAACGGTGCTAAAGAAGTTTTCACTTCAATATATAACTAAATAAAATCTAATGTTCACCGTGTTGGGCTAGAGTTGGTGCGGATACTTAAAATTCGTGAATATCGTTAATTCTGTAATGGGCAAATATATATTTTATAGCTTCAGAGCGAACGGAGCAAATGTATTTATATAGTGCTGGTTATTAATTGCTGATAGTACTTTTGCAAAATGTGAGCAATATCCATTAGGCACCTTTCGATGTTAATAAATAATTTGAAACTACGTTTAAATTCCCTTTCCAACCTCTGAATATGGAATTATTTAACACGACCCTTACCCTTACAAGAGTCCTGCAAATCTATTCGTAGTGTATCATTTCATAATACTTATAAGCTCCATTATAAGCGTTAAAAACTTTAAATTACATTTACAATTGCAGGAAATTAATTGCGAAAAAATGTTTTACACCATTGCTGGTATGTTTCTAGTACTTGAGCTGCACTGGAATCATGTTTTGAGTAGTATTGTGACAATAATTACTGAATGGTAAGCCTGAGCCCAAACACGAATCTGCGTATTGAACTCCTTTATACTACTTATTTATTGAATACTCATACCTACTTGTGTTGTGTCTGCGTATGTCTTTCATGCTCAGTTAATTATTTAAGTACTATATTCTTGTTATGAAGCTCCTGTACAACTTACCAATGTTACATGTAAAAGCCTTCAAAGCGTAAGTAAATAAAGTAAAAAGAAGACGATTACAAAAGATAGAGAGAGCTAACATTAAAAAAATAGGTGTAAGCGACTGTTGTGAAAATATTTAATAAAACAAGACTTATTTAAAATAGAGCAAAAATCTCTGGATATCTGGAGTGAAGTAACGTTTAAAGAAACACTGTGATCTTTTTATACCGTACCCTTCTCATGTTAAGTAATAGAATCAGATGTTTTTTTATAATTTTCGGAGCATACCTTGCGATTTTTTTCTATAGAGGAATTTCCCTTTTTCCTTTTTTTAAATCGGTATCTGAATAGAGATTATCTTAAAAAATAACGTACTTGTATTCATGTTCGAATGCGGTGTCTAACTAAAGAGATAAACACATAGTAGTACGTTGTGGGCGAGTGGCGTGTCGGAAATATTTCCGCTTTGCAATAAAATCTAAATAAATCCGAATATTTGTGAACGTATTCGAAAACTAAAAACAGTTTTTGAAAGGCGGTGAAATACGATTTCAAATTTAATTATTAGAAATAACCATGTAAATTTTAAATATAAAATGGCTCACCTTAAGATTTTTTAAACTAAAATTACCGATGACAAAAAAAAATAAAACGCACACATATTTTATTAGACAAATGCTTTATAAATGTTATCATCACCTCACCTTTTGTCATTTTACGTAAAAATGTTTCTTAACAAATTCACAATTTCACTTTTCCAAATTGCGGTCGGAAACTTCGATTTCATAAAGGTTGACATTTTAATTATTTTGTGATTAACTTTTAGATTTGAACACATAGCGTGTTGTTTTCTCTTTCTAATACCATTTAGATCACATTTCTCACTGTGATGGTAAGGGACGCAGAACGTTTTCTATGAAACTTATGTGAGCTGGGACAAATAATATGGTCTCCTGTGATTAAAAGGGTTAAAAAAAATCACTGACAAATTCTCAGTTGTACAGGTGTAATGTCAGTGTTGCCATGGGCGTACAAGCACCTGTCTCCGCCCCCACCGAGCGATCACCGAACGAAACGATAGCTAACAGAGGCGGCCACTTAAAAACAAGTTTCAAGCATGGGCGGACCCGGTCACGACGGAGGCGGTGGCACTTGTCCCGTAGTGGTGGCCTCTACCACATAAAACACATAATATGCTGCAGGTGAATTGATAATCACTATTGTTGTTAGGTGTATTGGAACAGGTTGGTGGAACCGGTTGCCACAACAAACGGAAAGATGCGATGCGCGTGCGCGGAGGATTGCAAATGGAGGATTGAAAATTGAATTTTAATTCAGAAATTTATTATAGAATAAATAACAACTTTTTTCGCATTGGTACCTAATATTATAAACCAATATATTAACATTATTACTCAATATATAAACATTATATTTTTGAGCTAGTTAATGTAAAATGGAAACCCTACATATGAATATATGTTTTTTTTCCCTGTTGATAGCGTTCAAAATACTCTTAATGAATTACTTCCAAATCGATTGTAACCTGACCTAACTCTAATAAGAAGGAGAGAATATCACATCTTCAGTTTCCATTAAAAAACATATTATTTAGGATCTCGTATAATTTGAAATAATTTTATGAAAAAAAAAACATTAAGCATTTGAAAAATTTTGTAAAAGTTTACAAATTTTTAACAAATAATTTTTATTTGTCGCAAGTTGTAGTATAATTAATGAAGACAATATTAGCGACACTCAAAGACACTGTCTAGTTAGCCATTTAGTTCGGGTTGAATCTTGCATTCATACATAAAGATAGCAGCCAATAAAAATATGCGTTAAGAAAATGAAGATAATGTTTGTAGTACAAGGTTCGAAGCATGATACAGTTAAATATGACCGAATTGGATAGGGTCACATTAGCTAAGTGGTAGAGATCCGCTCCGGCAAGACAAAGGTCCTGGGTTCGATTTCTAGATGTGACCGTATCGTTGACATTTCTGCTCGAGTGTCGCTAATATTGCCCTATGTAATTAAAAAAAATTTATCTTAAACGAAAAAAAGTGAAGTGACAATACCTTTTGTAATACCTTTGTTTAATTATATATGGTTTTAAGTTTCATATATAGTAATAATTACAGTTTACTCGATAAAACCATCAGTTATTTCTATTTACGTGCAAATTTTAATATTTTTAATTGTATAAATGTCAATATTTAACACTAAAATCTGAAAATCTTTCATCTTTTTCAGGAAAAATATTTTGAAACCCATTCAAAAACAGCGATTTTATCTGGAATCAAATGTAATACGAAAATATTTTCCGCGGAAACTGTATTACTAATCTCCTAAGAGAAAAACACTGTAAAATGACAGAGGCTTTAGGGTTAAGCGGAATTTGTATAATTAAATGAAGACAATATTAGCGAAACTCAATCGAACTTCTGAAAACAGAAAAATCAGAAAAGGACACGATCACATTTAGGACTCGAGCGCAAGACCTTCGGCTTGCCGGGGCGCAGCCCTACCAATATTATCTTAAATGAAATTAGTTGGCAGTCTGTCTATCCGCCGTGCTACAGAGATCACCTTACAGTCTCTCCTCTTCTCTTCGTTGTCGTCTCACTTCCTTGCATTCAATCTACTAGTAGATACTTCCATCCTCCACGTAGCCTCCACTTCCCGTCGCAACTTTCCTGGCTATAAAATCGATCTGAAACAAATTTCAACAAGTAGATAGCGGATGGTCCTCCACAAAGGCCTGATTGATGGATCTGGCCATTAGGTCGGATCTCAGATCCTTTCGGCGTCTGTGTCCAACCGACCTACACGTATATTTACTTGTACCGACCGTTCTATCCTCTGTCGCAGGAATCGCAAACCTAAACTAATACCTCTCTCAAATTAATCACAAACGGAAACAATATTAACTTCTCTTTATTTCTTTAATATACATCTTAAATGTATAAGGTGTTTGAATCAAAATCCAGGTATTTAAGGTAGTGGATTCGATTCCCTGTTAAACAATGATTCAATTCATACATGCTACCACGTATATATTTTTTACTTTAGCGCCATACAAGAGAATCTGAGAATAATAATTCCTCTCAGCGCCTATGACCTCTTTGGTGATGCTATGTTGAAGATATGTTTAGAAAGACGTTCTTGGAAGGAAAAAGGTATGAAGGGTGGCTAGGAATTTGTGCGTTAGTGGGTACATTGCGGTGAAAGGAGACGTTCCGAAAAATTCCTGCTGCAGAGGGAAAAGGTCTTCCTTAAAACAGACGCATTCGCCGCTAAGGCCCTGACTCATCCCACGATCCCATATTAAAATAACATCGATATCATAATTTTGTAACTTCCATAAGTAATATAAATAATTTTGTAACTTCCACATAACTTCCATAAGTTTAGCATAAGTCAAACAAAGAAAAAGGGACGTCTTAAAACACTTTAAAAGTCCATTATTCCAGTTTGAGATATTTTGGTTCATGGCAGCGCGATTATTATAGACACATATACTTGACCGGTTATTAGCTGAGACGACCAGCGACCAGCGACCAGCAGGTTCCCACACGTGTGTCGCGGGTAGGGTTACCATCCGTCCGGATTAATAAGGACATGTCCGGACTTCTAGCCTTTTGTCCGGACTTTGTCCGGCCCTTTAATTTGTCCGGATTTTTTGGTATAGATGGAATATGAGTAATAAAACTCATGTAAGTAACTTCAAATAAGTTTTTAATCTTATAATAATAATAATAATAATAATAATATTAATACGTGAAGCCAAAACTTTGTACCCCTTTTTACGAAAATTGCGCGGACGGAGGAGTATGAAATTTCGCACACTTATAGTTTATATAGAGGAGGAGTGCAGAATGCTAATATTTTTTAAAAATTATTCATAAAAATACATTAAATCAATAATAAAAACATTACACACACTACCATGTATTTGACACACACACAAACGCGTCTTTACTCTATTGTTTATTGTTAAAGTCTATGGTAAAATTGAGAATAGATTAATATTGTTTGTCTTTAATATTATTTGTCTATGGTCTTACTGAATGTCAAGCATAAAAAAAAAACATTACAATTATGGTCGAATTTCGACCATTGGGCGACCACTAGTCTTAATAAATTTCCCAATAATCTAAAAACAAAATATAAATCATCTTTAACAATCAACTCATGGAGATCAAACAATAAATTTTAATTGCAATTGCAAACAATCAACAAGTTCAAGTTCAAACATAAAATATCTTCTTAAAAACTTAACACTTGTTTTCGAGGGTAAAGATAATCTATTACGCTCTTTTGTCCACTGTGCTCCGATTAGAGAAAACACTCTTTCTGCATTCGCGTTTCGAGCTTGGATAGCAAAAATGAACTCGCAAATACTCAATAGAATGGGCAATCTGGTGATTGTGAATGCGTACCTATCTGATATTTGCAACATGCGATTAAAATGTCCGGACTTTTTTTGGACTGTCAGGCTTTTTGCCAGGACTTTTCAATTTTCTAAATGGTAACCCTAGTCGCGGGTTCAATCCTCAACTAGCAAATAATTTTAAAAAATTCCTCCATTTTTTCTTGTATAATACAGACAGATATCCTCCTGTATCATAGAGTAATGAATAGCGCAAACACTATGTAAAAATCCCTTACGTACAAATTTTAATGGAAACAAATGCCGTTACTAACTTAGTACCTTTTGATTCTAGAAGATTTAGCACGCGCCCTGTCTCTCTTACACTTACCTGACCTCGTATACGCCATCCCATTTAAATTTTATAATCACGGTGAAACATTTTTGCATTGTAAATAAGGCCCGATTGTCTAGACTTTTAGGTCACGAAACAGGCGGACAACATGGCTTTTCTTGTGTTCTTCTCTATTCTACCCTGTGTACTGATGATTTTATGTTACATTTTTATGTAAACGCCTATATTTGGCCTATAAATAGATATAAAAATAAAATTATTGTGAAAACAACAAGTTTTTCAATTATTGTCAGGTGATTCGTAACACGGGAATGTAAATAATAAAAAAATGAAGAATATTTTGTGACCTTTACCTTTAGTGATATCATGTGAAAAAAAAATAATATGTACAATAAGTACGTTTGCAATAAGTTAAAATTAGGCGGGGTGCCTCGATGGCTCAAGGGTTATAAGTAGACAACGGTGATTGAAAGGTCACATACTTCAAATAAAGCAAAACCTAAAATCTTGAAAATATTGTATCAATTTAAATAACAAATTATTTTGGCGATCCCTGAACGTCCTTTTGGTAGGGGTAGGTATCGTATGTATTTATATCGGTCGGGAGAGGGGGGGCGGGTGTGTTGTTTTGTTGCGGACGTGCGGAGGAGGAAGAAGAAGGAGAAAGTGTCAGTCATCCTGTTCTCCGGCAGCTTATACCCTCATCTGACGAGCAACTGGGACCTTGCGGACATTGCTGACCCGCCGCGCTCGTGCCAACTTGCGAATAACGCCTGGGTCCTTTGTACCTACCACATAAACTGCAGGTACCACGTAGGTAGGTGTAATAATGCCTTCATCAAGGGAATTAAGAAAAATAATAAAAGATATAGAAATAGTTTCTTCAAAACCTCAAATTCCTTTTGTGGCGTTATTTTAATTAAATAAAATTAAAAAAAAAAAACTTTGCACACATCACTATTTAATCAAAATAATCGAATGTTTCAAAACCAATACTTTCCTTCGTGAGGAAATAATATTATAAAGTTATTTATTTTCATTGAAAAAGAAGATAACAATAATAATCTAAACGAAAATATGAAAGAGAACAAGTCCCAGTAAAAGATAATGGCCGCAACTGGGACTCGAATCCAGAACCTTTCGTCTAACCGGGACGTGCGCTTTTACCGTTCCGACATTGCACCTACTGTCAAACCGTCGTATTAGTCAATCTCATATTTCAAATTTTATAATTAACAATATTATCTTTAAATATTTTTTTCCATATTATAGGCAACTACCTTTTTTTATTGGAAACAATCATTCTAAGAATTGGTTTGTAATCTAGATAGCGTCTTGGAAAAATGTATCCGATTTTATTCACATTATAAAAGCATAAACGATAGTAATCTAAACGAAAATATGAAAGAGAACAACAGAAAAACAGTAAAAATATTAAAGAGAACAGAAAAACAGTAAAAGATAATGGTCGCAACCCAGACTAGACAACCCAGGGACTCGAACCCAGAACCTCTCGTCTAACCGAGACATGCGCGTTCACCAATTCCGCCATTGCCACCTACTGTCAAACCGTCATATTACATTGACGGGAATAAACTTCAAAAGTTGTAAAAAGAGAGTTTTTCTTATAAAAATTTGAATTATTTCTTTTCATTTAAGAAAGAGTTTCAATTACCAACAGTCGTTATTGATTCAATAGCTCAAGAAATATTTGTCCAATTTTTTTTCCAGTTTAAGGTGGAATATTTATAATAAATATATATGAATGATAAAGATGATGTTATGAGCTAAAAATTGAGTCGATGACCTATATAATTTAAAACTGAAATAGCTGTTCAAATTTAATGATGCTAGAGTTCAACGTTCGAGTTTATACGGTTTATAAATACTTCACGGTGGACTACGTATCAAAAATGAATTACGACATTTATTTTTACAAAAAAGATAAACAAAATTTCCAGATAACAAATAATTTGACCATATTTGAATTATTCCTACATTCACTAACGTAAGCTGAAAATATGTTTGTGGAATTATCGAGAGGATTGAATCCGCGACGTCTTGTTGGGAACCCGAAACATTTAACTAATGAATAGCTAAAAACCATAATTATATTTTCACAAGTTTACGGGACCCATTGCAAAAGAATGGTACTGGGTACACATAGAAATTACCTCAACACAAACCAAGCCAAATGAACACATTTTCGGTCCCAAGGATGGTAGAATTATCGTCAGTGTTAAACAAACTTTGGCGGGGTTCGAATCTCAGAAACTCGGAAACACGGCCAGACCAAAACAACCTTCAAGTTGCCAACTTTACATTTACCTACTCAGCGTTTTGCCGCCTTTAAGAGGAAACCCGGTCGCCGATAAATTTGAACAAAGGTATTTTTTAGAGATTTAACGCTAGACCACGGCCTTGATTCTGCAATCCGAAGGTTGCGGGATCGAATCCCGGCGTGGGCAAATAAATTTTATTTGATTGATTTGTGTTATTTCACAATTCATTTAAAATAATATAAAGTATATTTGCAGCACCTTCCAGATTGGAAGATACTCTTAGTATCGCCCTGGTGTAAGACCACCATTCAGAATTGAAACGTTGCTTGAAATGGCTTTAGCCGTGTTTGGTAAATAGATCTGAAAATCCAGGTACTTACCTTCCTCTTCCACATCTCTTTCCTCTCCGCACTACCTTCAGCCTCACCACCCCAATTAGGGATGCCATAGTCTCACTGGTTCCAGACGGGAGCAACTGGGACTCTTGTGAAGTATTCACGTAAAATAAAAATTATATAACTATTGCTGTCACTGTCGCTCTTACTCCCCCGAACGCTGAGCGAAAGGGACAACTGCACCTCAGGATAATAGTGATAATATTAAAATGAAATCATCAAAATCGAGGTCTTGTATTCATTTTTCTTGAATTTCAATTTTTTCCTCTAAAACTGGTCTGATTTAAAAAAATTCTAGCTCTATTAGAAGAAATTATTCTAAGTCTGTACGTTTTGCTTCTTTAAAAAAATACTTTGCCTCGTTAGTATACGGAACGTTTGTTGGTGGCGTTAGACCAGGCATTTTAACGATTTTTAGAGGGTCCTAATTTTTATAAAAAGTAACTTATCAAAGAAAAAGCAATACGTACCGAAATGCTAGTGGTCGATATTTATATAACAAAAAAATATTTGCAGTAGTGTCAAAATCCAGAGAGGAAACTGGGGAATACGTGTGTATAGACAAAACGCCGCCCGGTTTCCTCTTACGATGGGCATTCTGAAATTCTTCGACCTACTGAGATGGCTGACAATGAAATTACAACACGACTTTGTATCTCTTCCCAAATTACATAATTTTCAATTTTAATTAAAATACCATGAAAGTTACCCGTCTCACTAGACGATATTATCTATTCTGACATACGAAAGTTTGTACCTACAATAAGATCAAGGTTCCCTAGTTTGTTTTATTGTGACAACTACATGTCGGTATCAGGCTCCAATTCAGTTGTAAATAGATTACACACCATTGGAAATTTTTATGCCAATGTGGCTGATATTTTTAATATTTCCATACTGAAATATAAGATCGAACATTTCAGCTAATTATACGTTAACGAGGTCACTACATAATGAGTTTTTGATATTATTGTTTATTTTTAATGCCTGTATAATGTACTACGACTGTAATTAAATATACACAAGCTTGTAAATGGCAATTTGTGCCGTAAATTTTAAATAAATAAATAAAGATATGCGTATAATAATTAGCAAATCCGAATAAAGTTGGTTGGTATTTTATTAACCCAGGGAAAAACTGATGTTTAATTAAGGCAGGAATCAATAATTATAATGAATCATAATCAGTCTATGGCCAGTTCCAACATTGTTTGAGTTTTCTATGTTATATTCGGGTCTCATGGTGTCGGTTACGACCTGTGCCGAAAAAGGCAGCAAACGGATAGACAGCGTCTTTATTTATCTGCAGATCAAAACTAGCTTCCCAGTGACAAGGATGTGTGTCCATGTATAGTGCGAAATATCACTAAATAGTCATTGTGATCTCAAAGAACTTACAAGTCTTTCAAAACAGAAATAAAAGTACTGAGATACTGGCCAGTAACATATCTCTGGGGATGACCTCAGAAAAACTTTTTGGTGATCATTGATGCCCTTAATTTTAATAAAAATAACGTCAATTTTGAATGTATTCCACAAAAATGGCAAAAGAGAGAAATAAGGGACTTCCATCCACAAACACGGCGGTCGAAAGAGAAAACCAAAACGAATAGAGAACCTCTTTTTAGAACTAGCCCGAAATAACCATATAAAATTTATTTTCGTTATTTGTTTTTGGGGTGTTACGCCGTGTTGCGCTACCTCCATCATCACACATCTGCCCTGATGATGGACTTTGTTACGCTGTCCGAAACGTTGGCTAAAGAAAGAGGTAGCGCAACACGGCACACACAAAAACAAAGGACGGCCGGCGTAGTCCAGCGGTAAGGCTGTTGACTCGCATTCCGAAGGTCGCGGGATCGAATCCCAGCGTGGCAAATAAATTTTATTTGATTAATGTGTTATTTCACAATTTATTCATTTAAAATAATATATAGCATATTTGCGACACGTTGCAGAGTGGGAGATACTCTCAGTATCGCCCTGGTGTAAGACCACCATTCAGAATTGAAACGTTGCTTGAAACGGCTTTAGCCGTGTTTGGTGACCTGATCTATTCAGGTACTTCCCACCTTCCTCTTTCCCATCTCCTTCCCCACCCCACTACCTTCAGCCTCACAACATACCGCAATTGGGTATGCCATAGCCTCACTGGCTCCAGACGGGAGCAGTGAAAATCTAAAAACGTATCATATTTAGCAAATTTTTTGTCATTGTTTGTTTAATTTTTACCACTTTTTATCAGTAAGTTTATCTATCCCCCAGACCTTACATTTTTATGAACTGTGACATCATCTGTATAATTTATAGTACGAAAAAAAACCACAATATCACAGTAATTTTACCATAATTTTTATTGTGGCTTAAAGTAAGTTGTCGTTTCCTAGCTTTGTAAGGCGCCCTCCACTTGATATTTCACTGTCATAAAAATTAGCCAAATATTATAATTATAAAATAACATTCACCGCTCTACCTTCCGAAAACGCCTATGATCCAAAAACTTCCCGTTCCACATCGCTGGAGTGCTTTTTGGTCGGATTTCCGAGATGAGGTATTCAGGCGGCACAAGACAGAGGAGGTAAAACGGGCAAAAGGGGGTTAAGATACATTAAATCCAACTTTGAGATGAATTGCTCACAATCTGCAAAGTAGGCGAGCTAGGTATCAGAACAGAAGTTGTTTGAGGAGCGCCTAATGATCCGGACATCACAAGACTGTTGTAGAGCAAGTTTGATTGTTTGAACGGCGGTGGTCGGTGACAAAAAGCGATGTCCCCGCCCGGTGTTTTACACCGTGTTTCCTCTAACAGTACTACCCAAATAGATCATTTTGTAAGGGGTGAGAGTTTAGAGTTTAGATTCGGTTAAACACCCTTATTTATACAGTGTACAATAGTGAGCGTTGTAACAACAATGAGTTCCTGTTTTGATATTGTACAAGATTTATCGTTGAATGAATAAAGTTTTGCGATTTAAATTGAAACAGTAACTTATGGATTTCGAAGAAAATCAACCAAATTTCCTGTCGGTATCAAGAGATCAAATTTATTGAGGTTTATGGTGTACGCCACTGCCGATAGGTCCCGTTGGAACGCCTTTTTGAATTTCGATTTTGTTTTCTTTATTGAATGAATGAAATGGAATCTTTGATGTGGAATTACACCACTTCCCGAGATCAGATTGAGCTGAAACTCGGCAGAAAGACTCGTTGTCAATGACAATGCATTTTGTCAAATTTTGGGGGCGCTCATGCCCACACACGCACGCACACACGTATTTTTCTGAACTTGGATGACATTATATTTAAAAATTTACAGCAGTTAATCCATGAAATAAAAATATGTACTATCCTGTTAGGAATTGGTTTAGGTGTTAGCGGTGTTGACTCCAGTCCCTGTCCCTGACATTGGGAATGTATGGCGAGCAATATGCTGAAACAGGCCAAAACCAAATGATCTTTTATAGCTATCTACTTCACTTCGTGTTGGCCCCATAAAACAAATTAAACCGGTCAAATAACGATAGTTCAACTGATTTGCCTTGAATAATTAGCGGCTTTGGAATTTTCGTTTTGCCTACGCTTTCCACCTCCTATTCATAAGTGAACAAAAAAGTTTTTCGAGATTACTGTCTCCTTTTATAGCCTTCAAATGGCAAAACATTGACAGTTCGGAGCCAAAGTTCAAAGCAATCGTTGCACTTCATACAATTGGGTTCGCGTCGTCAAATTATTACACAATGAAACCGATACCATCCATCTCCATTATGGGGCAGGTAGGAGCGCTGGGGGTGGTGGGTGTGGTAGTGGGTGGTGCTGGGTGCCGGCTCCGATGGCGGGGAGCAAGCTGCGCCCGAAACTGAAGGCCTGCCGCGTAGCAGTTTGATTAATGCGTTGTTTAATTAAATCTACATTTGGTGGGGATGGCTGCAGGGGCGTGGGAGATGAACTTGCGAGCCCCGGGGCAAGGTTTCTATTTTAACAGGGCACGGTCATTCGCAGCGAAAGAATTCAGGAAAATGTTTCCATTTTTATATTTTCACTACCTAGTTCCGAGATTATGAGAAAAAAATGATAATTTGATAATTGATAATTGACAATTAATAAGTCGGTCGTCCAATTGATTAGACAGACATATTTAAACACTTAAGTTTTGAGAATGCAGAAAGTAATGCAAGGCTGATGTAAGTGTAATGAATAAGATCAAGAAAGGGACGCTCAGATGGTTTGGGCATGTAGAGCGAATGAATGAGGAAGTGAGTGTAAGGAGAATATATGACGCAAATGTGAATGGTAGACGAAGTCGGGGACGCCCGAGGAAGACATGGCACGACCAAGTGAATCAGATACTTGAGTCGGGCAATATCAAGTCAGAATAATAGAAGAGCATGTATGAGACGATGTATGAATGTGAACGAAGCAAGGAGTGTGTGCCAAGATCGAGTTGTTTGGCGGTCCGTCCTATCTGCCTACCCCTGCGGGAAACGGTGTGATGGCTATTTAGTTAGTTATAATTGATTTGGTGGTTATTTATGAATAATCTGAGTATTGTACCACATAGAGGATTCACTTTTACACAAACTACATACTAAACTCAAATTTCGATTTTTCGGAGATGTCTGACTTATCAACTGGGCGATGGAAGTGTTGCCGCGCAAGAAAATTTATCTAGAAATTTAAAAACGAAAAAGATGTGCAAAAACAGCCCAATAAGTGGTAGAAGAAGTCGGGGACGCCCGAGAAAGACTTGACACCATCAAGTGAATTAGACACTTGAGTCAGCCCATGAAAGAAGAGTATGTATGAGACGATGTATGAATACGTATGAGACAAGAAGTTTAAGCATATGAATACGTATGAGACAAGAAGTTTAAGCATATGAATACGTATGAGACAAGAAGTTTTCTCAGAATAATAGAAGACCATGTATGAGAT
This sequence comes from Glyphotaelius pellucidus, assembly GCA_936435175.1. Lineage (NCBI taxonomy): Eukaryota > Metazoa > Arthropoda > Insecta > Trichoptera > Limnephilidae > Glyphotaelius > Glyphotaelius pellucidus. Next base: position 9,507,594 of record OW386560.1, on the reverse strand, counting down.
GATGCATGAATGTGAACGAGGCAAGGAGTGTGCGCCAAGATCGAGTTGTTTGGCGGTACGTCCTCTCTGCCTACCTCTGCGGAAAAGGCGTGATGGTTAGACAGTTGGTCCCATAAAGGGGCAAAGGTATTTTAGAAGCTATATAGCTACTACGCCACTGGGTGAAAGGTTCGATATTTTTACTTGCTCAAGTGTTAGAAGTTGAAGCTGAGAAGAAATTTCACAATTTTAAACAAGTAAACAATATTAAATTATAAGTTATCAATCTAAATCATTGTTATTGAATTAAACGAGTCTTCTTGTTAATTAAATAAATTGAATGAAAAGTGATACGCTATTCATCGTTTCATAATCAGGTATTCATTTCCGGCGACAGTTGGCCCGCGGACAGTTGACCCTCTGCCAATTGATCCCTCGGACAGTTGATCCCCTAAAAGAATATTTCTTCAAGTAAGTATGCAAAGAGGATATACGGCCGTACAAAGTCGATATACTTATATGTGCAGGCGTTTTGAGTGAAAATCCGCTACACAAATATTTTTACTAACAAACATCCCGAAAGAGCATGCGGTGACGCTATACGGCCGAATAATAAAATACGACTTATATGTGCAGTCGGCTTAGCAAAAAACCGCTGAAGGTTCGTAGTTGCATATAATAAAACTAATTTTATCTGAATACCAAATGTCTGGAGCCAGTGGGACTATTTTGATATGTAGTGAGGCTGAAGGTGGTTGAGAGGGGAAGGAGATGTGGAAAATGTACCTGGCTATTCAGATCTCGTCACCAAACGCGGCTAAATCCATTTCAAGTAATGTTATTCTGAATGATGGTGTTGCACAGGGCGATACTTAAATGAATCAACTGTTTGCGTCCGTACATACGCAATATGAATATGAATAAAAAAATTTGACCATAAACAAACTGAATTATTTCAAGAAAGGACAAATACAATATTGTATCGGTGATTCAAACCAGTGATTTCACACACATCTGCCTTGATGATGTAACGCTGTCCGAAACATTGGATAAAGAACGAGGGAGCGCAACACGGCATAACACCCCAAAAATAAATAACGATTGTCATTTTTCTTTCGATCTGCGTCGTCGGAAATATTCTAGGAAAATAAATGTGTCCTTTACGACGTGCTTTTCAAGAGGATTTTTTTTATATAAACAAATTAAATTCTGTTATCAAAGAAATTTACAAAAAAATAGGTATTGAAAGATCTATTCAACGTTATTTTACAATAAAAATAGCAATCTTGAATCGCATTCCGAAGGTCGCGGGACCGAATCCCAGCGTGGCAAATAAATTTTATTTAATTAATTTGTGTTATTCCACAATTAATTAATTTGAAATAATATATATTGTACATTTGCGACACGTGGAGAGTGGAAGATACTCTCAGTGTCGCCTTGGTGTAAGACCACCATTCAGAATTTAAACGTTGCTTGAATTTTTTTAGCCGTGTTTGGTGACCAGATATGAATAGCCAGATAGATCCCCACCTCTCTCTTCTCCATCTTCTTTCCCTCCCCACTATCTTCAGCCTCACAACATACCCCAATTGGGGATGCCATAGTCTCACTGGCTCCAGACGGGAGCAGTTGGGAATCTTGTGCGGTATTCATAAAAAAATAAAATAAAATAAAAATCAATAATTACAGGTCTACAAAAGCAGACGATATGATTTTTGGAAAAGTAACTTTATTTTCGCTCTCCGTGAGAAAACCGAACAAAGTAGCCGGAGGGTTTAAACGCCGTTTCGAAAATCGGAACTGATTTGTCGAGAATTCAGACAATCTGGTGACTTAGCACGGGTCTGCGCTGGCCGATTAATAATAACGATAATAATTAAATTCTTGGACAGAGGCATTCCGTCGGGTTATGGGGTTATGGTTCACGTACCAAGGTGAGTTTAGTTAGACAGATAGGTGGTGGCAGGTATGGCGAGTGGATGGATGGGTTATGGAGATGTATTGTGTATTGTGCGCGGCTACCAAATGTTGACGTTCATTACTGGCGACACGTCACTGCGGGGCGATCATAATAACGGGAGCATTGGCCGCTAAATGTTGAGTTATTATGCGCCGGCCAAAATGGCCAATATTGATACTGATTGAAAGATTGTGAAATCAAATATTATTTTTTTAGATAGCTTTGATGATATATTATAAGGTTCTGGCATAATTATTTTTATTTTAATTTTTTCAGGTTCTCCATAAAACAGTTATATATGAAGATAACAAAATAAAAAAAAGTGCATTGGGCTGTTTTACTATGTTGTAACATATGTCAAAAGATAGTTGCTGAACACTCTGTATTTGACATTGAAGATGTCGATTCTCGATGCAGAATCGTTAAGCAGTTGAGTTGCTCTGTTTAATGGCGCATTCTGATGGGCAGAAGTTCTCGCTTTCGGAGCATAAAAAAGTGCGTGGGATCTCCCACAAGTAAACGCGTGGGGGACATATTTATAAGTTAATCTCTTTCAACATTTTTTGGATTTTGTGTAGTACCGGAGATTAAAATGTTTACCTAAAAGTATTTTTCGGAGGGCTTCTAAGGTATTAAGATCGAGCATTCCTATTAAAAACAACGATAGATACAGGAATGATGAATATTCCCTCCAATCCTTTTTCTATTTCTAGGATATGGTTTTGTTCAGAAGGGGCCCAAATAATGGAGCTATATTCCAGGATGCTGCGGACAAGTGCTTCATATTAAATGCATACATCCATCATAAGCAATTAAACAGGGCAAAAATCCAAAATATACTGGTTATTCCTAATTCATCTTTTGGACAGAGAAATAATTCATTTCATGCTACGAAACTGTGCGTCTTGTATAGGGCTAGCAGATTCTTTAGTGACCAACTGCTAACTTTATACAAATCTCAAGTATACCCAATAGTTGAATTTGGGAGCCACCTCTGGACTAGAGACCCACAATACTAGATAAACCTATTTGCTTCTGTAAAAAAGGGAGCGGTCCGTCTGATTTACAATATGTATGTTGTCAATATAATCAGATATTCTGTACTTGACTTTTGAAATAAAAAAGTTTACGATAAATTTCTTATACTTGTACGGTTTACAAAACGTTCATATAAACTTGATATAAATGCACTTGCATAATAATAATTATTTCCCGCGCTCGGTCGGTTGTTCTATAAATTACATTGATTTTGAATTTACACTCCTTTATAATTATGTAAATTGGATACCATTATTAAATAAAAATATACCATTATTCTAATAAAAAAGTGCAACTATAATTGAGACGCTCAGCGGAAAAGTGGCCCAACCCACATCAGTGAAAATACCAATCATTATTTATTTGTCATATCTATGAAGCTACAGTGATCCAATTAAGTTTTTCACTAATTCATAGGGTTTCAATGGATGAGTTTGTGTATTTGGGAAGTATGTTTACGAGAGATGGGAAGACTGATAGAGATATCGAAAGAAGGGTAAATGCCGGTAACTCCATTAATGGAGGACTCAACGCCGTTGCGCCAACAAAAAACTGTCAAAAGAAGCGAAGCTAGCCGTCCATAATGGAATGCTGGTACCTACACTGAAGTAAGGCAGTGAGGCATGAAACTGGCAGAGAAAGGATGAAGGTAGACTGAATGCTGTATAAATGAGATCCCTGAGACGTATGTGGTAAAACCATGTATGATCGTATGAGAAATGTGGAGATCCGCAAAGAATGCAAGGCTGATGTAAGCGTAATGAGTAAGATTAAGAAAGGGAAACTCAGATGGTTTGGGCACGTAGAGCGAATGAATGAGGAAAGGAGTGTAAGGAGAATATATGACGCAAATGTGAATGGTAGAAGTCGGGGACGACCGTAGAAGACATGGCACGACCAAGTGAATCAGATACTTGAGTCGGGCGATGTCAAGAGTCAGAAAAATAGAAGAACATGAATGAGACGATGTAGGAATGTGAACGAGGCAAGGAGTGTGTGCCAAGATCGAGTTGTTTGGCGGTCTGTCCTTTCTGCCTACCCCTGCGGAGAAACGGCGTGTTGGTTAGTTAAAGTCAAAGAATCTCAGAAATAGTGAAAACTAAAATTGGGCCACTTTGGCTTCATAGTTACGACAAAAATATATTAAAAAAAAGATTGACGTTTTCGCTGATCACGAATTTTTGTGGGTTGGGCCACTCTTCCGCCGAGCGCCTCAATTTTAAAACACAGAAAAAACAAACAAAAAAATCAACAATACCTAATTCACGATAGATATAAAAAACAAGAATAAAATAAAATTCACATGAGCTACTTAATTTACGGTAAAAAAAATTATATGACGGTCGTAGAAGGAATTGTAACAAAAATGAAATATGCAAAACGGGAGCAAAAAACAATATTTTAGCAGCACCACGCGGGCTCCCTTTAACCAAGATTGCACGTGATTTTGTACCTACTACCCTACCTACCCTTAAACGAAATTTAGATTACAATTTCACCTCAATTAAGCTTCCCCATAGCCCATTCATAATTAAGTCCGCCGCTCTGACGATGACGCGAGTATGATAAATGTAATAGTGAATATGCCATACATTATCACTGCGAGCCGAAACCCGGGTGACATGACATCGTCATAATCAGAACCCTTCGTCATATCATATTATATAGGTATAGATGTTATGTGAGATTGGTGGTATGAGGGAGCGATCCGGCAAATGATGATGTCGATATTGGCACACCGAGCACTGGATGCACTGTAAACTGTATTTTACTGGTATTGCACATTTGGAAATATAATAATACTAGCTTTTACCCGGCATGCGTTGCTATGGCATTTAATAAAGAAATTGTTTCTCCCTGCGTGTCCTTTCCAATTCGTCCCGTTCTCCTTCCGCCTCCCTTCCTCTCCCGCGTCCCCTTCCCCTCTCGCGTTCCCACTCCGCCTCCTCAACCTTCCCTCTCCCCACTCTACTCCCGCCCTTTCCCCCGTCCCGCGAACCCCCCTTCCGAGTTCCCCTCCCCCCTCCCGCATTACATACATTCATTCCCCTTAAACCCTTTTCCTTCCCATAACTCTCCTTCCTTTCCTTAAAAAAACCCTCCACACAGCATCCCCAAAAAAGACATAGGCCCCGAGGGAAATTATTTTCCTCAGGGCCTCCTGTGTGGAGTTCATGTAAAAAAAAAAAAAAACATTTTTCATTCAGCTCGCGTGCCACCTATTGCAAATTTCATAATGCCAGAGTTCACCCGTAGTTTTATACAAAATAACGAACACAAAAAAAAGAATTATCCAATTTGGTGCAGTCGTTCGGAAGTTATGCGCGTACATTTCGGCGAATCATTTTTAGAGGTAGATAATTAAATTCCCCGCAAATATATCAACATCTTTTCCACGGCAACGATTTGTTTTGCCGACGTTAGCAATAACTCACTTTTGTTAGTGACAGAAAACGTATAATAAATATAATATAATATATTAATATTTATAATTTCATAACGCCATAGCTTATCATTAAATATAGCCTGTATTACTCGCATATAATGTAGCTTTCTATTGTTGAAAGAATTTTAAAAATCTTCTTAGTGGTTTATGCGTGAAAACTTAACAAACAAACACACGCAGTTCAGCATAATATTAGTACAGATGTATTGACATACTTCTGATGACTTGTGGATATCGACGGTTACAAAATGGCTTCATGGGATGACTAGTGTGATCTTATAAATAAAACAATTTATGTACATTTTTACGTAGTAGCGCGTTCATTGGTCAATTGCATTGTACAAACAGTTTTGTATAAGTGATCGACGAAACGATGGATGCAATTTTTTGCCATAAGTTGTTAGAATGGCTTGTCTAGTCTGTAGTTAGAAGTAATACAATTGTTTTTAAGGACGGGTTGTTTCAAAAAATTTGATGAGTTCATCAAATATTTGACGTTAATTTTCACGTTCTGTGTAAGTTCTATTCGAGTTCTGTTATTTTATTATCATAGGCCAGCTGCTTCATAAAACTGAAATCATCACAGAACTTGAATAGAACTTACACAGAACGTGAAAATTAACGTCAAATATTTGACGAATTCGTCAAATTTTTTGAAACAACCCATCCTAAATGTTTTTGCTGCTCGTAAGTACATGAATTGTACCTACGAATTATCCATATGGATTTAGCACTAGTTATATTATTATTTATTATATTTAGTTTGTGCTTTATTTATATATTTTGTAATCTTCTTTGTTTATGTTATACTGTTGTTTTAAAATAAATTTGTATGTTATATGTAAAAGCCCGATAGGGCGTCAATAAATAAATAAATATTGTAAAATTATATTATAGATTTGTACAGCGCTTTTAGGGTGATTCACAAAAACGGCGCTATACAAGTCTTGCACGCGGAGGGCATTATATTTAAAACACTGGACATCGCATGATTTTACAATAAAGGTTGGTGGCAAAAGTAGAGTTGATATTTATTTTGAGAGACTGGAGAATTTAGGACCCTGGGGCTGGAGAATCTTCATGAAATGACCTTTACTTAATGCTTACAACAGAGTTTTTTTTCTATAATAAGTGTTTAAATGTTAAAGATGTGTGCGCGTGTGTGTATGTACATGTATGCATATAAATGTATAGAGTATGCACACGCACTCATACACAAATATATATATATTTTTACTAATATTTGATTTTGATCCTCCTTGTTTTATGTACCTATTTGTAATTTGATCTATTACAACTAGCGCCCTTGAGGTGTTTTTTCACAAAAACGGCGCTCTACAATTAGTATTATTATTACAGTCATTTAAGAGACAATCTAAAGTACTCATAAAAGGACCAGACCCTAGACGAACCAGGAAACTAACTCAATATGGACAGAAACTCGCTGAGGGAACTGGTAGGACTACTAACGAGACACTGCCATCTCAGGAGACACATGCAGATATTGGGAGTGGAAAACACCAATAGATGCAGGAAATGTGAAGAGGACGAAGAGACTACAATTCACTTATAGTGCCAATGTCCTGCCTGGGTGGGAACTAGGCTCAGATACCTGGGGAGACACACAGTAGAACCAGAAGACATAGCCACATATCCGATGACAACCCTGGTGAACTTTATTAAAGGACTGAGGTAAAATGGGAGATAGCACAATGGGCCTATGGCCTAAGTGCTCACGGGAACTACTTGTAAACCGTCTCCGCCTTTAAAAAAAAAATGTTGAGAAGAGTGGTGTGCTCACCTTTAATTGGAATCATCGCTATAACCATATTGAAAACGTAAATTAATGTAATAATTATAAAGTGGTGTATTCTGTTGGCGAGCAAATATATAAATAAAATTAAAAAAATACATACCTCTACTGTGAAAATAGGTACAAAAAGCTAGCTCTGATATTAATTTGTAATTCTATTATGTTTTGTATCTAGAGACTTAACCCTCGCCGAAGAAGTGAACCACTTTCACCGATGGATCTATTTTTAAGAGAAAATACTAGTAAAAACTATACCATAGAAAATACTTAATTCCAGAGTTAATTCAAGGTTGAACTCGTTATAATTTGAGAAATATATAAGGCAAATTGTTTGCACAGCATTATTACGTCGTCTAATCCGGACCTGTTAAACACATGGAGAGATTTACGTACTCCCAGCCCGATGAATATATACCCGCCCTAATAAAGCCGGCGCCCCATATGGCCGGCCAAGGGAGCATGTCAACCAAACCCGCATCAACACAGACACAGCGACGGAACAGCGACACGGCCGAATTACGAAACAATCCGAATGTGGAATGTGGGGACACTCTACTCCTACTCGGTAGAGTGGCACACCAATGTAAAAAAGATATATAGCAGTGGACAGCGTAAGCTTTGTTGAAGATTTTCGACAGTAAGAAAATGAAAAAGGAACCCAAATCGGCGATCAATATTTGAAATATATATTTGTTTTCCAAACATTACAATAATCACTTTTGATATTTCTTTTGAACTTCTGGGAGGTCTAGCGATCGGTAAAACCAACATCGATATTGACCAAATCCGTCATCTATGGCAGTTATCAACATTTGATACAGATATTCCGACCGACGACTGATAAATTTTAGCGCGGCCTCCGTAATATCAGATAAGTTTCGGTTATCAATATAAATTTTTTTCAATTATGTCGTTCTTTATGCAAAATTTCTGGCTTATTTAATTAACGTTTTGAACTAACGAAGTTCTTAGAAATGAAAGTAGTCATATACGCGATCCATAGACCTAAATAATGAATCTAAGAGGCAATCAATTTATTCTGTTCGATCTTTGAGATATGAAAATGGTTGAAATATGAATAAAGATCTCATTAACTATTAACTCCCAAATAGTGTCAAAAATAATAGAAAACACAGAATAATAGAAGAGTGTGTACGAGACGATGTATGAATATGGGTGAGGCAAAGAATATACATATATACCAAAACCGAGTTGTTTGGCGGTCCGATATTTAGGTTAGTATTTCGATTCAAATTTGCCAATTTATTAACATTTTTACGAAATTGCTTGGCGTCTGACATTTCGTATTGTCAATTCATAGAAGACACTTTGAGTGTTGCTAGCATTATATCGATTTCTTATTTATTCCCCGTCAATATCGGTTCGGCGGTCAACGGTGAAAACGTGCTCGGGACATCGATATAAAATTATCGTATATAGATCCGATATCGTAGTTATCGATTTCACACTGCTAGAACCCCAGGCTATAAGCACGTATAACAGCTTTTCCTACACGTTATTAACGTTCAAAGTTTTGATCTAAGTAAGTAGGTATCCAATTTCATTTGCTTACATTCTGTTTTGGCGTAATATCAGCAAAACTTACAGTCATTCAATTGTGCAGTGCTGACTTCAGCACAATTAGTATTATTGCAGTAAGTTCGTCTTAATAATTAACCAAAACCCATCTAACTTTGCCCGCTTGTCGCCAAATTGCAGTCTAACACAATCGCATCGCGTCTAACACAACACCCCGACTAAAGCAGATTAATAAATAACCCGCAGTTGCAACGCCGAAAACTTAACGTCGTCGGATCATTTCATTATTCAGAAGGCAGATATTCCTTTATTAAACCTGGTGAGGAATTGGTTAGGAGGGAAGAGAATATGAAAACCGGCAGTAACAAGTTTCTCATAATATTGGTAGACATGACGTATCGGGAGGTGCTTATCATGGTGGAAGGTATTGTTTGTATGTTTTAATTCGTAGAACTCCATTTATTATTGTGACACCTATTTCGACTTACAATGCCATTTTCATTTACAGATGTAAGTTATTAATATTTAAGTTCAATGAAAACAACACCTCTCCATTAATATATTTTACGTAGAACTGTTAGAAAATTTTATTTCCCGAGCTATAAATTTAGCGGTGAGCACCAGATTTTATTTTTCTAGACGATAAATTAATATCTTTCGGAGGAATTCATTTAGAAACATCTTAAATATTAGAAACACGTTCTTCAGAATGAATTAAAATGAGCCCGGCGGAAAGGTCGAATCTCCAGGCCTGCTAGGGCAAATTCGACCGTACTTCCGTCCAATACGGCACATAATCTTGGCATCCCAGTCACACCCGTGATATAGAGTGTAGTATTCGGCGCAAATACAAAAACGCCACCCGGTCCTATATCTATGTTGTTCATACACACTCTTTCAATGTCTATCTTTATGAATAACTTTTGAATTAAGAATACATTGAAAACATACGCGTTTTTCTTACTATTTTGAGTTTGTAAGACGATAGCGAGTCTTTATGTGAAGTATAACGTCATAGTAAATATCATAACATTTTCGAACCCTGATTGTGCCTCAAAGATCAATTCAACTGTCCGAATAAACAATGTCAGATGTGCAATTTAGTCACTTAGTGCTGGTTAAGGTTTCGTATCAACATTTTTACCATTTTTGAGAATGAGAAAAAACTTACTTACATCTTTATCGTACATTTAACTTTGAATTAAGGCGGCGCTTCAAGGCCCAAAAAGAACAAGATGGATAGATATGTAATTACGAATGTTGGACAGAGCGCGCTAATATTTTAAGTGATAAAATTGAAGCGAAAACTGCGAAAATGCTTAATAAAACATGACTCGTTTAAAATAGAACAAAAATCTCGTGGAAGGTATCTTAAGTATCATTTAAAGAAACATTGTGAATTTTTTCACAAATATAACTTGTAAAATAATAGAAATAGACTGGTTTTTAATAATTTTCGGAGCATACTTCTATCGAGGGAATTTCATATAATTTGCGTTTTGGCGTGGAGCGTATCTGGATATTATCTTCAAAAATAACATATATTTTTTTAAGAGCTTAAAAACTTTAAATGTTTAAGGGAGATATGTAAGAAATCGGTCGAATTTCGGATAGCGGCGGCTTAAGAATTTACTGAAAACATAAGAGTGTTTCTTACTTGCCACATGATATCTTGAGTTGTGAGACAAAGGCGAGCCTAGATGTAATGTATTATGTAATTGAGATAACTAGGTAAAAGGGCGGGTTTATTTATTGTCAGGTGGAAATTTTTTCCATTCTGAAACAAAAAGCTTGTTTGTTGCTTTTGCGTTCCAATTCGTTTTCCGCGTTTTTCGGGTCATCGTTTTCACATTGTCTTTTAAAGCATTAGTTCAGGGCTTTGCGAGCGTGTGAGTGTGTCCGCGGTGTGAGATAAAAACGGCAAATGCGGGGCGGCAAATAATGGTGATACAAATATGTTCAGCATTCGGCTCGTGTGAAAATGTACAAAAATAATTTAAGGGAAAAGTAAGGGCTGTCAGGCTGATGGGGAAAGCATGGTGACGGATGAATTCGGATTCTAGTACCTACCCCAAAGTGGGTACCTACCTGCACGTGGGGAAATGGGAAAATAGTGATTGAATTGAAAATGATAACATTTGGAGCAATTAATTCAGGATTGGTGAAATTGAAAGCTATAAATTTCTTCTTTATATTGTACTGGCTGGTATTTTTGTAGTCCCCGGCGTTGCCCTTGGGGCTTGACGCATAGTTTTTCGAAATCAGCGTCGACAGTAATTTCCCACTTTTTTTTAACAATCTTTTATTGTGCAAAATTTCATCAAGAAACATCAAAACTCTATTTTAACTGGGGGCCTACTCTCTATCTTTCGGTTTCACAAACCAGCACGTTTGTGGTTTAACCTTCACTAGCGAATGCTATCAACTAAGCGGTTACGGTCTATAATTACTGAAATATCTCTGTAAATATATTAAAAAATAGAGTTCATATTTTAGTTATTCTTCCGCAATACATTTATGTATTGGATTACACAATTACAACGAATAAATATTTACTGGGTGTACGACGCGACTGAAGCGCGAGGAAGTTTTTAGCACGATAGGAGGAGGGTTAATAAGCGTTTGTGACGTAGCTAAACCTGCCGTACGGACCTCGTGGAAGATAGAGAGTAGGCCCCCTGGTGGGAAAGAGGAATGGGGTGTTTTTCGAAATGTCGTGTAGATAGTCACCTTCCTCATGTTTTGAAGGGCAAGTTGCAATCTCAGAATAAAACTGTAGATTTGTATAAAAATCAAATACACGTCGCCTGCCACAGACACCCCTTGTTTAGAAAGAAGTTATTGAGTAACCCAGTTTTGCGGTCTTCCTCCAGAGCAGCAACCAAAATCTTGTAAGGTACCTACATAATAATATTATGAAATCAAGAATTCAATTTAAAATCTAAGCCATACCTCAAAAATTCTAAATGCAGCTCTGTTATCCCAACATTAATACTTTTTTCATCGATTTCTATATGTTCATAATTATTTTTGAGTTATATTCGCTAAATAATTTATAAATAATGAACCCAGCATATTATTCTGCTTCCTAATGTTCCCAATTAGTTAAGAAATGACAGGATAGAAGGGTTTTGAAGTGAAAATTTCTTTAGCACTATTGTGATTTGAAACTCGATGAAACGAAAAAGCGACACAAAAAAGAGACAAACACATACATCTATAGGATTTAACCTGCGAGAATGAGATAGACTAAGTCTCCCTCCTCGTAGCCTCCCCACTCTTGTATGCTTTAGATTTCTGAAGGTTTCACTTCTACTGCGTGTGAACTGCACACTTGTATTTTTTATAGAAATTTGGTGTACATAGTACATTTGTTTTTTGTGATTTTGAAGTGAAACTTCTTTAGCACCGTTGTGATTTGAAACTCGATGAAACGGAAACGACACTTAAAAGAGACATTCACATACATCTACAGCATTTAGCCTTGCGATAGAATGAAACCTTACCGCATTGGCTGCTTTGATTGTGAGCTCACTTTTCAAGACTCCCATTGATAGAGATTGTGTGTAAGTTATTGTGAAGTGCACTTGATTTTTAGATTTCCTAACACTTTTACGATAATTCAGTCGCTGGAAGATTTTTGCACGATCAATAGTTTTCTCACGATTTCAGTTTTTTTTTTATTTAATATAGATATATAAGTGTACAGTGATGTTATATAAATTTCATATCGGTACAGAAATTATTTAAAATTGCATTCTCACCAAATAAGATGCTAGTTCTTGTGCTTGATGAGCGAGTTACACTAATTATAACAGAAATAGAATAACATTATACAATAGGTAAGTATATAATGGGAACAATTGAAACTTCTGGATCATCTATATGTGAAGGTACATACATAGGATACGGTTACACACTAAAATATTGTGCACTTAAGAGAAATCCGAAAAATCTAAATAAAATGGAGATGAATATAGATTGATAATAAAAAGAAAGAAAGAGAAAAAAAGGTAATTATTTAACTAAATTATTCCTGATGAAGTGTAGCCACAGTTATCAAGATAAAACCCGTAATCTGGGAATACGAAGTAATCATGTTCTTACTAAACAACTTGCTGGTACAATATTATATCATCAATTTAATGCCTTCTTCCTTAGCATGACCGTCTAGTAGGTACAGTGAGCACTCATGCATTGGTACCAGAGAGATCCATTCGCATTTGGTGGCAAAAATCCAAAATACAGTGGTGTTTTTCAGTCATTTTATGGACATCCAATTCCGTTCTGCCCTATCCTATCGCCATTAACGCGTTTGCGGAAAAATACGACCACTGAGGCCGCTGCATTGGAGCACTTTGAATGGACGTGAAAAGCTTTCAAATCCAATAAATAAATAACGTTTTAAAACGCTAGCATATGTTTTTTTTTTGGGAACGACTCGATTGGGTTTTAGCATTTTAATGGATGTTTAAAAAATCTCATTTGATCAGAATGTGTACATAGGTGGGTATAGCAATGCGAAAAATATATTAATATAGCTGGGTTACCCGGCTTCGCTCAGGACAACATTCGACAGTGTTCTGGAATGTTCCGCAATTTATTTTATTTATTTATAGCGGACCCGACAGACGTTGTCCTGTACACAACAGTCGGGACAAACTAAAATTAAAATAGAATAATATTGAATATTCGATACTGCGATAGTAGCGCAGTCTGCCGGATCCAATGTAAAACATTCCAAAATCAACAACTCCTTAGAAAAAAAAAAAAAAATTAAAAGAACATTTTCAAGTGGACCAAATTGTGAATTTAAACCATTCTCGAATCCCCTTGAACCCACACAAAAAATTTCATTAAAATCGGTCCAGCCGTTTAGGAGGATTTCAGTGACATACACACGGACAGAAGAAATATATATATTAAGATGGGTGGATCAAAACGATGGATTTCCATTAGGGCATCGTGGATTTAATCCTCTGCTAGCTTAGTCCTCCATCATCGTACAGAAACACTTTATGACTATAATGATGAGAGTAGAATGAGTTAATTTTTTGCAGGTTACTTGCAACCCGGGAATGTTTGTCTTCATTAAAAAAAAAAAAACAAACAAAAATTAATTTCACCGATTCAGAGGTAAAAATGATTGAAATCTTATCATGACGGCCGGCGTAGTCCAGCGGTAAGGCTCTTGACTTGCATTCGGATCGAATCCCGGCGTGGCAAATAAATTTTTTTTCACAATTTATCCATTTAAAATAATTTGTAGTATATTTGCGGCACGTTCCAGAGTGGAAGATACTTTCAGTATCGCCCTGGTGTAAGACCACCATTCAGAATTGAAACGTTGCTTTAAATGGCTTTAGCCGTGTTTGGTGACCAGATCTGAATAGCCAGGTACTTCCCACCTTCCTCTTCCCCATCTCCTTCCCCTCCCCATTACCTTCAGTCGCACAACATACCCAATTGGGGATGCCATAGTTTCACTGGCTCCAGACAGTAGCAGTTAGGACTCTTGTGCGGTATGCATATAAAAAAGAAAACTAACCCCCATAAAATAAGCTTTAAAGTAAGTGCTCAAAACCGTAGATAAATTTTACTAAAAAATATTTTGCAAGTTAAATAAATGTGGCAAGACTCTGTATGATTTCTTGAAAGTATTAGACCGAGGGAAAAATGTATAGAATAAAATAAAAGTAGAGGTAAAATGGCCTAAATTTGCACAACACAATAAACATAAAGCAATTCGTGGAAAGGTTTGCTTGCTTTATGAAATAAATTTCTATATGTACATATTTTAAGTATTCGTCCAGTTTCTGATAAGAGTGGAGACGCGACTAAGAATAAGCCTGAATATGAAATATTCAAGATTTTTAAATATTGTGCTTCTATGAAAAAAATTTGCTCCGAAATATTTCAAACCGAAATGTCCGAAAAACGAGTTTTATTCTCTTGTAATTTATTTGTTTATATATTTAAACGCCCATAGGGCTTTTACATATAGTGCAGTACATAATTTTGACAAAATATAGGAAATAACATAAAGTATAAGAAACAAAATATAGGTAACATAAAATATAAGAGTTGACACAAAGTAGATAAAATAGAATATAAGTTAAAAATAGAGATAAAGATAGTTTATGAAGTAGGAAGAAATAGTTGGCACATACGCCGTTTGAAGTTTGAAAAATTCTAATTATTATCAAATACATCCATATTGTTTAAATATTTGTTGCCAAGACTATGTAAACGCTGTATTGGAGAATTCAAACTATGGTTGGAATGAGATGTATGTACATAAAATGTTAATATTTGTTTAGTCATTCGTGTAGGTACATGAAGATTAATTAATTGCAGAAGTTCACAACAATTGAATTTAGAATTTAATAATTTTAATATAAAGGTATGGTAGGTAGGTTAGGTCGTTTATTTATCGTCTGTTTTCTAGAGATGGAATATTTAGAATATTCATTAAGAACGGGTAATTTATATGATCAAAGGGATATTATGTTTGAAATTTACGAAACGTAGAAATTTTCTTTGAATTCTTTCATCATTATGAATATGAATTTTGTAGAAGGGCGACCAGACTATGGAGTTATGTTCCATTAGGCTTCTAACAAATGGATATGTATAACAGTTTAATAATTTGTAACGATTCAAAGTAATGCATGTCTTTTAAAATTTGCGTCTATGTATATTAAATTTAATTCGCTAGTCGCACTCGCGTGACAAGGGATAGCCGTAATCTGCTGTTAAATTTGAGAATTTTAGCAATTTAAAACAACAATGACGAAATTCTTTCTTACCTTGCATGTCCGCCCTCGACACATCAAAACGATTCGCGCCCGCGAGGGTGTTCGCCGCATCTGGACTTTCTCACAATGGGGACGAGATGAAATCTGAAAAATAAATAAAAACACGTAAGTACACAAATGGAAAGCGTTTTGTCATGATAACAATTTGGTCCAGACACTACAAGAGCGTGATGCATAAGTTATGGGTTCGATTCCTGTCTAAGAGCAAATGCGAAAATTGCAAACATTTTTGCACACAAAATTTTTAAGAATCACAAAAATGATTTTTCTATTTAATCTAATATACCTAAATTGTGAATCATAACATATCTGTTAAAATCAACAAAATCGTATAAAACCGCAAGAGTCCCAATCCACCCGGAGCGATCGGTGCCCGAAGCTAGTGGAACTATGACATCTCCAATTTGAGGTAATATTGTGATCAAAATTATAGAGCGGAAGGAGAAATTGTGAGTAGTAACGTTGGGAGATAATGTCGAGGTTGGCTCGAGTTGGGAAGCAAAACTAAAGTCGTCATAATGTTTGAAAGAGAGAGTACGAAAATAGTGTGCAATATAGTTTTGAATAATGAATACATGGAGCAGGTGGATGATGGTATTTGGGAAGTATGTTTACGTGAGATGGGAAGGCTGATAGAGATATTGAAATAATAAGGGCGAATGCAGGTAATTCCATTAACGGAGGACTGATCGCTGTTGGCACAAAAAAAACTGTCCAAAGAAGCGAAGCTGGCGGTCCACAATCGAGTGCCGGTACCTACCCTGAAGTATTTTAATGAAGCATGGAACTGGCAGAGAAAGGATGAAAATAGACTGAATGCAGTAGAAATGAGATCCCTTAGGTGTAGGTACGTGTGAAAAAAACCATGTATAATCGTATGAGAAAAGTGGAGATCCGAAAATAATGCAAGTCAGATGTAAACGTAATAAAAAAGATTAAGAAAGGGACGTTTAGGTGGTCTGAATGGAGACAAGAGTATAAAGAGAATACATGACGCAAATTTGAATGGTAGAAGTCGGGTCGCCCGAGGAAGACATGGATCATGTGAATCAGATGCTTGTGTCGGGCCGTGTCAAGAGTCAGAATAATAGAAGATTATATATGAGACGATGCATGAATGTGAATCAGGCAAAGATTGTGAGCCAAGACCGAGTTGTTTGGCGGTCAGTCATCTCTGCCTACCCCTGAAGAGAAACGGCGTGTTGGTTAGTTAGTTTTTGACGAATTATTTCGGTATTTTCCTCAATGCCTGCTCGATCGGCTGAAAAGTACGAAATACATAATTTAAGCGCGGACTACAAAATTTGACCCGTCACGGGGTAACGTCTACCGGAGGTCGATATATTATTCCTGAGAACCAGCCACCAAGCAACTCATTTGCAAGTCTATGAGGCGGAAAAGCAATAGTGAAGTGTGAACATTGAACATAGCTGTCTTTAGAATCGTTCGAAAACAACAAAAAACTAACATAAAATAGTTTCAAAATTGGAATACTAATAGAAATTTTAATAATGAGATATCCGAGTGGTTGAATTTTATCAAACCTAACATCAATGTTTAATTCTAAGTGGCGCTGGAACAAACAAACAGTATTACAAAATGATTACAAAGGATTGTTAGCACTGACAAAATCAATTATTGCACTCAATACAACGACGACTAATTTAGGCTAATTTGTTCGCATTTCGGAACAACTCATATAGGTCTCATGTAGAAATCGTTGTGTCTCCCTTACTATCATAGTGAGAAACGTGATCTAAACAGTGTTAGAAAGAGAAAACACACCACTTTATATTTAAATTTAAAAATAAACCACAAAATAATGAAAATGTACATCTTTATGGAATCAAAGCTTCTGACCGCAATTTGAAAAAAATTGTGAAACTTTGGGATTTTTTTTATTAAATATTTTTACATGAAACGACAAAAAGACGACAACGTTTAAAATACATTTGTCTAATAAAATATGTTTTTTTTATCCATTATCTGTAATTTTTTAAGTTAGAAAAAACTTAAGGTAAGTAATCGTTTTAAAAATTTTTCCATGTTTGCATTCAAAAATTTATATTTCAAATGTGATATGTTTAATTGGAATAATAATTTGAGAGCGCATTTTAATACCTTTCAAAAACAGTTTTTAGTTTTCGGATGCGTTAAGAGCGTAGGTTCTCAACGTGGGCGATAACGATAGACCTTCAGGGGGGCGATAGAAGGCCAAGAGAAAATTGGGGGACGTTTCAGGCTTTCAGGGGGGCGGTAGGAGACCCAGAGAAACCCGTCCCATCCTATATCCCCTGCAACGGAGGGGGCGTAATGGGATAGGATGGGGCAGTTGAGGGGCGCTAAAAGAGACAATATTCTCAAAGTGGGCGGTGAGCAAAAAACGGTTCAGAATTTATGGTTAAGAGATATTCTATTTTTTATTGTATTGCAAAGCGGAAATGTTTTGACCATTTGACAAAATAGGCCCTAGACCTGTGGAGTTAACCTTGTAGGCGAGTTGTCGAAAACATAATAATAAAGCAAGGTTAAAGTCAGCGAGATCGTAATATCCTGTGACAAAGGACAAGCGGGGTTTGATATTTTATACTAGAATTTACCTATAGAGCGCCAATCGGCATTAAGTTATGCAATAGATTCGTGCCACCACGCTGCTTACCGACAGAGCATCTATTTGGTTGGAGGGCGTCAAAGTCTCCCGAATTGATTTGATGTATGTAAAAATATTCATAGCGATATTACGATACACATTCAACCAATACACCTTACCGCTGAGGGCCTTTACACTCTAATACACACTGAAATGTGAAACTATATTGAACTTCGCCTGTCGTCTCACACGGCCCGGTATCGGTACCGAATCGACAAAAACCGGAGACCTTGCACGGAAAAATCCCAAGCCCTGAATCCCACAAACTTTTTTCTCCGATTGCTCAACATTTTGAATTTTTTCCGCACAAATTAAAAAAATCATACCTCCGAATTTTAATATGGAGACATACAAACTGATTACAGTTCTATATAGCCAATGAATTCACCTATATTTTGTCGATTATCGCATATTCGTAAGATTTAAAAAATATATATTATAAAATCGTAAACTTCTTCTTAATTACTTACAAATAAGGGAAAATTTGCCAAAATTGGCAGCAAAGCAATCCGAGGTATTTTAAATAGTGCCATATTGTGGCAAAAAGCGCTCCAGTGGATAACGGCTGTGTTGTAAAAACCTTAGGGAACTTAACTTTTCTACGCAGGAGCTCTGATTTTTGTCGATTAGACGCTTTTAATATTCCCACGTTTACGTAACGGCGACGGTTAAAAAAGGGCAATAAACACACGTTCTTTATCACATTAATGCTACAGCTCTTTCTTACACATTATAAAAGTGAGACAAAAGGTGAGACACGGTAACAGATACTTACTACTCCAAAGTAGTACTTTGGAGGAAACAGATACCGTACGAGACGAAGGGCTTAGAGTTTTTGCGAACACAGTACCCAAACAGATGCATTGCTTTCATACAGTATGTTTCTAACTTGCTTACTTTAGAAAAGAAAATTTCAGTGAGATCGAAAAAAATCAGCCCGTAACAAAAACCAAGTTTTTTTTAAACCATAATATGCATATTTTTAATTTTCAGGCCAATTCTTGAGCCGGCTAGTAGCCAATTTCTGATAATTGCGTGAGTTTGCCACCAAAATTTGATAGAATGCATTTTCATTTTTCATTCTACAACGAGTATATCTGCCGAGTTTCAGCTCGATCGGATATCAGGAAGTGGGTTAATTTCCACTTCCAATATTTGCATTCATTCATTCATTGCGAAATTTCAGACATTTATATTTTAAAAATAATAATTTTGGTGGTGTGTCAACGTATTACTCCGGTTCAATGACCTCTAGAACCGGAATTTGCTTTGATTTGCAAAATTAGAACTGATTGTGGAAACGATTCAGACAAGCGATAAAGTACCAAATTTTTTTGGCAGATGTAATTTTTCAAGTTTTCCAACGGTGTTCATTTGAAAGTAAAAATTGACCATGTTTATTTTTGAAAGGCAATGATCATGACGCAAATATCTTGTTTTACTTTCAGCTTTGCAATCCTACAATTATAATATCCCGTGATTTCAAATCTGTGCTAGTAATATTACAATAATGTCCCTTAATGTGTATTGCAATAAAAAAACAAAAACAAAAAAAACTCTGTTTAACTCTAACGTTACACTAACCCTTTCCACAAAAAAACAGTAAGTAGTCTCAGTGTCGTGTCACAAGTGCGTAAATAATACACCAATACACACAATGTTATGTATGTTAGTCGCATCAGCTGACTTACATAAAATAACAAGGTATTTTTAGAATGGACAAATCTTTCTTTAAAAAAACTTGTTGCGTTTCCCACCGAATCGGCTATAAAATCACACGCCATTCATTACACAAAGGAAATCGAACCCCAATTGAGATGACACGGCACTTCCAGGATGTAGAACGTATTGTAGGTCGGGTTAAGCGTCAAAATTACCTATTCCTACACGCGTACGTACATTACATATTACATTCAGTGAACAACATGCGCGTAGGATGTCTGGAGGGAGCATTGTGTAGTTTGACCTATGGCCCTATCGCACTGAACTGTAAGAAATTGTTGAATAGATTTAAATAATTAAACCACGAATGCCGAATAAGGAATTCCAGTCATTTATTATTTATGTATTTTACAATTAACAACTTTAATGCTAGCATTAGTGTTTAATAAACACAGCAAGGTTCTCAACCGTATTTTGCCCACCGCCCACTTTGAGAATATTTTTTTTCGGGCGCCCCCCAATTGTTTTTATTTAGCATCTGGTGTGAATCCAAACAGCTTTGTCACGATTATATTTACTACAACGGGGAAGTGGGGGGGGGGGGGGTTGCTACCTCCTTCCTTCTTGTATTCGTGATATGGTGTCAATAATACAAGTAAGATTATAAGTACGTGCTAAGCGTGTTTTTTTTTATGGCTTTTAGACCATTTTTTTTTACCTGACCACGCCCTCACTATGCCATCTCAACGCCCCCTAGTTTTTTCTGGGTCCTCTACCGCCCCCCTGAAAGTCTTAAACGCCCACAGAACCTATGATATAAAATAACAAAAGAAGTGCCTTGTGGGCGTGTTTCATGATACAAACATTTGCCTAATGGAGGCTTAATTTCCAATACAAATTTGCGTTTACGAAATTCAAATGCTTGGAGATCTACGATGTCAAGCGAGTGTAAATGAGAAGGAGCGTTGGGCTAAATGGGCTGAATGAACTAAATGGATCAATGGTTCAATTTGTATTTTTTTATCATTAGCTCCGCACAGCAGTGCATGAAGAAAATAATTCCACTCGGGGCCCATGTCATATTTGAATGCCGTGTGGGGGGAATTTTTATGAAGGAAGGAGAGGAGGTTCTGGGAAGGAAAAAGGAAACGGGGGGTGGGTAGGAATCTGTGGGTCAGTGTATCCAGGAGTGACGGACCTTCAAATTATATACAATGCGATGTTCCAAGAGATTTTTGCTAAAGCGGGGACTCCCTCAACCAATCTCTCCCGATCCGGTCTGTCACACAGTAGGCAGGCGCAACTACCGTCAAGACCCGAACAAAACTCATCCTATGAACCCAGGCATTCTTCTTTATTCTATGTATATAAATAATACGTACATTTTTGAAATCTTTATGAAAAAGTTTAGTAAAATTCGTCAAATAGAAAATTTGAAGCTTGAAGCGGCGCCAAGAAATTTTGCATCACATGACGTCACAAAGTTCCAACCGGTATCTATGACGTCAGAGTGGAGGCGGATCATGAATTTCATTTAATTCAAATAAATAAAATACAGTCCTTTTATGTAAGATATTTGCAACACAAGTGTTACTTTACTTTTTATCTCGTTCATACAATTAAAAATTATAAAAAAAATTTTCATTATTATTCCCCAAGAGTAACAGAAAAAATCTAAACATTTTTGCACAATTTAAAAGTTTGATTTCTCGGAATGTGTAATTATTAACACACATATAAGGCATTTATATTGTTAAATAACATTACTTTCATGGGAGTTTCATTAAACTCTATTAAAAAAATAATGTGTCGAAATAACCTCACTTTTCCCGATAACCAAATAAATTCACAACATGACACTATTGAAACTAACGAAAAATAGCATAAATAAAAGTAATTATGTTGAATTATACTAATATAATAGTAATTGGTCATTGGAATATAAATTATTATCAAAAACTTTATACGAATCGCACAGCAAATATCATAATACAACATGTCAAAACTATAATTTTGCCGAGTGAAAAAAAGGCGCATCTCGCTTGCGCTTATCTACCGAAGTTCATTGCTGCCAACATAAATAATGACAATTTTTATTAGTAATAATCCGAAAAAGAAAATGTACAATGTGATTAAAAAAACAACGCTTGACATCGAATAAAATTCTCACTGCAGTTCCTTATTCAAAGATTTACTTGGGGTTTGTTTTCAAGGATGCATAAAATATAAAATCATTTCAAAAAGCTTTTGAAAAAAATTAAGTCGAGAAGTAAGCACTACGCCGTCGTTTTGCAAGCATCATGCAGAGGCGAGGTTTTTTGCTTGAAATTTCATTCGGTGGGACTGTGTTCGAATGAAATTCCTTTGACTTTCCGCAGAGTACCTCTACCTACTCGCTGAAAGCAATAATACTTCCAGATCGCTTTGCATTGCAAAAAATGCAGTACAAGGTCTGTTCTGCGCAGTAAGCGGGTTTTAATATGTCAAATGCCTTTCAGAAATTCATGAAATAAAGAAAACATATTATTGAAATTAAAAATACTCGTACTACTGTACTTAGGCAAGAATTTTATAATAGATAATCCCTAAAGGCGTGGTCCATACCCGTTTGAAAGAAAACTGATGTCGTCAATTTACAAGAAGATCTTTCGACTTCTAGGCCAAACACAGAAGAATGAAATTGATTGGCCCGAATCCCGAAGGAATTTTGATGTTTTAAAATGTTTGATCAATTTCGCCAGAAGGAAAAATTAAACTTAATTACTTCGGGCACAAAGATACGCCGTACACCCATTAACTCTTCAGTGTTTTAAAAGCATTTGCAGGGATCTTTAAGATGAACCTAGTCAGAACCAAAAAGGTTACCCAACAATGCAGGGTGTATAGATTGCCTACAAAAAATATATACAAAATAAGCCTCATATAACCGTTACAAATCTCTATGAATAATAATGTAAAGAATTTACTTACTTCAATCAAACTCGAAGGACGAGTTGTTTAACAGAGTTTGAACGATTCATCAAATTTCAAAGTAAATATTCAAATTCTGTGAAAGTCATATTCAAGTTACGTTACTAACAGTACTGTTAAAACAACCGGCCCACAGTGGTTCCAAATCCCATTCTAGCTAGACAAAAATATTTTTCCACGGAATATGATGCAAAAGGATCACAATCACAAAGTCAAAAGAGCACGTAAGAGCAGACAAATTCTATAAGAAAATAAAGAATGATTTTATGTGAAAATTGTTTAGTTTGGAGGTACAAATTGGTACAAGATTTTGAAAGTTTAATCAAACTTTGGCAAATAATTGTAAATATTGATAATGGTTTCACGATTTTTCAATGGCTTATAAAAGTAATATGGAAGAAGCAAATTATTAAACACTTAAATAAATTTGAAAGAATTTCGTAATTTTCGTAATTTCTATCCGATTTCAAATAACACCACTAACGACCGAACAGCGCGTACACCCGAAAGAGATGTGCCGCAGGGATGCCGCCTGGCACATTCAAAGTGTCGTGTTTACATCGTTGCCACGTGTAGCGCGTATTGTTTTAATTTTTTTATCGATGCAAACATAATGCTATGGACTGTTTTCTATGCTGTGAGTATATTTTTGTACATAAATAAAAACATCGTTGAAATCTTTTTGTCTAGCTAGATTGTTCTAAGGGAACCACCGTGCGGCCAATGATTAAACACTAACAGAACTTTAATAGAACATTCACAAAACTTGAAACTAACTGATGATTTGTTCAAATGTAAAATAATTCGTTATAAAAGACACTACTAAAAAAAATCTACAATATTCTCTTCAAATTTAGACAGACGATAAAAGTTTGCACAGAAATTTCAAAAGTTATATACATTATAGAGTTAGTTATTCAGACTTACAATCAATCAATTTACGTCAAAACACGCCCACGGTGACCAGTTTACAGTTTATCCAGTATCGATAGATTAAACAAACACAATCTGCGGCCCCACAATGGACCACACATCTCACTGAACACAAGTATACTAACGTATGCACTAATACTAACATTACATTATTACATTACCTATTTCATTGAAATCGTACGTTGCCAAAGAACACAGAGCGGCCCGCCAAGCGTTGAATACAGAATTACAGATTGAAGGAGAAATTGTTGAGATAAGGGACAAGATAAGAAGTGATAAGAGAAGCACGAGGTTGACGCTGTAGAGATAAAACGACCAACTAATGATAACAAAACTTCGTATAATATAACACATTGTAGTGGAAGAGATGAATTGAACAATACAGAAAACATATTATTACGTATGACATTGTCAAACGAAGTAATGATCTAAAATATTTTAAGGCGTTTAACAGACATCCAGGCAGAGCAGTGAGATCCTTGACTGCTTGCCCATTGGTAGGAGGGTTTAATACCGAATACGTGCAAATAACGATAGAAGAAATATTTGCATTTTGCATGTTTGCGTCATTTAAATAGTAGATTCTTCGTAATAACAGATAATGGTATCCAGTCGTAGTGTAGTTAGTTCAGCCCAAAAGAGTTATTATAGGTTCTGGCGGCAATGTTATATTTGGCAATTGCTCTTTGCAATTTGTAAGACTGCACCCGCGACAGTACTTTTAAAAACACTTTTTTGTAGAGGAAATCAATTTGTCAACATTCCCATACTCTTGCCTTAGCTCTTCTGCAAGGTGATGAAACCCGTGAGCTAAGCAGGTAATGTGCCGTAGATTTGGATAAAAAGTTTGCAGGGCTTTGCCAGGTAAACAAATATGTATCTCCCGCTACTAAACGAAATACGCACGATCGGGGAAAAGGCTAAAATATGCATTCACGCCGTATTTAGAGAGATATATGCATTTGCAAATATGCAAATGCATAAAACCCGATGTCTCTTGATAACCAATACTGCTGCACACCTTAAAAAAATCGACTAATTGAATGAATTCTTTCCGTATTCAAACTACGTTGTTAACCAATACTGCTGCATACCTCAAAAAAATCAACTACTTCTCGTATTCAAACTACTCCCATTATGAAGTTATCCGCCGACATTCGGGCGGACATCATAGCATATCTTATATTTTAATATCTTTGGTTTAGCTAAAGAACGGCTCCGCCCGAGTTTCAAACAGAATTTTTTTCCCAACTGAACAAACAACATGATTACATTGATCGTTCAGTTGATTAGTCAGACATCTCCAAATACTAAGTTTTGAGATAATGAGGAAAGCAATATTCGAATGCTCGCCATAAAACAAATATTATTTACACGTGTCTGTATTTTACATATTAAATATGCTACAAAATAACACCGGGAGGCATTAACGGCGCGGTAAATTAGCATGACATTTTGAAATATCCTACTAGTGACCCAGAAAACATCAAACATTTTGTTTAATTCAAGACAAGTTTTTTTACATTATAATTGATTTGATGGTGTTTATGAATAATCTGAGTATTGTACCAGTATTTTCGGAGATGTCTGATATTTCGTCTTATTTTTAGATATTTCAAAGCTGCACAGGTCATGATGGAAAGGCGTGATGAAACCAGACCTCGTCGATTTTACAAATATCGTGCAACATATACGTACCTAATATTCATAATATTAACCGTTATGTACACATAGATCAGTCAGATTTACAGATAGTCAGTTTCCGTCGGGCTATGCTGATAATAGACAGACTCTGTCACACTTCACGTTATTTACGTTAAGAACGAATAAACGATCGGTTAGTCTGAATCCCGATCCCAATATACTGGGAAATTTAAAGGTTATTGGCTGCTCGTCCTACAAACTACAAAACATACACAAATAAAATACTATGCAAACAGTGTCATACGAGAAAGCGTTTATTTAAACGAATTGCAATGGCAGTTTCATTTTCAAAATTTATTTTGGGTAAAAGTGATTAGTAAGAAAAACAGTCGTATATTATTTGAAAGGAAATCAAATTTTTTTATTTTTTTATTTTTTATTATTTATTATGAATAATAAATAGATACATGTATTTTAAAATGATTCTATATAATAATTAGTTATATAATATATATATATATATATATATATATATATTTGATGTACCCCCATAAATAAGCAGGGCTTGTGTGTATGGGGGGGTGTTATCATAATAGTTTTATTTGGTATAACTCATTTCATATTTTCATATTTTCACTATAATTTTTAAGGTGTGTTTTAAATTCTTTTATGTTAGTGTGTTCATATTTCTAATTTTTTCTGGTAGGGAATTAAAAAATTTGACACCGAGATATTTATGATTTTGCTGTCCTATTGTTTTTTTACATTTAAGAATTGGAAGTATTGACGTTTGTCTGAGATTTCTGTTATTTTTAAAGGGATTTTAAAAATAACAGAAATTTTTAAAACTTTATTTTGAATATCATCTTTATAAATTTGTAATGTTGCGTGGTAGAAGTATAATGCATTTAATTTTCTGACCTTAAATTGTTTGAATAAAAGTTCTGACGAATATGTATAGGGTTTTTTTAAAATTGTTTTTATTATTAGTTTTTGTGATACGTAAATTGTTTGTGTTAGATTTTTATATGTACCGCCCCATCCTATAATGCCGTATTTTATAATTGATTGACAGAAAGCGAAGTATGTGGTTCTAAGTAATTTTTCTTTTAAAATATCTCTTAAACATCTAAATATGTATGTAAGTTTCCTTACTCTGTCGTTCAGAATATTTATATGTGGGGACCATTTTAAATGTTGGTCTATTGTTATGCCAAGGTACTTAATATAGTTTTTGCTTTCTATGTTTGTACATGCTATATTGCATTTGTGGTTTTCTGTATTTGCCACTGAGTGGATTGTTATATTTATTTCTTTAGGGGATTCTTGTTTTCTAATGAAAAAAGGTAAATAATAGGTTTTTTTAGAATTTAAAGTCAACAGATTTTTATCAAACCATAATTTTAATTCATTGATATCTGTATTTGCCATGTTATTTAATTCAGACCAAGTGTTCGCTTTCAGTAGTAGGACTGTATCGTCAGCGTAGGAGACAATGTCTCCATATTTGGAAACATGGAATATATCATTGACATATATAATAAATAACAATGGTCCCAAAACAGTACCTTGGGGTATTGAAAAGTCGCTATATTTTCAATCACTGACTTGACTGATTTATTATTATAAAACTATTATAAAAATTATAACATTATAAAACTATTCCTGATGGCGTTTTTATTCGTCAGAGTAGAGGGAGTGTGTTCGTGCTACAAGTAAGCAGGGTAATTAGGTAGGTGATATAAAATAAAATAAATAATAAGTATAAATTTTTAAATTTAAAAAAAATATTTATGTATGAAACCTAAAACTATGGATTAACTAAATAACGGCAGTACAGTAGAGTATTTTTCTCTTTTCTTATCATTTATTTTTATTTAAAAACATATTTTCTATTTCCCCCATTTCCTTTCTTTTTATTTCTTTCATTTCCATTAATCTATTTATTTCTCCTTTTATTTTTTAAAGGAAGAGGATGGGAGTGTTTTTACGGAAATCTCATGTAGGCCGTGAGCTTCTACTGTTATCAAGGCCAAGTGTGCAAAATTTCAACAATCTCTGAATCAACACTTTGGGAGAACACTATGTAGCACTAATCCATGCCAACTGATTTCGAATATAAAATGTCTACAAAACAAAAGATTTAGAGCGCACAGCTATAAAATTTGTGGCTCGGTCAATTTCAGCATATCGCTTGCCATACATTCCCAATGAGAATATATGGCGAGTGACATACTGAAATAGGCCAAGCTACATATTTTATAGCTGTGTGTGAACATGCTCTTAATTTATAATTAGCCCAGTGAAGCATGACGTGAGAATTAACCTTATAATATTTATATTATGTTTAATATTATTAAATTACCATAATTGTTTTTTTTATTTTTATATTAAAGAAAATATATCAAAACTACTCTTCGATCAAATCTCAGATTTCGGAATATATTTACAAAAAATTGGTGGCTAATGTGGTTAAACTTTGATAACTAAATAACTAACTAACCATCACGCCGTTTCCCCGCAGGGGTAGGCAGAGAGGACAGACCGCCAAACAACTCGATCTTGGCACACACTCCTTGCTTCGTTCACATTCATACATCGTCTCATACATGCTCTTCTATTATTCTGACTCTTGACATCGCCCGACTCAAGTATCTGATTCACTTGGTCGTGCCATGTCTTCCTCGGGCGTCCCCGACTTCGTCTACCATTCACATTTGCGTCATATATTCTCCTTACACTCCTTTCCTCATTCATTCGCTCTACATGCCCAAACCATCTGAGCGTCCCTTTCTTAATCTTACTCATAACGCTTACATCAGCCTTGCATTCTTTGCGGATCTCCACATTTCTCACACGATCATACATGGTTTTACCACACATACGTCTCAGGGATCTCATTTCTACAGCATTCAGTCTACTTTCATCCTTTCTCTGCCAGTTCCATGCCTCACTGCCATACATCAGGGTAGGTACCAGCACTCCATTATGGACGGCTAGCTTCGCTTCTTTTGACAGATTTTTGTTGGCGCCAACGGCGTTCAGTCCTCCATTAATGGAGTTACCAGTATTTACCCGTCTTTCGATATCTCTATCAGTCTTTCCATCTCTCGTAAACATACTTCCCAAATATACAAACTCATCCACCTGCTCCAAGTATTCGTCATTCACAACTATGTTGCAAATTGTTTTGGTACTCTCTCTTTCAAATACCATCACTTTAGACTTACTTACATTCATCATTAATTCATTTTTCATACATACTTCGTTCATCCTAGACACAAGCGACTGTAGATCTTCCATACTGTTAGAAATCAGCACCGCATCATCAGCATACAACAGGCAACATACTTCCAGATCACTCAATTTCGCGCCCAATCCCATCTCTTTCAATTCTTGCATACAATTATCCATGTATAGATTGAATAACCACGGTGACATTACGCAGCCTTGCTTAACACCTTTTGTGATGTCAAACCACCCCGTAAAATCGCCGTTCACCCTAATACATGCAACGCTTCCCTCATACAGAGATGCAATTGCGTGTATGAGATTCGTATTCACTCCGTACTTGGACAACACCTTCCACAGCTTTTTCCTGTCAACTCGGTCGTATGCTTTCTGTAAATCTACAAAGGCACAGAAGAGTTTCTGGTTTTTTGCAAGAAACTTCTCAGTGAGCATACGCAACGAGAAAATCTGGTCCATGCACCCCCTTCCACTCATAAAAGCACCTTGCACATCCCAAACTTTTTCCTTTGTTTCCATTCTTACCCTTTCTATCAATATTCTACCATACAGCTTGCCGACTGAACTAAGCAGGCTAATAGCCCTGTGATTCCCACATTCCATGCGTGACCCTTTACCTTTGTATAATGGCATGATTACAGCCCTTCTCCAATCTAATGGCGTGTAACCCTCCTCTAAACACTGGTTAAAAAGTCTGCACAACCACGTAAGAATAATAGGACTATCCCCTTTAAAGTATTCGGCAGCAATATTGTCGAAACCCACAGCCTTACCATTCTTCATACATTTGATTGATCTTTTTATTTCATCCATGCTGATTTTGGTAACATTCACTTCGTCATCGTTTATACCCGATTCGACGCTGGACTCACTATCACCCGGATTGCTTTCAAAGACTTCCTCAAAATATTTCATCCATCTCTCTTTTATTTCTTCCTCATTCGTCAACATTTGTCCATCATTCGATTTTATCACTTTCATGCTTCCATTCTCTGAACCACTCCGGGACCTTTTGACCTCCTTCCAAAACAACTTAATGTTTTCTTGGAAGTGGTGTGTCATTTTGATTCCCTCTTCCTCTTCCAGACGTTTCTTTCGTTCTTTCACTCCAACACTTACTCTTTTCTTGCATACCTTATACACTTCTTTCGCTCGATCTCTCTCTTCGCTTGGAGCACTGCCAGTCGCTATCAGACATAACCATGCTTTCTTCTTCTCAGAGACCAGTGCTTTGATCTCATCATCCCACCATGCGTCGCCTTTCTTTCTGCCTTGCTTACTTATCCCACACACGTCTTTAGCAGATTCGTACAGACTCACTTTTATGTGGTTCCATGTTTCCTCTATGCTTAGACCGTCCATTTCCTTCTCATTCAATCTCATCTCTGCACACTTCTCATACTCGCTTCTGATGTTACCGTTTTGTAGTTTTTCTATTTTGACTCTTGTTGGAGTTGTTACCGTTTTCACCTTAGAGCGCCAGCCGCGAAAGAGACTTACTCTCGACACTACCAGAAAGTGGTCAGTTTCAACCTCAGCCCCTCTGAACACTCTTGTGTCCTCGGTAACGGCTCTCAACCTAGAGTCAATTACTACAAAATCGATTATCGATTTATCAACACCTCTTTCCCACGTATACTGGTGGATACCTTTATGATCGAAGAAAGTATTCGACACAAAAAGGTTCCACTCCAAACATACTTCAAGTATTCTGTTCCCATTGTCATTCGTTCTTTTATCCCCAAACTTACCTAAGGCCGAATCAAATCCATCACGTCTAATTCCGACCCACCCGTTCAAATCGCCTGCCATTATTATCCTTTCATTCACATCTTTTTGCCTCAATACATCGTTCACACCAGTCCAAAAATTATCTTTCACTTCATCGCTTTCAGAATTAACAGGGGCGTAGCAAATAACCAGAAACACCCTTGTCAAACCAATCTTGAATCTGATCCACATTATTCTCGGACTTACACATTCATATTCCAACATACTTTCTACCATTCTGGGAGACAGTAACGCTGCAACACCCTGACAAGCCCTCTCCGTATCTGGTCTTCCAGACCAGATGACGAATCTGTCACTATGTTGCATTGTGCCACTCCCTTTTTTCATACTCTCTGTCACACAAAGTACGTCCAAACATTTTCCATTCATTGTATCGCATAATTCATTCATCTTTCTTTCCATTCCTCCTCTTATATTCCACGTGCCAATTCGGCATTGTTCACGTTCCGTCCTCCTCTTTGCGCCACCGAAGGGTTGGCGATGTGATGGATAGCGAGTCTCATCGACACTAAAATAAACTTTGATAAGCTAACAAAAACATGAAGGGAATAGTACAAAAAGTATAGGAATCTCTAAACAAACAAAAATAAATAGACATTCTAAGACACGTTGGCACACTGGAATCTAGAACTCGAACGGTAGGTATAACGGTGACCGGCCAACTCAGAATGAAACCATCTCAGAACCACCTCAGAAAAGTCTTTAAGAGTGATGAAAGAAATATATTTAAAAAATTGGTTAAATAGGTTACGTTAGGTTAGGGTTACTAACTAACTAACCATCACGCCGTTTCCCCGCAGGGGTAGGCAGAGAGGACGGACCGCAAAACAACTCGATCTTGGCACACACGCCTTGCTTCGTTCACATTCATACATCGTCTCATACATGCTCTTCTGTTATTCTGACTCTTGACATCGCCTGACTCAAGTATCTGATTCACTTGGTCGTGCCATGTCTTCCTCGGGCGTCCCCGACTTCGTCTACCATTCACATTTGCGTCATTTATTCTCCTTACACTCCTTTCCTCATTCATTCGCTCTACATGCCCAAACCATCTGAGCGTCTCTTTCTTAATCTTATTCATTATGCTTACATCAGCCTTGCATTCTTTGCGGATCTCCACATTTCTCACACGGTCATACATGGTTTTACCACACGTACGTCTCAGGGATCTCATTTCTACAGCATTCAGTCTACTTTCATCCTTTCTCTGCCAGTTCCATGCCTCACTGCCATACATCAGGGTAGGTACCAGCACTCCATTATGGACGGCTAGCTTCGCTTCTTTTGACAATTTTTTGTTGCTGCCAACGGCAAAGGGTTACGGGCTATTTTAAAATTATTTTTTCATAGCTTGACTTCAAACAGGTGTTGAGTTGACTTTATTCTCAGTTGGCATGGTACCGGTAGATACTACACGAGTACGTATCTTACCTTTATTGAGTTCTTTAAAAAGTTTATTACTAAATTCAGCTGGTAGGTGTATGAAATAGATTATAAATTGAGATGCATCGATGTCATACGATTTTTGCTAGCCTACGAATACCAGAATCATCCGTGGCCTCAAAGCTCCGTGATGATTTAAATTAGGATGTGACATATTATCAAGAGCCACTGGCGGTACTTGGTCAGAATAATATTACACAATTTCACAAGTGTCCAAGTGTGTGTGTGGTTGTGTTCATGACAGCAGCTGGTCAATGACCCTGTTGGCCACTTTGTGACACCGAACAGAGGATGTAACGCCACTAGTCAAAACACCGAACACCGTGATCAAATAAACAATATTGTTATAATGGAATTCCATCACAGAGTCAGTATCAAAAATAAAGTCAGTAAAATAAATAAACAGAAATATCAATATTATTATTTTTTATTTTAACTTTTTATGAGTAAAACCTCAAACTGTAATATTTAATTAAATGAAGACATTATGAGCGAAACTCAATCGAAAATCTGGAAACAGAAAAATCAGAAAAAGATATTTACACCTCTGGGACTCGAACCCAGGACCTCCCTACTTTCCGGGTTGGGTGCTCTTATCCACTGAGCTAAGGTGTCGATATCCAATTCGGTCACCTTTAACTGTACCATACTTCGACTAAGAACCACCCATATTATCTTCATTTTTCTTAACGCATTTTTTATTGGCTGCCATCTTTATGAATGATCATTCATAAAGATGACCAAAAAACCTGCTTTTTATATTTGTTTTATCACTTATTTCTCACTTTTTTTTACAATTTTGTGTCTTGTAGTTTATATTGATCTTCCATTAGAGGCATTCGTAAATGGATGGAAGAGAGTGTGGAGGAGTAAAATTAATGTGGTTATGGGTTATTTTATGTACATATTATGACGATGAATCATCATTATTAGGTTAGATATTAATAGAAATGTCTCAGATATAACACTTGAACCATTACGAAAGCAGAGATGATTTAATCACCAGCTGCCCGTGACTTAAGGGGAATTTTATCATCATTGACATTTCTAAACTAAGCTGAAAATGTGAAATAACAAACATAATTTTTATGACGTCTTGTCTTATTTTAAACAGTTAAGATGATGACTAGAAATATTTTAGATTCTTTAATTAAATACTGCGAGCAGAACACACAACTTTGAAATAATCGAGTAATTTTTTTGGATAAGTCCTTTTATAAGCCCAAAAAATATTAAAGTATCATCAGACCGGTAAATTAAAGTTCAAAATCTCCTACTTGCGAACCACTTTTCGATTAGGATTTTATAAATTAATTTTTTTTACAAAATGAAGGCATTAAAATATTTGTGCCTGAGCTCTGCAAAATAAAATAAAACACGCTTTTGGTGATGTTTTTTCGTAAATAAATGCAACAGGCGGCTGGTGTTAAATCATAATTTAAACCTTATCGCCACCTACAAAAGGAGGGTTACTGTTAGCGGCCTGATTCTGAATTTTACATGACGTGGTGCATCACCTTAAATAGATATTTAAAAAGCTCGAAGATGGAAATGAGACTGGGAGGTGTGTTAAGCCTCGATTACATTGGGCGAGTTTACAAGCTGCTAGCCGGCGAATTCACTATATATGCTAGTAAACTTGTTCAGTGTAAAATCTGCTAGTTAGTTACTGAGCGAGTTTACTAGCAGATAGTAAATTGGCCGGCTAGTAGCTTGTAAACTCGTTCAATGTAATCGAGGCTTTACATGTAGAAACAGAAAAAGTTGCTTTATGGTGATAAGCCCGGTAGAAATTACAAATAATATTTTTCATATATTTAGAAGCAGTCTATACTGTTAGAAATCAGCACTGCATCATCAGCATACAACAGGCAACATACTTCTAGATCACTCAATTTCGCGCCCAATCCCATCTCTTTCAACTCTTGCATACAATTATCCATGTATAGATTGAATAACCACGGTGACATTACGCATCCTTGCTTAACACCTTTTGTGATGTCAAACCACCCCGTAAAATCACCGTTCACCCTAATACATGCAACGCTTCCCTCATACAGAGACGCAATTGCTTGTATGAGATTCTTATTCACTCCGTACTTGGACAACACCTTCCACAGCTTTTTCCTGTCAACTCGGTCGTATGCTTTTTGTAAATCTACAAAGGCACAGAAGAGTTTCTGGTTTTTTGCAAGAAACTTCTCAGTGAGCATACGCAACGAGAAAATCTGAGTCAGAATAACAGAAGAGCATGTATGAGACGATGTATGAGTGTGAACGAAGCAAGGAGTGTGTGCCAAGATCGAGTTGTTTGGCGGTCCGTCCTCTCTGCCTACCCCTGCGGGGAAACGGCGTGATGGTTAGTTAGTTAGTTAGTTTTAGAAGCAGTCTATACGAGTCCAAGCAAGAATTTGTATAGAAATGCATTCGACTTCCTGGTGAAATGCTTCACTCTCGGCAGGGGGCAGTTTGTTGCTGTAACCGATGTGATGTATTCAGAAATAGATGACGCACTCACCGATATAGCGCACTGGTTCATACACAAACTGTGCTCGTCAAATCGCGCTTTAAATAAAATTCAAAGGGCCTGAATTTCAGTTGCTTTTTAAGCTAGAATTGAGAGGTATTTACGTCCGTCAAGATGCTCTCTGGCAGGAACCCTGGTATTACTATTAAATTCGAAAAAAATTATTTTTTCAAACTTTTTTGAAGCATCCTATTGTACATAAACCGCATCACTAGACAATGTCTTTTCTGAGTGTGATGTGTCAGGTGAAATTTCACAAAAATAGCGATTTATACATTTTCAAGTATTTTTCATTTATTTAACGCCCATAGGGCTTTTACATGATTTGCAGTGTAATTTTAATTTGACAAATACTTTGAAACTTAGGAAACAATAAAAATAAAATTAGATTAAATAAAAGTCATACAACAAGTCATACAAACACAGAAACAAAAACAGATAAATACAGCTATTTTTAACCCCCGGCGCAAGTAGCGGTGTTATAAGTTTGACGTGTCTGTCTGTCTGTGGCATCGTAGCTCCTAAACGAATGGACCGATTGTGATGCAGTTTTTTTTGTTTGAAAGCTGACAAAATAGAGATGGTTCTTAGCTACAATTCATGAAAATCTGTTCAGGCGTTGGGTTTCTTAAAATTTTGTAAATTTTACTTATATAGGTTTACAAGATGTGTTTAGAAATAGTGATGAAATAAACGTTTTAGATGATCCACAAAACTCGCCAAGTTGATATAGAATATGTCAACAGCATTCGAGTACTTATTTCCCATGGTGTGAAGTCGTTGTATCGGAGAGTGGGCAATGTAGTTACGCTTTCGTAAGTGTTTCATGTGCTGCTGTAGAATATTGTATTTTGTCGTGTTGTTACTGTGGGTGTTCGTAAGTTAATGAGTTGCAAGAGTTCACAGTAGTCGAATTTAGAGTTAAGTATTTTTAATAAAAATGTTAAGTCGTTTATTTAGCTAAAGATAAGCATTATAATAGCTAGAGATAAGAAATATCCAGTTAACCATATTACAAATCCAAATTTCGGTTGAAGCCGGAAATTAGCCATTGCAAATGATAGAAGTGGGAAGAATTCTAATTTTGTCAGGTAATTAGTTATTATTAATTCCGTTTGTTACTAGAGAAATTATTATGCATAAACCTTGTTAATCCTAGATTAAGTTGTTTGTGTAGGTATATTTGGCATCTAGAAGTTCAAATAGGCAGCAAAAGTATGTTTGTAAAGGGTGAAAGTTCTTCGCAAGCCGTACTGAGTACTGACTCTATAAGGTATCCAGATATTGTATTGTCAATCATCACGCCCAGGAGGGGTTTCTTATTAGTCACAACGGAAATCGAGCAGCTTTCTCTCACCTGTCTACTCTCACCAATCTAAATATGAATAAAGGGGGAAGGAGGCGAAGGAAGGAGCGTGGAAGAAGGTCGGAGATGTGCACAGAACAAGGGTGAAGAATACTAAGGGTTGGCCGTGCGGCCGGCGTGAAAACTGGTAATCATAAAGATAACTGAAACTCGGTAAGCTGATAGGAAATCGGTAAGCTGAAAGGAAATCGGTAAGCTGAAAGGAAATCGGTAAGCTGAAAGGAAAACGGTAAGCTAAAAAGAAAACGGTAAGCTAAAAAGAAAACGGCAAACTGAAAGGAAAACGGTAAGCTGAAAGGAAAACGGTAAGCTGAAAGGAAAACGGTAAGCTGAAAGGAAAACGGTAAGCTGAAAGCAAATCGGTAAGCTTAAAGGAAATCGGTAAGCTGAAAGGATATAGGTGTCTTCAAACTCGATTGATCTGTGAGTGTATTAAACGGTTATATTTTGCCTTTGTTAGAAATCAACTTGAGTAAATATCTTCCGTCTAGAATTTACATATAATATTCATGTAAATTCCATAGATACGTTTTAAAATGGGTATTCCAGCAATTTTGTTGAACTGTAAACACTATTTTAAATGATATGAATATGCTTAAATTGTCAGACAGAAGGATTTCCACTGTCTTGGTATTTCTTCAGATTGTTTGCTTTCGGATTCCACTAGGTACGTAACTCCTAGAAATCGGGTTTTATTTCAGTGCAGCTATTCTTAAGGAATGAATGTTTTTCAACTGTGAATCAACATGATCCATCCCTATTCAGAAGTGATGGATTTGTTTGTAAGACCCTTCAAGTTGCAATGACGCAATATCTGTTGTAGGTAGTTCTACAAGAAAGTACAGCGGGGTGGACGGGTGGTTGAAAAGAAAAGGGGAGAGAGGGGAGAGGATAGAAGGGAAATAATAATAATAATAGTAACCCGTTGACACGGATGTTCCCGCGCTACTAATGCACGACTTCCTAATTTAAATTCGCCGCCGGCAGCGCATATTCATGATGCGAGGGAGCTACCTCTAGCTACCCGCCTCTACCCATCATAGCCAGTACCTACCCACAGCAACTGGTAATGCGGTAACGGGTGAGGAAAAATGTAACAATGTATTGTAAAAAGCTATAACAGAACGGTGTGAACCTTGCACCCTTAGCAAACTAAATAATTTTGCTATAATTATGAAACGATATCGGTAAAATACTATTCCATTATACCTTTTTTTACTAGTATTTACTGGCGCAGACCCGTGAAAATCACAGAATAGTCTGAATTCTTGAAATTAAAATAATTTTATTTATTTATTGTTTGAAACATTTACATAGTGTATTACAATAATAGAGTTGCCGTTGGGATGTACGTAGCTATTAACATTCCAATTAGAAATGTTCACAGCGTGAGTAATCAGACGGAAATGCTTGTAGTGATAACAGGAATAATGATAATCAAAATGAAATTATAAAACATAGCAGTGCCATAACCTGCAGAGAAAGAGAAAAGAGAAAGAAAGAGTATGACAATAAAGCAGCTACATAACTGTTCTCCGCGAAGTGTGATGGTAGGAGGGTATGTTTTTAGGTTTTCACGGCCAGAAAGTATTTTTGTTATGGTTTTTGGGGTGTTATGCCGTGTTTCGCTACCTCCTTCTTTAGCCAACGTTTCGGACAGCGTTACAGTGTCCATCATCAGGGCAGATGAGCTCGTCTGCCCTGATGATGGACAGATGAGCTAAAGAAGGAGGTA